>OX401407.1:18586049-19116049 GCA_947846245.1 Cerastoderma edule | reverse complement strand
AGAACGAACAAAGAACGAATGACCAACGAAAATTTAAACAATTTTGCTTTCATTCTAAAAAGTACGAAAAGACGTACCACTATATGTTCGCTTAAATAAGTAAAAAATGTATGGAAAAGGGAACATCAACCAAAGAGCTTTATATGTGCCAGAAAGCTTACCTTGGGGATATGTTCTTCAAAGACGTTCAAATGTGAGCTGGCTTGTTAACGAATTAAAACAAAACACAAATCAACAGCACCCAAATATTCTAAGAGGCACGAATTTGGGGACATGGCAATTAAAAACTAACACATAATTTTAAACGTAGTCAAAAGTGGGGTTTTCGAGGATGCGATAAACTCAAGCCATTAATAGGTCGATTAGTTGTGTCTGTCACCAGGTAGATCGGTAGATACATATCCAAGCGTGATATTAACTGATATGCTGTTAAATGTAGCTAGAGAGAAAAAAGGCAACTATGCCATGAAAAAGCTTCACACTGTAATGTCATGTTAAATTGTAATTTTTTTTTATCTTCCAGATGACAAACGATACGACAAACGAGACTTTGGTTTGGTGCACGAGAGACAGTAACGAGTCTTGCTGGGATCACCACGTCGCCATTTGGAACGTGGCGCATGCGCAACAGATGACACCGGTTATCGCCATGATGAGTCTGTTTATGGTCGTTGGAATTCTGGGTAACAGTGTCGTCATCGTCATGTACCGCTCCAAGAAGCAGAAAACCTCCGCCAACATCTTCGTCATGTTTCTTGCAGGAATCGACCTTTTCGCGTGTGTGGTTATACACCCGTACATCATCTATAAGATATTCTTCTTCTATAACCAAACATGGTCGATTGCGTGTAAGATATTCGAGTTCCTCATTCATTTCAACTTGCTCGTCTCGGCGATGACCTTACTTCTGATCGCAATTGACAGATTCCTGGCGATATGTCGACCTGTGAAATACCTGAAGTTTGACCACCACGTCATGAAATCCGTGTACGCTGTTTGCTTCATGGCTTTCACCACGAGCATTCCAATACTGGAGTTCTATGGTGAAAGCCCATTGCGTTACCAGATGAGGGATAAGATATTTGTAGGCTATATATGTCACTACCGACAGGTTTACATCGGATCACCGTCAATGACAATCTTTAGTGGGTTCGTGATGTGTGGATTCCTCGTGGAAATAGTCGCCATGTCGATTCTCTACAAACATGTAGCTGTGGTCGCCTACAGAAGTAGACATATTGTTGGACCGATGCCAAACGTCCGCTTGCTCAAGGAATTGAAGTCATCTCCTTCGTTCAATACCATTGACTCATCAAACTCTACAAAAACAACTTCGTTTACTTCCCACTTATCCGATGTAACACCGGGCTCTTCGCGTAACAATTCTACCCAAAATAACACAGGAGGACAATTGCAACAAGAAACACCAAAGCTTGACACGGCCCATGAGTTATTCCTGGTAAACCGACACATGTCATTAGGCCAGAAAAGAACCAATCCGATGGCAAAACCACAGTTTATGGATACGCCAAATGAATATAGGTTGACTCTTGAAAGACAATCCATAGAACAGCTCAAGTCAAAACGCCTAAAGGCAGCAAAGATTTTGTTCCTAGTTACATTTGCGTTCGTTTTGTCATGGCTTCCGTTCTTCGTCATTCGTATTTGCAATGCAGCTACACATGGTAAATGCCGCCCAGAGTCTTACGCAGGGAAGATATTCGACTCCATGCTGAACCACGTGTTCTACATCAACAACGCCATTAATCCGATCTTGTATACAATCATCAACAAAACATTCAGAGATGAGTTTCGAGGGTTACTTCGCAGGCGACTTCATTGTAATGTTTAGAACGTACCACTTTGGTCTATTGGCACATTACTGGCTTTTGAAAACTTGAAAAGGTCAAAATATCAGCAGAAAATAGTCCAAAACTGTTAAGAAAGAGTAATAAATAATAACACATAACGGTTCATGTATAAAAATAGCTTTGTTATTATAAACAATACATTCAGAGATAAATTTTAAGGGTTACTTCGCAAGAGACTTCATTGTAATCTTTAGTCCATAACACTTTTGTCCTTTGCCTTTTTCCTGACTTTTAAAAACCTTGAACATTGCCAAAATATCAACATAATTTCCGAATTCACGAATTATCCGGACTAATGAAGCAGGGCTTGGTCTTGTAAAAATTAAGACATAAACGGTCTATATGCACGTGTATACTAATAACCCTTTACCAAACGCCATATTTTCGGCTGTCCCAAGTTGAAAAAGTTTGCAGAAGACATTTCAAAACGTGGTGAAATTCAAAAATAACATTTTGATATGGGGGTAAAACATTGTGGGAAAAGGGGAAATTGATCGTCACGTCCAATTTCTCCTTTACCCACAATGTTTTCCAGAGTCGTCTGCAACAAACGGGTCAATTGTCGTTATTGTTTGGTAGTAAGTTAGTCAAATTATTGCACAATAATTTCGTTCCCTTACAATTTCGTTCGGATTGCGAGACATCCGGATAATCGGGGTCCTGATAAACGAGGCTTCACTGTACTTCGCAGGCAACTTCATTGTTTAGACCATAGCAATGTTGGTTATTGGAAACAGGCTTGCTTTTGAAAACTTTGGGGGGAAAGGCCGAAATATCAGCAAAATCTGTGTAAAAACTGAAATAAATACTCAAACATTATGGGACATGTATATTGGTAGCTTTGTTTTTTTTCGTGTTATTCCTTCATTCCTTATCAAGTTCTCTTCTTTTCTCTCCGTTCGTTCTGTCATTCTCTCTCACACTATCTCTATCCCTCTCGCTTTATCTCATTACCGATCGATGTATAAAGAGAATAGCTACGCAACAGTCCCTTTCTATTCTTAAATTGTTCTCACTCTCTAAGTTTGTTGATGTGGGACAATAATTCACTCTCATTTTTGTTTCTACTCATATTAGTACCACTTTGCGAAAACTTAATTTTGGGTGAAAGTTTTAACTGATGAATGATTTAACTTATGACAAGCATGATTTAGCGCATAACAATATTTCTTAGAGGCGTCTTCTTGGGGCAAGATTGATGATTAATTAAAGATATCTAAACTTTGTAAATTCGACTTGATTAGCCGTCGAAATAATTATTTAGGGCGTGTTTTATATGCGACGCCATTTTAAACACCAGCCATCGACTGCAATCTGATATCACCAATAGCACGCTGGAAGGGCGTTAGGTTTTGACACCTACTCAGTTTACACTAATTCTATCCAAATTGGTCATTAAAGCAATGCGGAATTTGATATTCCCTTAGACTATATTGATGAACTTATAGAGTTATTATCATTTAGACGCAGATAACAAAAAAGAAATTGTTGTATTGTACTTGCGACGGTGGTGCAGAGGTAGAGCGTCACCCTCTTCTACTGAAGGTTCGAAGCCTTGTTAGACGTGGTGAAACTTTCGGTACTAACCCACAAATCGACTCGAGTACTGGTTTAGTATCCGGGAAGCAGTCATTGAGAGTGGCTTTGAACATGCGTTAAGCTTCCTTTACAGTCGATGTAAAACAAATACGGTAAAATAAATACAATGTATCTGTCCCATGTTACACCCATTTTTTGTTTACACCTTCCCAAAGTGGTGATTATCTTCGTATACCATGGTCAAATGTAAACAGTCATACAAACGTACTTTAAGATGTCAAAATTGGTAACGGTTCTTGAAATCTGATCTTGAGTTAACACGTACGGGTAAAAATGGACGGGCATAACGGACACATCTCAGAGGTGAAAAATCACATGACGTATTTGCCATCCGTTGCTAAACAGCGTTTCATTGGCTACCTTCAAAAGTGTCATGACGCTGTAGGTTAGCTTCGGTAACGCCCTAGAATAAAAGGTTTTTTAGATTAATGATTTTTACGAGGCTGATGTACCGAATTATTGTCTAATCAAATGATAAAAAATGTTAGTTTACATCAACACGTTGTTCAACAATGTGGGTTATTTTGGTTAGTTCGTAAGTCATGGCGGAAAACCAACGGAATTGTGATACTATCTGCTTAAAACTGTCAAGGCGTTTAGCCTTTCATTTGATTTATTCAATTCATTTCAATTCTATTCAGCATAAAATAGCACAAACCATACTTATAACAATTACAAAAACTATTCATGTATTTCAACACATGCATAGGGGTAATACTATTCAAGAGAAGTACCGGATAAAAAAGTTAATACAGTTACTGTTATAGTTTTCATTTGTAAAATAGAACAGAGTAGTCAAGACACATTAGCAGGCTATGTCTGTTTTTTATAAATATCTTGTTGAAAGAAAATTGGTGTTTCGTCAAATGTTGCTTCTCGGTCATAACATCCCTAAACTTGGCATATTCGACAAACATTGTTGTCAATTACGAAAAAACAAAATAACAACGAAGGTGTCTTGGACAATCAATTACATACAAATTAAGTAATAATTCTAACAAATCAGAGCAACATTATCATAAGTACTGCAAACTAAATGTGAGCTAAAACTTGTGCAGTAATTAACAGTCAATTTATATAGCAAACAAATATAAGTTATATAGTCAATATTTTTCATGAGGTGGCAAATTTAATGATTTTTCACGAATGATATTGCATTCTGACATTAAACATTTTCATTCGAAGAAGACATCAATCGATAAAATTTATGAATATTAGGACATTTGGTATTTTTTAAATAGTATTTCCTTATATCTTTGTATTTCACACGGCAAAATGGATTTTCAACCATCTACCACTCTTGAAGTACAAATCCGATAGTGTTTCATTTCAAGGAAGATTATTCAATCTTCAAGACTCAAATGGCTAATCTCTGAAAGCTCAATCCTAAACAAGAAAACTATGTTCGCCCCGTATTGTTAATTATAACATCGAGATAAGGTTCGTAATATAATTCCATTTTGAATTAACGGTAAAAAAACAATACAGGAAATCTCTAATGAGGACCGCCAATTTTGGATACATTGATCATAAAGTATGAGT
The DNA here is from genome assembly GCA_947846245.1 of Cerastoderma edule. Taxonomy (NCBI): domain Eukaryota; kingdom Metazoa; phylum Mollusca; class Bivalvia; order Cardiida; family Cardiidae; genus Cerastoderma; species Cerastoderma edule. Next base: position 19,111,037 of record OX401407.1, on the reverse strand, counting down.
TCCATGTTTCAAAATAATCTTTATCGGATTAAACGATTTATCTAATGTGACTAAGACTAATATTGTCAAAGATTGCATTAATTTGTCTAGACCATCGCTGAATTATATGTTGGAAATGGTATAAGCTTAGAGCGACAGAGCAAAACCCTAGGCCAATCGCGAACATTTGTATTTTTGCCTCACATATCACACCATATGCTGTGATCAATGTACACTCTTTCACAGTCAAACGTGTGAATGTATGACATACCAGTATTTCTTCGTCGTATTGTATCGGATTGCCAGTTAACGCCCTTTAACACAATTAGGAGTACGTATTCTAGTATAAATAACTAGTATACAATGCTAGAAATTGTAACTTGAAAAATGCGACAAAATGATGCTTAAAATAATTAGATAATAATGATAATAATAATTAAAATCATTATTATAACAAAAAATAACTATAAATAGTTAAAATAACACTCATTATTATCATCATATTCAGGATAATTATGATTATACCAATAACAAGAGATAAGATACAAATAATTACAAACGGGGCTCAAACGTGAAGGACCATGGTTAACGGGTATGATTATACCAATACTAAGAGATAAGATACAAATAATTACAAACGGGGCTCAAACGTGAAGGACCATGGTTTACGGGTATGATAATACCAATAATAAGAGATATGATACAAATAATTACAAACGGGGCTCAAACGTGAAGGACCATGGTTTACGGGTATGATAATACCAATAATAAGAGATATGATACAAATAATTACAAACGGGGCTCAAACGTGAAGGACCATGGTTTACGGGTTTGATTATACCAATAATAAGAGATATGACACAAATAATTACAAACGGGGCTCAAACGTGAAGGACCATGGTTTACGGGTATGATAATACCAATAATAAGAGATATGATACAAATAATTACAAACGGGGCTCAAACGTGAAGGACCATGATTTACGGGTATGATTATACCAATAATAAGAGATATGATACAAATAATTACAAACGGGGCTCAAACGTGAAGGACCATGATTTACGGGTATGATTATACCAATAATAAGAGATATGATACAAATAATTACAAACGGGGCTCAAACGTGAAGGACCATGGTTTACGGGTTTGATTATACCAATAATAAGAGATATGATACAAATAATTACAAACGGGGCTCAAACGTGAAGGACCATGATTTACGGGTATGATTATCCCAATAATAAGAGATATGATACAAATAATTACAAACGGGGCTCAAACGTGAAGGACCATGGTTTACGGGTATGATAATACCAATAATAAGAGATGTGATACAAATAATTACAAACGGGGCTCAAACGTGAAGGACCATGGTTTACGGGTATGATAATACCAATAATAAGAGATGTGATACAAATAATTACAAACGGGGCTCAAACGTGAAGGACCATTGTTTACGGGTATGATTATACCAATAATAGGAGATATGATACTAATAATTACAAACGGGGCTCAAACGTGAAGGACCATGGTTTACGGGTATGATTATACCAATATTAAGAGATATGATACAAATAATTACAAACGGGGCTCAAACGTGAAGGACCATGGTTTACGGGTATGATTATACCAATAAAAAGAGATATGATACTAATAATTACAAACGGGGCTCAAACGTTAAGGACCATGGTTTACGGGTATGATAATACCAATAATAAGAGATATGATACAAATAATTACAAACGGGGCTCAAACGTGAAGGACCATGGTTTACGGGTTTGATTATACCAATAATAAGAGATATGATACAAATAATTACAAACGGGCTCAAACGTGAAGGACCATAGTTAACGGGTATGATAATACCAATAATAAGAGATAAGATACAAATAATTACAAACGGGGCTCAAACGTGAAGGACCATGGTTTACGGGTTTGATTATACCAATAATAAGAGATATGATACAAATAATTACAAACGGGGCTCAAACGTGAAGGACCATGGTTTACGGGTATGATTATACCAATAATAAGAGATAAGATACTAATAATTACAAACGGGGCTCAAACGTGAAGGACCATGGTTAACGGGTATGATTATACCAATAATAAGAGATATGATACAAATAATTACAAACGGGGCTCAAACGTGAAGGACCATGGTTTACGGGTATGATAATACCAATAATAAGGGATATGATACAAATAATTACAAACGGGGCTCAAACGTGAAGGACCATGGTTTACGGGTATGATTATACCAATAATAAGATATATGATACTAATAATTACAAACGGGGCTCAAACGTGAAGGACCATGGTTAACGGGTATAATTATACCAATAATAAGAGATAAGATACAAATAATTACAAACGGGGCTCAAACGTGAAGGACCATGATTTACGGGTATGATAATACCAATAATAAGAGATAAGATACTAATAATGACAAACGGGGCTCAAACGTTAAGGACCATGGTTTACGGGTAGAATTATACCAATAATAAGAGATATGATACTAATAATTACAAACGGGGCTCAAACGTGAAGGACCATGGTTAACGGGTAGGATTATACCAATAATAAGAGATATGATACAAATAGTTACAAACGGGGCTCAAACGTGAAGGACCATGATTTACGGGTATGATAATACCAATAATAAGAGATATGATACAAATAATTACAAACGGGGCTCAAACGTGAAGGACCATGGTTTACGGGTATGATTATACCAATAATAAGAGATATGATACTAATAATTACAAACGGGGCTCAAACGTGAAGGACCATGGTTAACGGGTAGGATTATACCAATAATAAGAGATATGATACAAATAGTTACAAACGGGGCTCAAACGTGAAGGACCATGATTTACGGGTATGATAATACCAATAATAAGAGATATGATACAAATAATTACAAACGGGGCTCAAACGTGAAGGACCATGGTTTACGGGTATGATTATACCAATAATAAGAGATATGATACAAATAATTACAAACGGGGCTCAAACGTGAAGGACCATGGTTTACGGGTATGATTATACCAATAATAAGAGATATGATACTAATAATTACAAACGGGGCTCAAACGTGAAGGACCATGGTTTACGGGTATGATTATACCAATAATAAGAGATAAGATACAAATAATTACAAACGGGGCTCAAACGTGAAGGACCATGGTTTACGGGTTTGATTATACCAATAATAAGAGATATGATACAAATAATTACAAACGGGGCTCAAACGTGAAGGACCATGGTTTACGGGTATGATTATACCAATAATAAGACTAATAATTACAAACGGGGCTCAAACGTGAAGGACCATGATTTACGGGTATGATAATACCAATAATAAGAAATATGATACAAATAATTACAAACGGGGCTCAAACGTGAAGGACCATGGTTTACGGGTATGATTATACCAATAATAAGAGATATGATACAAATAATTACAAACGGGGCTCAAACGTGAAGGACCATGGTTTACGGGTTTGATTATACCAATAATAGGAGATATGATACAAATAATTACAAATGGGGCTCAAACGTGAAGGACCATGATTTACGGGTATGATTATACCAATAATAAGAGATATGATACAAATAATTACAAACGGGGCTCAAACGTGAAGGACCATGGTTTACGGGTTTGATTATACCAATAATAAGAGATAAGATACAAATAATTACAAACGGGGCTCAAACGTGAAGGACCATGGTTAACGCGTAGGATTGTCGTATGTGAGATGAAGTCGAGCATCTAAGGATGATGACCCGTCTTTTCACCTAACAAATCAGAAACTTGTACATGGACTACATGTATAGCAATAACTGAGACCGACAGACACAGACATGTATGACACAAAAAAATGACGCTAATGTACAATGCACATTGTTAGGAGTGTCAATCGTTGTTAACAGTTCGTCCGCGAACATGGCTCTACAATAGGAGAATAGTAGAAAATGCAATGTACAATGAGTTGAATACTACGTTATTGTCGTATAAACCAGTGATAATTCCGGCACACATACACCCTTTAACGCGGATCAAAAAGGAATCCGTTTCACCATGCAAACTAATGTAGATCAATAATTCGTAATATTTATTCGCAATTTATAAATCAAATCCATTTGTACAAGTTAAGAGTTCCGTTGAAATACTTTATAATTTCTGTATGGTTGTAAACAGGGTTGGGAAGCTGTCAATAAACTAGACATATGTTACTTCAGAAATCTGTGTTTTCATTTTATCGGTAGATAACAGTCCATTTTAGTACATCGAAATCCCAATCTGTGAGATAGTCCTTTTAAAAACCTGTGTGACAAATGATGAATTACTTCTTGTACGTAATGTAACCCTTATTTCTACATATGATTTTATCCTATACGTCAAGAAATACGTAATTAATTCAGCTTATTCGTCAGCGTCATTGATTTCTGAAAGTGCAACTAAAATCCATAATAAAGACATCCATGTATAAAGTAAAGGGACCCAGTCAAACAAATAATAAGATAGATATATAGATAGATACTATAGAGTATATATCTTTTAATAGACCACCACATGTGTGTTAAGTCATTTTTACAACACAAAACCAATATACACTGGGCAATTATCAAAGTACAATTATATAAATTGAAAACGATCACTCCTAGAATAAGGTACTGGATAATGAACTAGGCACATGCCCCTTGTTACATGTCATGTATGGGAATTAAATTAGCAACACATATTGATAGTCTAATTAGTTGTCTGTTAACACCTACAATGATATGGTAACATGTAACTGATACGTTGAACGACCACTCCTTAATAATGTCTCGTATAAGGTGGAATATGTGAAATTTGAATATGCAACCCGAATACAAAATTAGAAAAGGTTCATATGCTAGAACGTTATGAAAAATAGAAATGCATATATTGAAACGTTATGAGAGTTAAAGAGAGAGACAGAGACAAAAAGAGAGAGAGACAAAGAAGTATTGAGGGGAAGAGAGACAGAGACAGTGTCTGATTTACAAACAGACAGAGAAAGCCAGAGAGAACAGTGAGACGGAGGGAGACATAGGGAGACAAAGAGATATAAACATAGAGTGGCGGAGCAAGAGACAGACACAAGGATAGAGACGGAGAAAGTCATAATGAGACAAAGAGAAGAACACAGAATGGGGCAGCGTAAGAGACAGACACAAGGATAGAGGCGGAGAAAGTCATAATGAGACAAAGAGAAGAACACAGAATGGGGCAGCGTAAGAGACAGACACAAGGATAGAGACGGAGAAAGTCAAAATTAAAACAAAGAGAAGAACACAGAATGGGGCAGCGTAAGATACAGATACACGAAGAGACGGAGAAAGTCATAATGAGACAAAGAGAAGATCACAGAATGGGGCAGAGCAAGAGAAAGACACAAGGATAGGGACGGAGAAAGTCATAATAAGACAAAGAGAAGACCACAGAATGGGGCAGAGCAAGAGAAAGACACAAGGATAGAGACGGAGAAAGTCATTATGATACAAAGAGAAGAACACAGAGAGGGGCAGAGCAAGCGACAGACACATTTTATTTACTTGTAACTTTATATTTTCTTTTCATTCATGTTATTTTAGATACAGGCCTCATCTGCCTAGCAAGTAGTATGCAGCACATGGCTGACTTACGGAATGTCGATGGTTCTAGCCGGCTTGACCGGACCTAATAGGCTATTAAGTTTGGTATATTTCTCATTCAATGCAAGTCGGGCATCACAGCCTTGCTTAAAAAAATGTCGAAACGATGTAAATCACACATAAGTTGCTAAAAACAATGTTAGTTACCTTTAGCAAGTATGCCTTATTGCTTTATATACACGTTTAACTTTGCTTTGACCAAATGTTTTGTTTTATGCTGTTTAGAACGCATTAAATGTTCTCAATGCAGTTCAAGTTTTTGTTTAGTTTTCTTTAATGATACAATCGGTTGACACCAATAACTTATTGTCACATCTAAAATACGGCGAAAAAGCCGATGTTTGAGATAGGAGTCCATGCAGTTTGAGAGTTCCTTTAACACGTGTTATCGATTTCAATAAATTGCCTCACTGTTTTAATGAAAAGAAATAAACACGAATGACAAGAAGCTATGTCATGTCTTTAGTAGTAGTTTATTTCCAGGATCGTGTTATCCGGAAACCGTCCCTTGTAACGAATCAGACTTGCCACAGTGATCTCTCTTTATGGGATTGATCAATGTCACCACAAATGTCACATGATCTTATGCTTAGAAACAGAAAGGGCGTTTAAAGATGGCGGCGACACCCAACAAATGAACCGTTTGTGCTTTATTTGTTAACGAAATATGTTCCAATTCAACAGGTCAAAGATCAACACAAGAATAAATAATATCTAAATTAACCACTACATCAAGTTTAAACTTAAAATAGAACAAATATTTGATTATCATCCGAATCTGATTGAAAATCTTGTGATGACAGTGTTCAATGCAGCGTAGTAAGGGGGGATTACTGTAAGGCGTTCGGCAACAACTATGGTACGTTGTCTTGGCAACAAGCCGTTTGAAACACATTGTCAGAGCTTCCATTTCCGTATCATCCTGCGGAAACAAGTGGTCACGCTCCCTGACTCTGATGTGTTACTGTAACCCTCAACTAGTCAAAGAAATATATAACTGGTCCAAATGGAAAGCAACAGTGGTCGATAGAATAGTGGAAGAAAAAATTCCTCGAATGAATGATATTGGGCAGATGGAATAGAGATAAAGTATTTTTTAAGTTTATAACAGACGATATTGCATTATATAAGTAAGGGGCTGTCCATATTCGTGTAAGATTCATCTGAATAAAGTAGTATAAGGATCAAATTTCCTTTCTTCGTAATTGTAGTACAGAATGATATGATCAATTTACTTAAAGCCAAGTTACTGTATAGAAAATAATTCATACATACATGTGTGCAATACACGTATGTATGTATATTTTGTACATGTATATGTATACTTTGATCTTACCGGATTAAATAACGTTTCATGTATGCCCAGATTTACTGTGAACACAGTTTCGTTTCTTGTTCGTCCCACATCGATATGTTGATTGAAATCATAGCGGATATTTATAGCTATCTTATGTAGTCAGTACATCTATACATTTTGAAATAAGTGTAAATGTATTGTTTTATAATATTATAATATCTGACCTGCAAACATGTCTTAATGTTTGGAAAATTTCAATTACTAGTGAAACATATTGTCAAATAACCCAACAGTTACACAAACACGGCTCTACGTGCAACAAAACACATGCGTCCACAAGATTCCCATTAACATCTTGTTAGTGACATTCTGACACCTTTTCTTTTATGTATTACAGGCTTTAAAGTAAAAGTAAAAGAACTTGCCAAGCACAATTTAGAAATAGCCCAAACTCCCGCATAATTGAAAGAGGAAGGTGTTTTAGTATACCGAAGGAAACCCGTTTGTGTGATTATTTGTCGAGAATGAGGTTCATGAATTTCTCTTCTGCCCATTATACGATGCATTGCTGCAAAGTTATATTGACCAAAAATAACATACTATCCCAAATGAAATGCCAATTCATCATATCATGTCATGTCATCTAAAAAAGAAACTTTTAACCGCAACATTGCAATGTTCTTATTTTGTGCATTTAAAAAAAGAGAAAGGTATATAAAAGAGCAAAAGATATGAGAAAAACATTGCCTTTAGATCTGTTGTTTTGTTCTTACCTCTTACACATGCATATTCGTGTATAGTTATTGTATCTATAGTTCATTAATTATGTATGGACAGGTGGACTTATTATACATTTATTTTTTAAATCTTTGATTTAATTGAATTATGCATAGAAATGGAGAATAAGGACAGTTTTTGTGAAGCACGTTTGACCTTCTTGCAACCTTGAGTTGTCACGTGAGAGAAGATTTGCGTAACACGCAATTATACATTAAATGGTTTGAATCACGCTTTACCCATTTAACTTAGATGCGACTTTCAGATCAATCAAAAGATTGCATAAGAATTTGACAACTATGAAAATGCGAACTTTACAAACTTATTTGTGATTTTTTGAAGGAATAGCCCATAGTGAATAAAACTGCTAAACTGTTCGATAAGAGCAGATTATCTTTCGATCGTTGAGATTTACACTGGCTCCAGAAGGCCTTGTCAGGGTGAAGCAGTTCATATAAACTTGGTTAATGGACTTTCCTTGTACAACGTACACGTGTCTCTACTTTGCCGTCGGTGATTTGATGGCCTTCCACTGACTCTCTGACCGAATTGTTCCAGAAACAGATGTTTATATATCATGTCAAGTTCACATACGATTTGGTAAATGCATTTTCCACCATTTTGGTTGCGCATACATGGAGCGCCAAGTATGTTTGCTTTTCTTTTCGGTTGTCACATTTTGGGGGAGGAAATAAAAAAATAATTAAATCCTTAATGTGGCTGTTAGGAATGTCCTTACCGAATTGAGAAGCAAAACTTGGTCGTTCAATAGGATATTATTTGTCAGATACTTACTTACAATGTTCGGATGTTAAGACCATATACACTACATTTACCGAAATAAAAACGTATGTATATGATGTAATCTATCGCTAGTGGTACTTCCAACTTGACACAATCCCAGTGTTCACTTACATGTAGGCACTAATTATACCGCCACCAATCTTGAGCCGGGAAACAAAGAATTACCGAATCACCGTCGATGTGGCGTATTAACCCAACAAATCAGAAAGATTGAGACCGTTAACACTAGAAACAATCACGATTTCAAATTAAAAACAAAATAAGACGATACACTCCCGTAAATCGGTAAATTTGAGGTTCCGAAAGGCTGCGATAATAGCGTTTGCCGAAAACCGGTCCTACAAACCAACATGGCGTTAAAGCTGCTGTCAGGTCAGAATCTGCCATATTTTGGCCCTTCTTTATTCAAAAACAGTCATTTTGGCATGTTCACAGGACCTCCATGAAAGGATTCAGAGTCAATCCTTGTTGTTTTACTATTCCACACTCCGTTTCCAATCAGAATTTTACGAACAAACATAACGAAGATCAGCTACTTTTTTCACTACCGGCCATTACTTTTTTCCTACCTCTTAAATCGTACTCAAAAATGGTTGGGTCAGCGAAGGACGTCTCCCTCAGCGCTTCGCCTTCCGCGAGAAGTAGTTCTGGAAAAAACAACAAACAATGGGTTTAAAACATGGCCAACACACACAAGATATCAAAAACAGTCAAAACCACCCCCTCTTATGTCCTAAAAGCATAAAATTAACACTCATAGTAACATTCTAAATTTTCAAGAACTACCTTTTACTGTACAACGACCTCCGGAAGTGATTCCTCAGTGTATTCTGAACGTCAGTGTAGTCCGAATGAACGTAATGAGTGAAAACACAGATCAAATTGTAAGTTTCCTATAGTTTAATACTTATTCAAACTTTTTGAAAAAACTATCGTTTATGACAAGACCCTTGAACCTTTTAGTTTCCTTTTTATTTCAAATTGGTGTATTTGCGTTATTGTATCTAACGTCAACCGAATAAGATTAAATACAATACAATTTCTTTATTGAATGAAACAAATATACATTGTTTATAGCAAAAAATTACAATTCAACAAAAAGATATGTTATCTAAAAGATTCACAATTAATTACTTAACAAGTTGGCATTATATATAAATTTGCCTAGATTATTTATAATGTTCGTTGATGTTTTTGACATTAGATCGATAAATGTCTATTTAGTTGGCCATGTGTAATAGTAACGTTTTAAATATGTTTGTTTTAATTCTTTATATTCAAGGAAGACGGGAAGGAAGTGATATTCTTCTTAAAAAATATTAAAAGTGCAATTTTGAAAATAAAATATGAAAGGATAACTATCGTATAACAATAAGAGATGATTTCCCAAGGATGGTACGGACCAATTGGTATTGTGTCCCTTAAGTTATAAAGGCATCTACGCACGTCGTAATTATGGCAAGGTGGTATTGCATACTGTGGTAATCGGTGAAGGCTGTCTGTGACAAGATGGATGGTTATGACATTGAATTAATGACGAGGTTCTATCACATGATTATCAGGTTAAATCTACGTATGACCGATTTATTACATAGATTATATTTGAGGTATTATTATAGATGTATGTAATGGTTCAGTATTGTTTCTGTGTGATGTTCATGTTCATATTGTTATCCTGTAATGGTTTTTATCAATTATGTATGCAATTGTTGCTGACTATAACTGTAAATCTAGAAAGTCCACCTTAATTACGTAATGAATTAAAGATGTCTCTGTTATGATTGAATTCTGACATTACCATTGCACAAATCAGGGATATGAAATACGTTTGCGAAATCTAAACTCACCAGTTTGCTTGTGTTTGGTCAATCGCCTGCTACTTTTGAGATCTTCAATTCCCATTGACTCCAATATTAAAACATGTAAAAGGTAAATATAAAGGCTTTGTTTATTAATTGTCACCCCTACTGAAAGGGTCAGCCAGTTTGGCTTATGAGACATTTTCAGTGATTATACCAAGTACCTCCCAACTTCTATCACTATGCTAAGCGCCAAGCTGATATAAGTCGGTAACCAATAATTTAACTAGCTCGCGGCTCCGAACCGGCCATTTCGGAATAGGTTCCACGAGAAACATTTTTCCGGGGAAAATGGAAACACTTTCCCTTGGGGTTTGAACCTTCGACCTCCCCGTCCAGAGGCGGACTCCTTAACCACTATGTGAGGGATGTATTTTCAAGACTCGACTGAATTAAGACTAGTGTTTTCTCTCGTTAGCTATATTCTGAAACATCAATTTGGTCCATCTAACTCTCTAAAACAGAAATGAAATGGACAACCCCAGTCGTCTCATTATTTTCTACGGAGCCAAATGTACCGGTATCCTTCGAAAATCAGTGCACAAACTGTCTGGCCGAGGCACCGGTTTTAACAAACTATATTGCTACACTGTTAAGCATATATTTGAACTGTCCGTCGCTTATGGACATAACAAAATATAATGTTACAATTCTAAGCACATTTCTTTAACTGACCGTCGCTTTTGGACATAATAAATTATAATGTTACAAACGTCCCTCACGCGGTCTTGCACATGATTACTTTTAACAACTTCTGATTGACGTCAGAGTTTTGAATGAAAAGCCAATGTCGACTTTAACTTCACGCTACCTCACCTTTACGTATTTGTTGCAGCAGGTATTTAGGTGCACTGTGTGAAAATGGCTATGTGCACCCAATAGGCAACATAGTTCTATCGAATATCAAATTGTGCTGTTTTCCTCGATAGCCTTTGCAATCAAATGTTGCTATAAATTAGGAAAAAACACATATTTCACCTCACTTTGGCGCATTTGCCAAAGAGCTGTAAGGCACATGAAAGGAGATGACTACAAATAGGTTACTGAAAAAATACATGAAGTTCGTATATTATGTTCATAAAAGTCATAAAAATTAATTTATTAATGCAATGAGCACTATTTAATAAACTCCTTTAACATAAGTCATTTTGTGCTTGAAATATAGTCGTCTCCAATTCAATTATGTTTATCAACAATCTGTGTGTTAACATATTTGAAATAACGAATTCTGATTGGTCGGTTCAAACATTTGTGTATCACGTGACCAAGTCAGAGGGGAAAAACAGGCTGATGGTGTTTTTTTGTGATAACTAAAACTGTGAACTGTAAACTGTGATTACAAAAAAATATGGTTTGATTTAGCATTAGGCTTCTTTCATGTGCCTTTAAGAAGAACTTGTGATCAAAAGGACGAACTGTCCGTTTTCCTTTCATCGCAGTACAAGAAACGTTTAGTTGCATTTTTGTATTTAGCTTTTTTTTGCCGTCATCTATTGCTTTCAAAATTTGAAATTTAATTTCAAACGACAAAGGTTTCTTAAAATGAGGGTTGAGTTTTATAAATCCACGTTCATAAAATCTTACTATGACAATGAATAATGAAAACAATGAAGGTATTGGTTTTACCCCCCACTAGATCTAATTTCTATTTTTTACCAGCCACCTTCATTACCGACTTCTATCGCCGATAATTTAAGGCGTTTTTCATAGTAATGACACGTTGGTGATCTTTTCAGTCAGCAGTTCTACGTCATGCAGTAGTACTTATACTAACCCTTGTATTTCAAACAAACGAACGCGAAACGCATAAATAACAACCAATATTTGAAGGCTTTTTAATGTAAAATAGAGTATGCTCACCATTATCAAGACTCCTTTTGACACAATGGTTTTCATCTTTTTGTGACTTGACCATGGCGTTTGTCTTACGGACAGGACATACTGCATTTTGTCATTAAAGAGTCTGATACGAAAATAAAAAAGAATATTTGGCGGGTTGCTAGTTGGTGATGAAATGAAAATTGGCAATTACGGCATCACCAAATGTCACAATAACTAGTGGCACCATAAGTAAGACTCTGAGCAAGTCTGCGAAAACCATTGCTGTTGATTTGTCAATTTGCCAATGCGTGGCCAACATCAAAATATGTGTGTGCTTGAATTCACTAATATTTTTTATTTACATGCCAATATATTTGCGTTTGTCTTATCGTGGAGAGAGAGTTTATAGAGTTAAGCATGATGTATCGCATACGACCATACAGCTGGCGCGAACGTTCATCATACGATTGCTCCGTGGGTATCGACCTAATGGCAAATGTAAGCGATGTTTAATGCATATAACTTAGTGCTAATAACAAAGAATGTTTATCCTTGGGTTCAATTTTATTTTTTTAAGCATATCAATATGTCCGAATTTTTCATATCATAGAGATAATGATCAAAAAGTGAAGCAGTCTGTTAAACCCTACAACTGGCACAAACGTTTTTCATACGATTGATTATCGACCTAATGGCAAATATGGGTATTCTTCCCGTTCTGACAAGTTTGTGTTTGGAGTTATAATACAAATATGTATGCAAGCGTCTCACAACAAGTGCTTGTCTAGCCAAAAATATAAATTTACAAAGAACACTTCACCACCATCTGGAAAAGGAGAACAGCCACACTCGATCGGCATCTATGCGTCATAGCTTTCAGCACCGTTTTTGGTCAAGGAATTTGGCTTGAAAGTCACATTATAAGGATTATCTTAATCCTTTCCCAAACAATAACGATATTTGACCACTTTGTTGCAGACGACTTAAGAAAACATTGTGGGAAAAGAAGAAATTGCTCGTCACGAGCAATTTTTCCTTTTCCCACAAAGTTTTCTGCTCTATCTGAAGAATGTTTTTCAATTTCATCCCATTTCAAAATGTCGCCTGCAAACTCTTTCAATTTGGGACAGTCGAAAATTTGATGTTTGGGAAAGGGTTAACCCTGTCACTATTGCGTTTTCCGGGTCGATATCAAGCAGGCGGGCGAATCACGTGACCAATGTGGACGATCTTATGTCGAACAAGATGGCTGTGTCCAGATATCATTGCCTTTTTCAATTACTTTTGCCAATGATAGCCACATTCACATCATATTAACGGCTCTGGTGGCATATGATAACAAATACTTTATTAAGTTGTAACGAGAAATCGCAGTCGACGGGGGCGCATGTCCTAAACAACCTACCGTCGACTGCGATTTCTCTGCCGGATGTTAGACGTAACGCCGTTATAAAGCACGGTTTATCATAAGCCACAAGAACCGGAAAGTTGATGGTCATCTCATGCAGGGTACAATATTATGACTGTAATTGGCAAAAGTAGGTGAAAAAAGCAAAACTATATGTGTTCGGCCAACTTGTTCGGACATAAGATAGAAAATATCGGTCACATGATTTCCACGTCTGATCAAGATGCCTTTTAACGTTTGTGATATCCGGCACTAACCATATAACTCGCAGTTACGTGACAAATCATTTGACGTATATACATCATTCTCTATTTTTTTCTGTCGAATGATATTGATTTTCTGTTTCGTGTTCATGTTTCAGGAACTTATTTTTAATGTTTATTTGATCATTTGGTAAGATTATAATTTCAATAGAAGATTGTTGTCATTAAATAGGAAATGTAGGTTATCGGGCTCGGCTCACGATTAGTATCCGATTTATGTTCGGCAAATCAGATATTTACGACGACTTGCCCGATAACATTTCCCAATTTAGACAATAACCATCTGTTATCTATCACTGCGTTGAACGTTGGGATTTTGCGAAACAACGTTTCCAAATATCAATAAGAATCATTTACGTCACTCTTGTACAAATATTTAAAAAAAAAACGAAAAGCAACTTCCAACTTAGGTGGTTTGGATTTCGTCATCATTACACAGTTGTTAATATTTTACGGGAAAAACAACGTCTAGACAACGACTATTTTTACCGCCTAATAGAAAATGATATAAATAACTGATACACAATCATGATATTTTCCTTAGTTGATGTAATACGATCATGCTAACAAATTCATTATAATGATGGACGACATTTTCAAAGTACAGAGACGATCAATTTTCAATTTTCAGACTGTAGTTAAACATTATCGTTGCAAGATTGGCCTCATTCTACATCGAGTTGATGTTCAATTTACATTTCGGTGTGTTGCCATGGTATTCTGCGTATCCGTCGGCGAATAAATAAAAAAAGCACTAATCAGTATTTGTTGTCAAATGTCTATTCCAGCTTGACAATCAAAATAAACCCTTTTAAAAAAAAACAAGACAATAACGTTCATTTGCTAGGGTCCTGCGTGGCGCAGGGGTTAAGGTGTTGGACTCATAACATCAGGGTTCCGGGTACCAGTCCCACCGAGACCTCTGGTTATGTGGGATGGCCCTTGGCAAATCACTTCAGAGCCCTAGCCTAGTACTGGTGGATTCAGGAGAGCCGTTACAGGACTGAAAAATGTAGGTACGGCACTGACAAAGAGGATCCATATGGGCCATGTCTCATTCAATGACTCTAATCTATTCTAATTTTAGTTTTTAGGACGACATAGACATATATTACGTGTTAGGTCTATATGCACATTGAAAAAAGGATTATTTTGTCTTAGGTGTTAATTGCAACCTTTAACTTTGGGAATTGTGCCAAGTCCGGATTGATTAAAACATTAGGCGTCACGAAAACGAAGAGCACATAGGCCTTATGACATTGATAAGAAAGCATTATTCATACAGGATTAATTACCTAATGTGCACTGTATATTCTAAAACCTTTAGCAAAACGTCCTTCAAGTCAAGTTTCATGAAGACAGTAGCAAATTGACGTCTAGCCGTCAACGAAACTGTAAATGTTTTCAATCCATTGTCTTTCTCCCTACAAACCTACCAACGCATCAAGATGGCAAAAGGCAAACAATTAAAGGATGATTGAATTCAAATGGTTATCTGACCATCTGAACAAATTACTTCCATCCCTGTAGCACTCTCCGGCAACTTAAGTATCCAACTGTCAAATCGGTTTTTGATCAAAGTCGTATTGAATTCTTTTTTTTTCAGAATTGGAAGATGATTATGTCATTTATAATGATTCGAATTTAACCCTTATAGTGCTGGAGCCGACTTCATGCTTATACAAACAGGATAAATCGAGGCTAGCTGCCGAGACTATTCTTCAGTACGTATCAAATAATTGAACAGCTGTTTTGCAGTTTTAACAAAATCTTAAATCGCCAAAAATACTCCCATCTTTGATTAAGCACCTTTATCTCCTTGCAAACATTTAAGGAATACTGCACTAAGGGATATATTTTTGCGGATATTATTTATGTTTTCTCTTAGTATTTCGAATAAAATAAACATATCTTTTAAAAATGTAGGTGAACATATTATAATGCTGTGCATGTTGCCGTCGATAATTTTTAACATTTTTGTTTTACCCTTAAAAATACTATCTCAGAGATTGAGATTTTAACTTTTTGAAATAAACATCTTCTAGCGTAAAAAGAACAATAAAGATTCCTAAAGTAACATAGAACTAGGTCATTGACAGCTTCCGAATAAAGCTCGTTACTATACAAAGAAGATCTAGAACATTAAAATCATAGATATCTACAGACATTTAAACGGGTTTATTTTGTAAACAACGATCTTTAGCCGACTTAAAGTGAAAGGTGGTATTTTAAGATACCGTCGTCACATGGGTTTTCAGAAATGTTTACCGCGCAAAAGCATGGTCGCCAACATTATTTCCGTCAGGCGAAAATGGGTAGAGCGAGGAGGAAAACAAACAGACTTAACTTTTATATTTTGAATCTTGCTCAATTTGAAAAGAAATATTAAAAATCAGACACAATTCTACCTTGAATTTTGAGGGTTTGCGCTAGATTACTTCCCTTTGCTACGATATTGTTGTTGTTGCTGTGTCGTTGAATATTTTTAGATGCCACGTGATAGCAAGGCGCGCGAGAAAGCATTCCTCAATAAATTTATAACCCGGCATTCCCATAGGAGAACAGACATGCGCGACTGCTCACTTCACATGAATTTTCTAATACACGGGGTTTTAGCAACTTAAGTAAAGAACTTGAAAATGGTCTTTGGTTAAGTGACGAGAATTGTGAATATAGAAGTATTAGCATTTATTTACTCCCGAAGCACACTTCTCTGAGAGAGCATCTTTAAAATGCAGGGTAAATTTCTAATATTTAGATTTTTGTGTCGTCTGCTTTCCGAAACCTTGAATTTTTGCTTTATTTTGACAAGGAAAGATATACTCAGAGCAGCAAACAGGTTAGAACACAGACCAGTCGCCAATTCACTTGGCGGCTGGCCTTGATCTAACCTGCTTCCATAAGCCATGAAGTCGGTTCCGACACTATAAGGGTAAAGGAGGGGGTAACTGTTGGTAAAGAATGCATTAAAGAATGCTACTCTGTGAAAGGTTTTACACAAAACTCAGTTGATAGTGAGTAAAAAAGTGAAAACCTTTAATACAAAACATATAAAAACGTATATTACAATATCCAAAAATATATTATACAAACATATGATTTTGCAAAAGAGGATTTCAGATCATATTCTTCTACTTGTAAGTATAAAAATATAATAGACTATATTGGGTTCAGCCTTGATTCCATCACAGGGTTACCATACCATACTGATTATCGAACTGTAGATAACCCAATGGCATATGCAATTATATATACAGCGATGTGCAACAATCCTCACTACTCACAATGATCATTATAGCAAAGGTCAAATGGTCAGCGGCTTGGAGAGGCTTTACAAGGTATATGTGATAATTTATGTTCATTAGAGGAACGTAAAACGTGTATTGTTGGGGTATACGTTTCAACGTATTGAAAACGTGAATTATCAATTATTGTATCGGGTGTTTTAAACTTAATCTGAAACAGCCCTTATTTTCCCATCCATATGGCCACTAATTTTATGTTTCAAAAGACAGATAGGCCAAGACCGCCTTAACACAGCTGAGATTAGAGACTTATATGACAAGCATATTTCTGTACTGGATATCACATAATGACCGAGAAATAGTCGAGCATTGTTAAACCAAAATAGAACAAATGGCGCAAACGTTTGAAGACTTGGAAGAAAAGTCATTTGGCAAGTCACTTCAGAGCCCTGGCATAGTAATAGTGGATCGAGGTTATCGGTCCGTAAATTGCCCTAGTGACACGATAAATATCGTTCATCATCATTCGCGTATCGTACCATTCTAAAACTCATCATGTTTTACATTCTCTCCAGCTACATTTCTCTCGTCCGCCTCTGGGGGATACTGTTCTTCCCCCTCCTCGGCGTCGTACAGTCCACCCCATGCAAGTTCCTCGTCCTCTTGACCTTCCGGGTTAACCTCCTCGGTATCAGCATTCTCTACATATACCAAGATATTCCACACCTCTTCGTAGGTCTAAATGAAAATATAATATATTTTTGCGTTAAAGGTAGAATATCGATAATCCGCCATTTTGAAACTAATTCTTGTATCGGGATACTTCGGTCGTTATCGGTATACATCGGTCGTGACCGGAACTATTCGTTGAAAAGCGAGTATTTCCGGCACCAAATATAAATACCGGTACGGTATAATCTACAAGGCAGAATTCTGGCTGGTAACGGAAGAAAATGAAACTATAATACGGTCCATAGAAGGCAACGTTTGCCGATTCAAAGTAAACACAGTAAACAAATGGGAGGCCGTGAGACTGAGTTTCTTTTACGTCAATGGTGGTTAAAATGAATTGAAGTTTTTTCAAATCAGTGCAGCATCGTCTGCTTTGATTATCACAAAATAATGATTCAGGGGTAGAGTGTCGGCCTCTGGATACGGCGGTCGTGGGTTCGAATCACATAACTAGCACGGTCTGCATTGTTACCTTTCATTCATCCACAATCGGCGCGAATACTGGTTATGTATCCAGGAAGCAGAATCGAGAGTGATTTTTCTAAGTTGTTAAACATGTTTCAAAATCGATTTAAAATGAATAAGTCTAATCTAAACAAATGATTCGGGGGAAACAACCGCGTATGTTTTTTTAATCTTGTAGTACATTAGAAGGTTGAATTTTGACAATTCAAATCGCTCAGAACTTGTAGGCTGTCCATTGTCTATCTTGTGGAACCTAATGTAGCCAGTAATCAGCTTACAATTTGGACAAGTCTTGCAGTCCAATGATCTTTTGGAAAAACATTTCAGTATTCTGATTCGACAAAAATACAAGCGAAAACTTAACCAGAAAAGTTGCACTCCACGGCCAAAACTGTTCATGCATAAATGTAACCGATTTTTTTGGGTGACAGATTTTCCAATTTAACTGATCAGAAAAACAACAAAAGAAAACATTATTTCCAAATTAACTACAGTCCAACTTGTGCTAAGCAACCATCCTTTGAAGCAGCCAACCTGCCTTAAACAACCACTACAGAGAATCCCATTGTTAGAGTTATAGTATACATCAATTTGTGTTTAGCAGCCAGCCTGTCTTAAACAGCCAATTTTCTCAGTTCCAAAACCTGGCCTCTTAACACAAATTTGACTGTACATCATCCGGTAAAAACTTGAAGAAGGAAGAAATCATTTAAGTTTCATCCAAATTTGGATGGAAATCTTGTGTATGCAGTAATCGATGCAGCATAGCAAGGGAAGATCACTGTTAGGAGTTTGTACTAGCGCAGGTAATATTTTTAATTATCGTCTCATATTGGAGTGCTTTACACATTATTAATCCTTGAATAAACGAAATAAGCCCACACACCTTGTCGTCTGTTTCCATAATTTCGTCTCTCGTTAAGATTCCATCTTTGTCCATGTCTACCAGAGAAAATATCTGGAGAGAAAATTCAAAATTATACAGATACAGACAGGCTGACACTTACCTTAAGAAATGACTCCTTGAAGCTGCTTGTTCACAGCTGTGAAGAAATTCGGATATTAGAACCGTATTTCTCTAGTGGTATTTAGCAGCTGTATTGTTGTATGGTACGCGCTGAGACGTACTGGACTGGAGAATAGCCATTGAAAGTAAAATGAGATCGAATTTAAGTATTTAGAACCTGTAAACAATGAATAAATATGTATTTAGATCCAAAAGCATTCCAACGTCACAAACTGCCTGACGTTTTAGCAAGCATTTTTGCAGATTTATAAACAATATTACAAACATAAAAGGCTAAAAATGGCACGTGTCCTGAATATGTCACTGATAATGACAAGAAACCAATGTTTATTTCGATAAGTTTTAATATATTTACCTGGGATAATGCTGTTTTCATTGTTGGGGTTCGATCAATGTCGCCTACTGTAAACTGAAAAGTAAGACAGAAATGGTGAACTTTTATAATCAATAAGATTAATGATCTAGTGCACAAGATATATCATCATTATGAAGTCAAATAAAAGTAAGAGAAATATATATAGAGAATAGATGCCGCTGTCTTAAGTCGGAAATGTCATCGGACATGGCGTCAAAATAGTATCCAATAAGCCGCAGGCATATCGGATAATTATTAGGAACCAAACTCGATATCCATTCGTATTCAAAGTCACCAACCATTTATACTATTTATCCTGCAACCTAAATGCATTTAAATAAACGAACAAAAAACAAAATGAGAATTAAACCCGTTAAAAAGGGAACAAAGCGGTAAATCAACATCCGCTTCAATTAACCGACAATGGTGAAAACATGTATTGGTAAATGACGTAAGATATCATGCTTCATGTTTAGTCACGTGACAGAGGGTTATGGCATTAGTGCCGAATATCACAAGCGTTTTACGGCACCCTGTTATCGGTCCGAAACTGGTGACAGGATAGAATCATATATATATTCATTTGATTGATTAGATCATTGTACATGGTGGTGGTGTTATATATAAACGCAATTAAATGAAGATTTGTTGTATATTTATGTTCTGTATTGCTTTTCCATCTTGGTAAATTTCAACACATCATTATTAATTGGTTTATTCAGTACTTACACCTCGGAGAAGTTTCCCCACAAAACGTTCAAAGTCCAGGGGTATGGACAGGCTAATCAATGACGCAAAGTGGTCCCTGTAACAAATAACCACAGGTACTTATACATATTTTCATACTGAATTATACATAGAATCCCTGCCCTGCTCTCAATAAGAAAATAGGCTCAAAAATACATTTGTACGTCAAAGAGCGCGGCCTTCGGTCAAAGATCGCGGCCTTCAGTCGAAGAATTTCCTTCTCCTAAAATAAATTTGAGAAATAAATTTGACCTTGCGACATTTGTCTACACCACACATGACCCAGTTTAGACCTCGCCATTATCATTTGATATAATTCATTGACACAAACCGTAGATTGTGTATATTTGTGAATCAATCGCATTAGTATAGACAGCATGCGGGTATATAATTCAAAGATGTTGGTATACTTATAGACGGCACAACCGATCAATGGACGACAGTGTTTTCACTGATCGGATGTGGTAGTGTCTTTGATGACTTAATTTGCTCGGTTCGTTACATTGGTTACATTGGTGGCAACGATGAATTGCAGACTTCTCCTTTTATCGGAGTTGCCTTTCTAATGTATTTCACAAGGGTCATAACTCGACACGAGTATTCTCGGAGGTGGAAGATGGGTTCATGGAACGATTATGCAGATTCTATCACCTAACACATCGATAATGAAATGCAGGAATATAATTTATATACAAGATAAATGATCAGTGGACGACGGATTTATAAACTGTAATACAAATATATAAACCCAGGTCCATACGCGAGTCAACTCTACATTTTAGTTTGGCAAATAACAGGCGATAGTGTTTCAGATCGGAAATATCTGTACTATATATTACGGCAAGCCGCAGTTACTAGAAGCCTTTCGACGAAGAAGCAGAAATACTCTATAATCATACAATCCCTTCCAATATACACGTATAACCAATATTTTGTATAAGCAACTTTTTCCCAAACCATACCTAACTTCCTCAGGTGGCATGGTATTCGCCTCATCCTGGTCGTTAAAGTTAGCATTGTTAAGCGTCTTAGTATGGTCGCATTCTTTGTTACATTCGTCATAGTTAACGTCGTCCATAAAATAGTGATTCCACCATACATTCACTGCAAGGTTGCTGTCAAATGAGCGCACTTGATGTATCCTGTAAAGTCGATGGAATTTATTTTGTTTAATTAACCCTTTACTAAACGCCAAAAACTTAACCCTCCCGAGTTCAAAGAGTTTGCAGACGTCATTTCAAAATGTGATAAAATTGGAAAACAATTTTCAGTTAGGGCAGAAAACATTGTGGGAAAAATTTTCTCACTATGTTTTCCAGAGTGGTCGGTCTGCAACAAAGTGGTTAAATGTCGTTATTGTTTGGTAATGGGTTTAACATATTTTATTGCGAAATGATTTATTTACAAATGGATTGGGACGGAAGCTTTATGCGAATTGTACATTTTTTTATGACATGAAAAACGCTCTGTGAGTTAAGGAACATGAAAGCTCATTTATGAAAGATCAATCGATAAGCATTTTGAATAAAAACAGGGACCATTTGTCAAAGGGCGTCGAGCATTTTTTGCAAAGATGATCTTCTATAAAAAGAAGATGGTCGTGGTATAGTTCATTTCACGTTTTTGCCTCTTTGTTACATAACGTTATCTCTAATTACATAGACAGTTCAAGTTTAAGCAGTATTCACATATCAACAATTCAACATTTTCATTACAATGAACGTAAAGAGCATAGGAGTGTTAGCAGAAGAAGACATGGTGTTAAGAAATATATTTTTCTAAAGAATTAAATGTTATGAACAATGGTTAACATTTCATTGTTAACAATTCAATGAATTTTTAGAATTCTTGTTGAAATACGCAACTTGGTGTTTTCTTATAAAAGTAATGAAGACAAATGTATTTACAAAATACCATTTGCAGCGATTTTTAACAACAGTCCTTGTCAACATGATGTAACATACCATTTGTATGGGATATAGAGGCAGTCACCTGCAGTCAAATTGACGTGATAGAATTCAACGTCTGCCAAACCTGGGTACTTCAGATAGTCGACACTGAAAATTATAGACAACTCGTAATGTCATAAGGGCTACCAATGATCCAGACGTAGAAATAGCACAGTTGCAGCTTGGATCACACGCATAATTTCGTCTAACGCACTTAACGGTAATGAGACATACATAGGTTTAGAACATTGCTTAATACTCTTCCAACCGGAATTCATGAACTCAAATGAGGTGTTTTCTTGATACTTCAGCATATGGCAGTTTGCTTTCTCCTCATACTTAGCTTTTTAAGCGTACATGTTGCAGATTGATTAAGAAAGTTTAGTAATAACTGAATTATTTTCTCCATTTGTTGTATTTTTTCTATTCCCAAAAGTGTAACATGTCATTTAGCCACTTCCTGTTTACAAAAGGACAAACATTGGAGTTTTATCATAAAAAAGAATTGAGATAAGTGCAGCAAAATATAGAATCACCTGCTGAGCTTTTGCTTTAACACAGAGGTCGCCTCTCAGAAATTTCAGAAAAAACTGCCAACATTGACTATTACTAGAGCATCATCATGAAAAGTGTGGATCAATAGATTGTTATCAATATATCAATAGCTTGTTTAGCTCCTTAAAACTGAAAATGGGTGGACAAATTAAGTGCAATTTCCTATTCTAAGCATAGAAAGACAAAATCCAAATAAAACGAAAAACAGAATAAGAAGTATGTATCTTCATTTAAATTGCTTATAATTGTTGAACATGCTGCAAGATTCCTTTCACTTAACCAACAAGTCGGCACAAGTACTGGTCACATGTATGTATCAAGGTAGCAGACTCAAGAGTAATAAATCTAAGTTGTAAGAACGTGTTATACAAACAATGCAATATAAACAAGTTTAACGATAGAAAATAATATCGTTTCTTCCGACCTACCTGTCAACATTCACGTCTGAATAAGCCCCTTCTGGGTGGTCAATGTCAACCTGTAGAATAAGTACGACAAACAAATCAGAAGATTCTTCAATGAGCCTGTATTGTTTAATATCTTGACTGGTTCAAACGAAGTAGACATAACTTATCGAAGGCATGAAGCTATAACGAACGGAATAAAACACAAGTTTATTTCATGACTTGAACACTTCTAAAGCTTCAACGCCATGACATCATATACACATAAATGAACAATGGACAATACTAATACATGTAAATTCATGCATGCAAACACAGTAAGTATTGCGATAGCGTATTCATTCCTTCTTTGACATCAAATCATAACTCTCGTATACGTTATACCCTTCGTTAAACCATGTGATATGATAGATTTTGTTCAAATTATGTTAAATGCGACTTATTTGATGTACCTGTTTAATATACTATAAGCTGATGCTTCTTTCTCTAAATGCTTCGTTATTTTAATATGAAATGTTCAAATACGCTTGTAAGTATAAACGACAATAATTGTTTTAATGTTTTACTTCATATGTATTTGTGCATTAACTCACTTTCCATTGAACTTGTGTATATTGCGTAAATCTGTATACTGCACCGATGAACTATGTACTTGAAATGTCTATGGTTATATCTTGCAGGCCATAATAGCTTAAGGAATTTCACCCAGTCTGTACAGCTCGCAATAATAGGTTGCAGTTTTATCTTGTACCTCATACCTTATCTTTATACAGACTTGGGTCTACCATCACTAACGTTTTATTGCCCCTGAGAAGGCAGTTCATGTTGTCGTAGGAGTCTGTATGAACCACAGAGTTGGTACCGCCGCTGCTGAACCACATGACCTGGGGAACACATACATACCAAATCATGTGTCATCAATAGCTATAGATTAACATCAAATGAAATGAATACACCCGATCGCACATCTGTGGTGCGCTTCGGTTTAAAGGTAAGAAACGAGTTAGCGTAATACCTAGATGTACGAGTGTATTATTCCACACTACTAATCATTCATTTAGTCTCAGAACATTTTTAGAAATGTACCTCTATATTTTTAACGCCCTGAGATATCTTTCAAGCGAATGTTGGGCATATAAATTTGATTGGAGTAACATTTGATTGCTACGTTCGCTTTTCGTAATTTCATTGTTTGTTCTAATGCTCGAGTATGAATGGATCGACTCAGACGGGAACATTTATTATTTGTGCGGGCAGCCATCATAAGAAACTATTGTTACAGGTGCTGTCAAAACGTTTTCTTTACGTTTTCTTTGTGCCAAGTTTTTCGATTTTCATTTGTTGATTGATGTTTTTAATCGTTTCGGTCCAAAACTACAAAAATATTCGGGTCGTATATTGTATTTTCGTATTGCAAATCTGAAATTTGCATCCGTTCACTTCATTCGATGTGTTATACTTTGAACGTGGACAAAACAAAATAACAAGACTGACATTTAGAAAACATTTCGGCAATGCCATTGTATCAATATCTACAATTAAGGTTTTAAGTTGTGCTAACATCGTTTAAGTTATTTCTTTCCGACAGTTAACTCATACTTTTGTCATTTATAACTTAAAGAGACTGACCAAACAATTTCCAACAAACAGTAAAGGATCACGTTTGAGACGTCAACTGTATAATTTCCTCGGCATATTTAATGTCATTTTAAAGAGCTTTACTTGATTATCTAAACAAAGTACACAATACTTACGTTGTCTGCTAGACGCTTTTCTGTGATAAATTTACACTGAAGCGAGCATGGTAAGATCACATCATGGCTAAAATTAAAAAAGAAATAACCACAAGATTAACTTGATTGTTATTTACGCCATTCTATGTCAAATGGGTTTGTTCTAACATGACTATGAGTAAATCTATGCAAACCTATTTAATAGTTATGACCAATTCTTCACGGGATCAGTTCTTGAAAGCAACCATTTTTTCAACCATTGATTGTCGTGTTAACACAAGTTTCTGATTAAGCAATGATAGAGAACACATATATTACCTGAATGTGCAAAATATCTACGATGTTAAAGTACAACAATTGGTTCTGCGAAAGATCGAAATACGTATTGCTTCAAAAGTCATTGCAGGTATTAAAGATCGAATTTATCGAGTAAACCTAGTTGCTTTAAACATATTTTATTGCCAAAAATATACATACTATGAAAAGTCTGTACATATCATAATTACAATGTAGCAATTGGGTTGAGCTACAAGTAAATGTGGTAATCGACTAATGACCAAATCCCGGCTTTGAGATCGGGTTCCCAGGTAAGTATTTTGCACATTTAACCTATTTTCTCTACCGCGTTTTGCAAAGCAATGAAAACCTGAAATAAACTGTTAGTAGTGTTATGCCTATTGAACGTTTATGTAAATAACAGAGCCTAACACATTTTTATAGAGATCATTCAGGTATTTGAATAGACATCACAATCGATCAGTGAAGACAGTATTTTCACTGATCGGATGTGATTGTGACTTTGAGAGGTTAATTTGCTCGGTTCGTTACAGAAGGATGTAAATAATTCTCGCAAACATATTACCGATTAATCGTTCAAGAGGAATGACATTGAACTATATGGCTTTATCATCACATGATTTACCTAATGAACTCCGGCACCTTGTTGACCATATAATATGTACTGGTGTTGTAAATCTTAACAAATTCTTTGAACGACATTTCCAACATATTCTGATCTCGGCTCTCCTTCTTCTTGGTTTCCACGGAAACGCGGTGATCCGATGGTTCATCAGCTTCAAGGAAGTAATCATCTGTCCACTTGTTAAAGGCGGGAAACAGCATGGCTGCTCCCTTCATTTTGATTGGTCTCAGTGGCATCGCGTGGTCTTTTACAAACACGTCTGATGCCAGAAATCCGTCTACTTCCGGTACGGGTTGACTCGGCCTCCCTTCGCCAAAGGGTTTCAAGTGGCCTGGCTCTAGTGTTAAATCTCGACACAAACCTTCCGGACTCAATGATAGGACAGTTACCAGCATAACTAGGGTGTGGTATGTGCGTAGATCCATTGTGGTGTTTGTTTTTGATCTGTAGAAAAAGAAGTGAAAATGGTAATATCTATAGATTCCAAAAAAAGGCCCATTCCCCTTGTATGCTTTTGTATTACACTGCTTGGCTTTATAACGTGGCTATACATTGAAATGGCATCTTCTTATAACAAAGGATGTCTCTAAAGTTTCGAAAGGATATGTTGAAATAATCTAAAAAGATCACGACGAATTTTGACTGTACCAAATTGATAGACTTCAGAGATAGACTTTAAAAATGTGGTAACTTTGGTAAAATCTCAAAGGGTAGAAATCCTTTTGAGAAAAGAAGAAATTTCTCATCTTAAGCGATTTCTCCTGTTCTAACAATAATTTATAACGACGTATGCAACACACTTGTAAAAAGACGTTATTGTTTTGTAATGGGTTAAGTTAAAGATTTCATACATACTGTATATTTCAGACACAACTGATGAACACATTGTATTAAATATAATATATTGTATTATGTGCCAGAGGCCTTTGTATACAAAATAAAAGTATATTCTATTCTACTCTTTTCTACACTATTCTATTCTTAACGCTATGCATACAAATTGAGAATAAAGAACAATCCGAATTAGGGAAACTATCTCTTCTTCTTCTTCCATTACTGTACAGTAATCCCCCTCTGGGATCTCGTATCTGGGATCTCGTATCTCATACGAATCGTCGATAGAGTAAATTGCTATGTTAGGGATTAAACATTAACTGCCACGTGTACATAGCTTATGAACATTCAGTCGCGCTTTACGACTACGTGTCAATGACAAATTAAAGGAAATGGGTACTTAACGATTCAAACTCCGACAAATCTCTCCAATATCGTGAGTATTCCCATATCCTTCCATTGAACACTGTGATTCATGTGGAAGGAAATTGGCCAACTATCCTTAAACCATGACAATTCTGCTGATTTGCAAAACTAAATCAAGTATGCCTTGTTAACAAACACCAATGAATAAATACTATTCTCCGCGAAAAGAGTTGCGGGTAGAAGTAAAACTGTTGGTCAGAACGAAGGGTAGTTTTGTTTTTATAGCTACCTGGCTGAGTTAAGTGATATGTATGTTAGATAGTGTAAATATAGATCGTTTTACTTTTCGGTTTGCACACGACCGATTTTGCCATTATAAATGTTTGCTAGTTTAGCCGCAGTTGCTTACTACAAGATGACTGTCTAAGCTTGTTATGTTCTGACTAATGTAGCGTTACCCATTGATATTGATTTACCACTATTAATCTGTATCTTAAAAAGACTTAAAGATACTTACTTTTCAACATATGCTCTCGTTTGTTTCATGAAAAAGTAATTGGTGGTTAATATTCAACTAAGTTAAAGGATATGTGTATCTCACCAAACTGAACGACATTTGACTGTTTGATTGGTTATAAATCCAAATGTGTATAAAGTCTTACAGCCCTGGAAAACGATGTTAACTCTTTACCAAACGCCAAAATATCGACCTGTCCCAAATTGAAAGAGCTTGCAGACGCCATTTCAAAATTTGATGAAATGGAAAAACAATCTTCTGATAGGGCAGAAAACATTGTGGGAAAAAGAGAAATTGCTCGTCACGAGCAATTTCTCCTTTTCCCACAATGTTTTTCGGAGTCGCCTGCAACAAATTGGTTAAATGTCGTGATTGTTTGGTAATAGGTTTTGTGTCAAAACACGCACCAATGGTGTTTGCAGAAGAACCTTATATGAAACACAATGTAAGAAAAGGAGGTTGACCTTACGTCAGGGTATACCATTCCCGAATGAAGTATAAAAGAAAAAGATCATCCATTTGCTACATTTTCGTTAAGTAAATGCTTTAGTTGGCAGAAGGTAGACGAACAAATGAAGGAAGTTTAAAACTGTTTCAGCGGATTCAAAACCAAGTTGAATCATCAATAGTACAGATCGTGTTCGTTCTATAAACTTCTATAAATGCTCAAATATGTTAATTTGTTTTAAAATCAGTAGAGGACATCCGCTATAGATAGGAGTATTTTAGGGTTATTAAGAAAGCAGCATTAACACAAAGCGAATTATGTCTATCGTGAAAACAGGCTTTTTTAAGTTTTACCCTAAAGGTGTGTCAGTACAAGTGAATATGTGGGATAATACATATCCGTACATCCATATTTTTGCGTTATATAACAGGGGTTCATAAAAAGTATATTCCAAATTGAAAACTTCTTTAAAATCATGCAGTTTACCCCAAAATACGAAGTCAAACCAATTTGTTGCTTTCCCAATTCAGCTATTTTATTAACACAATTCAGCTATTTTATTAACACAATTCAGCTATTTTATTAACACAATTCAGCTATTTTATTAACACAATTCAGCTATTTAATTAACACAATTTCCCCAAATCAGGAGGCCTATGCCTCTTCCAAATTAAAGGATAAAAAGCTCTGCGTGTCCTATTAAATCATCTGTAAGAAGAAAGCCAAACACTTACTAGTTAGTCTTATTTTGAACAAATTCTCTGACTCCTCACAAAGAGGAAGTTTAGAAGATCGGGAAGATAAAGGTAGGGTGGAAAATCTCATTCATACAGTTTTCTCAAACACGTAAATACATGAATGTTTAGACATACCCTTTACTATATTGGCTTTTCGAATATAACACTCACTGCCTGGGTATTTTTTGTCAATCTTATTTGAGTACTTTTTCGTGTACTCTTCATGATTTTTCAGAAATAGGGATAATAATCAGTAAGTTACTTGCATTTAGATTTAAACGCCCGTGGAAAAGGGGCTAGGTAATGGTTCAATCAACGTACACTTTCAGTCCCTTAACCCTTTACCAATCGCCAAATATTCTCTGTCCCAAATTGAAAGAGTTTGCAGATTACATTTCAAAATGTGATGAAATTTGAAAATAATCTTCTGATAGAGCAGAAAACATTGTGGAAAAGGAGAAATTGCTCGTCACGAGCAATTTCTCCTTTTCCCGCAGTGTTTTCCAGAGTCGTCTGCAACAAAGTGGTAAAATGTCGTTTTTGTTCGGCAATGGATTAATCCATAGCTAAGACATCTAACGCCTCACTTTCTCACCACTGTTGCTTAGAGAAAAGTAACCATTGGTCATAAAGTAAGTGTTAAGCTTGTTCTTCAATTGCGTCGTCTGCTATCGCTATCATAAAGTATCTCATATATGAAACGTTATTTCAAACAGGCGAATCGGGTTAAGAGTATATATCTAAAATACACAATACATGTATATATTTAGAACATAACCATTTAGTTAAACGCATATAAAAAGGTTAAACGGATACAAAAAGATTTCATACAAAATGAGCATTAAACCTTATAATAGTGGTCTGTCATATAAAACGCTGAAAAACAGAGGCAAACTATTAGAAAAAATTATTTCCTTCCTTGTTTTCAGTATTATTCGAATAAACGTTCGTTTATTTATGAACTGAAATCAAGAATTCACCATTAGTCTAGAAATGAAATTTTTACCCTTAGATGTTAACACTTTTAGCAAATATACCTGCTTTTATAGTAACTAATTATCCGGTGAAAATCCAGGCTCGTTTAAACTTATTATTAAAACGTATTCATGAGAGACACGTCGGGCCCTTTGGTCCGAAACGAAAGTAGAATTTGTTGACAATAGAGACACAGTTGTAGTTGTTGTGTACATACGAGGAAACTGTTGATAATAAGATCTCCTAATATGGTATAGAATGCAACGTTCTACCCACTTGGGGATTTTGTGCCGGGACGAAATTGAAGACTGCACCAGACGAAAATGATAGGCAGTACATCTCTAAAAGAACACATACTTTACTTTTCGTGTTTAGCCTTATATACCCCGACACATATATATGATTTTAAAATTAATCCAAATCAAAGGGAGCCATAAACAACAATAACGATCAAGGGGAAATGAGATAAGCTGTTTAGCTTTCATGAATTATCTTTGACAAAAGAGGGACACGGAATTTCCATTTTCTAATGTAAAGCGGTTGAACTCTTCTGTAGTAGGTTCAGTACATGACCAGTGCAAATAATAATGCATTATACAAGCATACTATTAAAAAGTGCTTGTTCCTAAATGAGACGTTCTACCCAAGTTGAGATTTTTGTATTTTTTTCTTATCATACTTAAAGAAAGCACCAGACCAGAGACCTAATATACATGATTAGGTCTTTGACCAGACGAAAATTACAGGCAGTTCTGCTTTTATAGAACACAGACTTTACTTTTAATTTGATATATGGGCATAAGCTTTCTATAAATATAACAAACAGTCTCTTATACAAACAGTAACGATCGAAAAGATAAAAGCTGTTGAAATATATATGGTCCATTTTAACACCGATACCCATAAAGGATTTCGCAAATAATCCAAATTGAAGGGAGATATAAACAGGATTATCGAGGAGAAATAAAACCAGGTGTGTTGCTTTCATGAGTTATTTTTGACAAAAGAGGGAGACAGGTACTAGGATAGACAAAAAAACTGTTTTTATAGTTCATGCTTATAACGGAATCAGTGAATGATCTTAGTTCAAATGGAAACTTCTTGACTATGTTGGGGAATAATCTATGACAAAATGAGAAATTTGTAGTAACTACTGAATACTTATTTTCTAAATTTAAGCGGTTTAACTGTTCTGCTCGAAGAAAACCATTAAAGTAAGCCAACTTCAGAAATTAACGACAATGTGTAATTCAACAAATGTAGAAGACACTCAAGTTATTATCCCTTGACAGAGAATCCTACTAATCAAAACTGGACTTGGAATTATTGTGAAAGAACGAAAAATTGCTTATACGAGCAATGGGCCATGGTTTAAAACGTATATCTATACCTGATGTTGCCACACATATTGCAAAAACTTAATACACCACTGTGGCAAAAGAAACACTGCTCCAAAGAGTAATTCATCCTTTTGTCACATTGGTTTCTGATTAGTTTATTAGATACACTATTTTCTTTACTACATGTATGACGCCTACCGTCCCAAAAGAAAAGCGCCTTCAACATTAACCAAATACCAAGAAATCATATCGGCTTCAAGTTCGCTCAGTTAAGAATAAAGGGGACGTTCGGGAAGAACTTAATTGGTGTGTCCGTTCGTTACAGCTGATGATGGCTGATAAGTAGCAATTGCGTTTCTCGTATTGAATAACCTTGAGAAGATCCCATATCATTGACAATACGATTCGGTGAAGTACAATTGTTTCCTGGTGACGAAGATAATCTTTAACTACAATTGCCTCTCGTCAAAATATTTCCGTGTAATCAGATGACAATTTGAGAGTTTTAATTCAGTGCACGTCATATCTCAACTGTTGTAATATAAGAGCTCTGTTAAGGTCGAATATCAACAATTCGCCATTTTGAAACTCATTCTTTCGTCGGATTACTTCGTTCGTTCTCGGTATATATCGGTCGGTGTCCAAACTATTCGGTTTAAAGCTTTACACCGAAAGGTTACGACACCGACCGATGTTTACCGAGAACGAACGAAGTAATCCGACGAAAGAATGAGTTTCAAAATGGCGGATTATGGGTATTCTACTGTCATGAGATTTCTCCTTCCATCTCAATGATTTTATATATTCAGTCAGAGATGGTAGACAGTGACCACTGGGGAAGAGCGTCGGTCTCTGGACATGAGGGCCGTGGGTTCGAATCCCGTACGAAGCGGAATCCAATTTGAGGTCTTTTATTAATCCACACTGGGAGTGAGTATTGGTCATGTTTCCAGGAAGCAGAATCGAGAGAGAGAGAGACATGCATGACCTGTTTCACAATCAATGAAAACTAATAAAGTTAAACAATACGTGTAAGAATTCTGTTATTACAAGTTATACGGTAGATGTTAAACACTTTTTCGGTTTGATTGTGGTCTTACGACGCTTTTAACATAACTTCAGTTTAATCGATGTGCTCCCTTAATTTAAACCAGTACTATCGTGTCATTTTAACCTTGAACTTTTTTTTCAGTCGCAGTGTTTTTCTCATAACCATGATTGGTAGCCTGCTGGTATCTTGTTCACAGAAGAGAATTTGAAAGTCAAAATATAGTGTCGTTGGAACAGTACAGTTTTTGTAATGTTATTTAATAAACAATCAAAAATAGCTAGTGGGTGTATGATGAATTAAGGAAGCGTGAATCTATCTAAGTATTACGGTTAATATGCGGTAGATATCAAAAGCTGTGCTACGTCTTTGGCTTCTTATACATGTAAATTCACTTAACACGCTTTAAAGAATCAAAAACGATCTAACTGTGCTTCCATTAACAATTCATCGGTGTGAAACATATAACAGTAAAGATGGTATGCAGTTTTAAAGAAACCAAGTTTAACCTCCAAATGTCCTTACATCTATGAACAAACACCTATAAACAAACAAATAGCAAAGTAGACTATAGTTGACCGATTTTGCAAAACTCGACATTCTATATTGGCTTCAAGTGGGTGCAGTTCTCATTATGTAAATATATCAGTTATAAGGTAGATCATTCCATGCACAGTTGACTTGGTAGCAGAGACTGAATTGAAACAATTGTGAAAAACATAGAAAAATCAGTCTTCTTGTATATTTATATTTTCAAATACTTTTTCTTCTCATGTCACGATGTTTAAGGTGCATAATGTTGCTGTGAAAAGGCGAGTAAACCGTATTTAAGTAAGGCGCTAATTTGGTTTTTATTACTTTGACACACGCACTACAAGCGGATTATTTGATAAGCATCTGCACGAGAAAGAGGAATGGCTCAATGAGCGGATGTTCCTTTTAACGCAATCGTTACAATGCATTCAAATGTCTCTCTGATTTATTATAGTTACAACCTGCTTTTTATTTTGAAATTCTTTTAAGTACGTTGACAGAGCTTAGAATAAATATGGTTCAACTGATAATTATAGAAACCTCTCATTGCAAAAGAAAAACAATATTGATATAAATTGACATATAAACTAAACCAAGAAAAAAGGTTAAAGACAGTGGATCTTTAATTGAATCAAGCTGTTTACCAAAGAGAACTCCACTAGGTCGGATGTCAACTACCTGTAATGATATAGACTCACACATTTTCCCATTCCTCCAAATAGGAATTTACGACTGGTCAACTTAGTGTTAAAATTGTGGATGACAGTGGAGCAGAGGTAGAGCGTCGGCCTCTTGTACACAGGGGGTTCCGGGTTTGATCCCCATTAGGCGCGGTGAGAATTGCCAGGACTAACCAACACAGTACTGGTTTAGTATCCAGGAAGCAGTCATCGAGAGTGAATTAAATAAGCTTCAAGCTTCTTAGAAACTCGACGTAAAACAAATAAGGTATAAAGAAAAAAAACGAAAAAAAAAACATAATTAAAATACAAAGTATATTCCTTTGATGTATAATGTATAATCATAAGACATATGCATAAATTGATTCGTTTGAGCAACCTTTCCTTTCTGTACCAGTGATTTCTATATATGTCTGCGGCAGATATGTTAAAATGAGGTTTTATGGAACTATGGGCGACGGATTTGTTCATTGTATTTTCTGCTCCATAATTTGCCTAAAAACAAGAACATGCAAGAAAAGAGGTCAAAACCAGGAAACCTTAATTGAATCAAGCTGTTAAACCAATGTCGAACGTCTAGCCATAATGAAACACCTAGCCATAATGATACACTAACACGGTAACGTAGTCCACGAAATGTTACCATGTAACTGGTTCAAATTGAAAGAAAAAGCAGACGACAAGCATATTGAAGGGAAACAGCACGATTTGATAATACAATACTGTCACGAAACATAAAAATGAGGTTTACATAGTGAAAGAATCAGCAGACGATGAAGGTATAGAAGGAAAAGAGGATACGGTGGCACTGAGGTGACATGTGTAATAATTTTTTTTCCAATTCTTTTTACTAGAGATAATAAATTTTATTATCTCGAGGAAACGGACAAGATTTGTTTTCTCGAGATAATAAAAAATTTCAACTCAACAAAACGAACCAAAGTTCGTTTTCCCCAGATAGAAAAAATATTATCTCGAGAATACGAACAAGGTTTGTTTTCTCGAGATAATCATTTTTTTTAACTCAACAAAACGAACCGAAGTTCGTTTTCCCGACATAATTTTCTAAGTCGTGCGCACGACTTAATTAGCCAATCAGAACCCTCCGTCAACAGTTGATACTGACAAAAGGTTCTGATTGGCTTATTAAGCCGTGCGCACGACTTAAAATATTATGTCGGGAAACGAACTTCGGGTTCGTTTTGTTGTTATAATAATATTCTTTAACTCGGGAAAACGAACTTTGGTTCGTTTTATTGAGATAATATTATCTCGAGAAAACAAATATTTTTCGTTTTCTCCAGATATTTTTTTTTATGTCAGGAAAACAAACTTTGCCTCGTTTTCCCTTGATAATGAAATTCATTATCTCGAGAAAACGGAATTGGAACATTTTTTATTACACATGTCACCTCAGTGCCACCGTAATAGGATGATTGGGGGGTAATAATAAAATGGGGTTTATATTTATATCACAGGCATTTATAAGGTCTTCTGTAGACGATGCACACATGTAAGGAATTGGCCTTCGACTGCAATTTTTCTGCCGAGTGTAAGACGTAACATCGGTATAAAGCATATTTAAACAAATATATCAATATGATGCAAGTTCTTGTCTGCCCGTGGTGTTGGTTTTTTTATCAGAAAAGGAGTGGAAATCCTATGAGAAACAAACAAACAAATAAAAATCTTTCGATAGACTTTATTTGTAAAGACTGTGTATTTATAACACCAGTTAAGTACATAATGTAACTCAATCACGACCCAATCCGTGAAAGACTTTCTTTGTCAAAACGAAGGATCAATGCAAGACTATAGTAAATGCTCCACCAACATGAGGCACTTACAATTGTATTGTGCTGAACCCTCGCAAAACTCAGTAACTCAGTTAGGATCATTCCAAAAACAAATAAAGGAGTTACATTTTCAGATATGATTTAATACAATTTAAATAAACATGTTAACAATGTCATAGATGTCATACCCTGGAACAAGGGAATGTGTATGAGATGATTGATATCGGTACAGTGTGTATATGTCAAGGGGACATTGAGTAACTATAAAGCATATGTTCAGTTCCTGGGTAATTGTAACTCAGATAATCCAGGCTGAAATTGCATTAAAATTGAATAGTTATATTTGGATCATCTGGACTAGAGTAATAGTAAGTTTTCAAGACTCAAACTATCTTGTTCATAGTCTCACGACTCAAACTATCTTGTTCATAGTCTCACGACTCAAACTATCTTGTTCATAGTCTCACGACTCAAAACTATCTTGTTCATAGTCTTATGACTCAAACTATCTTGTTCATAGTCGCACAACTCAAACTATCTTGTTCATAGTCTCACGACTCAAACTATCTTGTTCATAGTCTCACGACTCAAAACTATCTTGTTCATAGTCTCACGACTCAAACTATCTTGTTCATAGTCTCACGACTCAAAACTATCTTGTTCATAGTCTCACGACTCAAACTATCTTGTTCATAGTCTCTCAAAACTATCTTGTTCATAGTCTCACGACTCAAACTATCTTGTTCATAGTCTCACGACTCAAACTATCTTGTTCATAGTCTCACGACTCAAACTATCTTGTTCATAGTCTCACGACTCAAACTATCTTGTTCATAGTCTCACGACTCAAAACTATCTTGTTCATAGTCTCACGACTCAAACTATCTTGTTCATAGTCTTATGACTCAAACTATCTTGTTCATAGTCGCACAACTCAAACTATCTTGTTCATAGTCTCATGACGCAAACTATCTTGTTCATAGTCTCATGACTCAAACTATCTTGTTCATAGTCTCACGACTCAAACTATCTTGTTCATAGTCTCACGACTCAAACTATCTTGTTCATAGCCTTATGAACAAACATTCATACCCCTATGAACAAACAACAATGTGATGAAACTACCTCTGTATTTGTGTGCTGTTTCCAGTTCTTGGAAGCATTGTACATTCAAACAGGTGGATTTATCATTTTAATGTATTAATTGTCTTATTGCCCATTGCTGATCATTTCATAATGTAAGAAATAAGAGTACTTCTGTTAATTCATGAAGGTATGACAACAACAAAAAACAAATCAATGAAACCACTTTGTATTTCTTTTAAAGAAATGTTTTGTTTTTGTTTTAATAACTGCAAAACACATCAAAATTCTTTGTATGCCAATCACCAACTTGAGTGTCTACAAGCCCTTCAATGTTTGGATATCAAATAAGATTGGAAATGTTAAGTAGACGTTATCATTACAAAAGAGAGCAGCAAAAGTGTATTTTCTTTCTATACAGTAACATAACATAATCAAAGTGTTTTGTGACACAAAAATGAACAAACTTGTATCGTACATTATTTGTAAGGTGAAATATCATGAAAAAAATCAGAACAACATAACATTGCATAAAAGTATTCCTGAACAAAACAAATGAACATATGAAAAAAATGAAATGCATATTTATAAAATATTAAAGCCATAAATAATTCAAAAATCTAATTTAAGGGCCACTGCAACCTTAATGAGCCTTAATGACCTCTATTCAAAACCATATACAATTTGAATTCCAAGATTAAGTCAATGCATCCAAAATATCAAACTGCTTTCTGTTACACTGACCCCTTATGAAATATGAGACTTTGTGGTTGGTTCAAATCAGAAGCAAAGGCAGACGACACATACAATATAAGCAAGAGCTGTCCATAAAACATAAAAAACTTCCCAAAATAAATCAATAAATAAGATAATCCATTAGCAGCACAACTGTACCATCTTACTCAACTATTTCCTTAATATAGACATTTGCATAAGCTTTTAAAATAAACAGTAATGAACATATGAAAAAACAAAGACAACGATTCTTCATTACTAAAGAATTTTCCTTTTGACACACTTTTGTCAATGTTGAATAATTGATTACCACATATTGGATTTAAACTTAGCCATTTGGCATCTATTGTGATCAAAAGAAATCATGACTTAGACTTGTCACTCTTGATTCTGTTTGTGTACACAACCCTTACTCAAGGCTAACATGGATGAATGAAAGGTCTTGGAAAGTAAAAGCAGAGGAAAATTATGAAATTAAAGACCATTTTCTTTTTGTCATTGTGCTTTTAACCCATTTCCAAACAACAATGGCATTTAACCACTTTGTTGAAGAATGGGAAACGTTGTAGGAAAATGAGAAATTGCCCGTAACGAGCAATTTCTCCTTTTCCCACAATGTTTTCTACCCTAGCAGAAGGTTACTTTCCAATTTTATCACATTTTGAAATGTCGTCTGCAAACTCTTTCAATTTGGGACAGTCGAAAGTTTGGTGTTTTGTCAAGGGTTAAGCCTACTGCTGCAGCTGTGTTCAATCAAAACAATATGCAGTAAGAAGGGCCAAGCATTTAAGCTAGTTTTCCTAAACTATTTCAGTCATTTTCATACTTGCTTAAAAACCATTTGCTGCACTTGTGTTTGAAGTAGGATATGGTAAGTATCAGATATGGCTGCCTGTTAACAGTCAGGTAGCATTGGATCTGAATGGATTTTTAGTGCTGTATCAACAATTTTTCAGTTATGTAACGGCTTTCCTGGATCCACAAGTACTAGGCTAGATGAGATATCATTGGGTACAATATAATTCATTATATTATCACAATTCACTAAAACATTGCTCTGGAAGACATAAAAGACACAGGGACATACAATAATTGAGAGAAAAATTGATGGTAAAAGATGCATCAGGCAAGAATATTGGAAGCATGGCAACATTTCATTTTAACTACAACACTCTTAAGATTGTTTTGAGTCTAAATTGCACTCATTACATGAAAGTTGATAATTGACTTGATGAAAATAACCCAATGCATAACTAAGGGACAAGTAATTGTTTACAGGGTCTATAAATCTTTATAAATAAAAAATAGAAACAAAACGGTTATATGATTAATGTCAAAAATGTCCCTTAGGGAACGAATATAAAACTTAATAATTCTAGCTCATTCTATTCAAATTTTCAGCCTGATAAGGCCTTCATCAGGAGAAAAAGTAGCTGGAAATAAAGATTCTCCTGATGAAGGCCTTATCAGGCTGAAAATTTGAATAGAATGAGCTAGAATTAAAACAGTTATAACAACAAAAAAAGTCCCAAAAATTTTGTTCTGCATTTATCAGATTATTTCACTGTTTATCAGATATCATATAACCTGTACTTGAGTATTTCCTGATCATGCAAATATTAACCATAGCATGACCCATGTCATGACAGTTTTAAGGAGTTAAACTGACCAACTTTTCAGCATAGAGCTAAGGGGCTAAGACAATATTCTTGCATATATCAAAGCCTTAATAACAGACAATTTACTATTGAAGTCAAAGGAACCATGAGATCACAAAAGTCATATGTGAATAACCATCAATCATTAACTTGGTTTATCATGGGTATTTTATGCCATTACAATGAATGGTTTAGGTTCTTGGAAATCAATGAGAGAAGGAGAAGCTAATCAGTGTTAACATACAGACAGAATACCAGCTCATCTCTATGATCGTTTGATCGATGAAGCTTCTTTTGTATTGTTCTTAATCTGATCTTATTCTTTTTCACACTGCAGTTCATAGAGGATTTTTTTCTTTGGTCTCATCCTGTTTTTTTTAAATAAAAAGACAGAATGGCAATTAATCTCTGGGATCATTTGATTCATCAAGCTCTTTATTTTTGTTTAATCTTACATTATCTTGTTCGTTTTCAATCTACAGACAAAATTACAATTCACTGCTAGGATCGTTTGTTTCTTCAAAATAATTCAGACTGATTGACAATAAGTTCTATCTTGTTCTTTTGAAATCCAAAGACATATTCAGAATTCATCTTTAGGATCCTTTGATTCATCAAGCTTTTGTTTAGACTGGTCAGCAACACTAGTTTCTATTATGTTGATCAAATTCAATCTACAGATAGATTACAATACAAGAATAGGATCATTTGTTTCATAAATCTTTTGTTCAGAATGATCGGTAACATTAGACTAACTTGGTCCTTTTGAGTCTGCAGACAGAACTACAATTCATCTTTGGGATCCTTTGATTCATCAAGCTCATGCTCGGAATGTTCATCTTCATTAGCATTATCTTGTTCTTCATCAAGCCGTTCATAAAATTCTTCCATTGCCTCTGCTATTTTGTCCAAATGCTCTCCAACACTCATTAAGTTCTGAAAAAAAAGTGTTCTCTGTTTCCATTTTTGCAAAAAGACATCTTTTTATCCATCCTTTAAATGACCATTATTCCTTCCCTCATACATGGATATTGCTTGTAAGGTGCATGTTCAGAGAAGAGAATATTTAAAAAGACAAAATAAAATGTTGTTGAAACAATACAGTTGTTTGATGAACAAATAGCTATTGAAAGCTCAATTAATTCAAGAATCATAAGTTTTTCTAAGTATGTACAATTTATATGCTGTAGATCTCAAAAGGAATGTCAGGCTGTTGATTAAAATAATGTTTTTTCACTGTATACTAATTCAAAAGTATTAATAACAATCTAATTTTGCTTTATTACTATACTTTAGTGCCTATCATCTAAGAAGCAGCTGTTGTAGTTTTCTAAAAAAATATTTTATAAAAACATGTCATTGTAGTTTGTTAATCTTCTGAATTGGAATAACAACAATTTTCTGTTTAAAATGACATGTTAATGTTAAATATTTAAGTATAGTTTACTTCAAAGAGCTTCACATCATTAAAGACCAGCAAATATCTTAAGAAACCATTTTGAAAAATGAGAAACTGCTCCATAAAAGAGAAGACAATGGTTTTTATCTATCTTAACTTTGATAATACCATTATCATAACTGACAATGATCATTCATTTTGCATCCTTTAAAGAAAATTAAATTATCATTAAATTTGGATAAAATGATGAAAACATAATCAAAACATTTTTGTAAAAAGCATTAATCATAGTAGGAATTGTATTTGTATATAACCATAGATATGGTGAAATTTATAAAATCATTATCATTTGAAAAGGAAAAGATGAAAAAAAATATATGGGAGTAAATTGTCATAATAAATTATAATACTTACATCATTTGAAGCTTCTTCAACATCTTTTTTTGTAATTATGCCATCTTTGTCAATATCAATTAGAGAAAACGCCTGAGTAAGTTCTGTGTATAATTTGGATTCAGGATCTCTTTCTAACCTTTTTAACATCAGCTGAAAGGAGACCATAAATGACAATGGTTAGAGCTCAATCTTGTAAACATGTGTTCATCAATGCCATTTTGCCATTGGAACTTTTACACATGAAGATGTGACTCAAAATTACAAAAAAAAATGCATAAAGAATGAATACCAGTGCTTGCGCCAAATGTGGATTAATGAAAGGTCGCTTCTCACAGGATATAAACTCATAATCTTTCTGTCCCAAGGATGAAGCTGTACCATGGACAATTCGAGGGTTCAATGCAATAATATAGTAAGTGCTTCATATTTATGAAGCACTTACTATAGTCTTGCATTGAACCCTCGAAATTTACTGTCCTCAACAAATTGATTGATAGCCACAAGGCAGTCAAAGCCATTACAAATACTAAACATTATTCACGCACAATATGCAGGTTTCATTCACATAGGGGATTAGACTGGTCCAAATAAGAAGCAATGGTAGACACATTTATTACATAACCGCCTCACTCTCTACAGCAGAGCAACAATCAATCAGGACAAGATGTAACTTCTGCGTTATTAAGCAGACTCTTTAGCTCAGTGGTTATGTCTTGGACTTTCACCCGGGAGAACCGGGATTGAATCCACATGTGGGGTACTATAAATCCATAGTGGATTTTTCTAGCTATGCTTTGTTACGGACATGTTTAATAAGACATTAAATAAAATAATGACAAACACCATTTATTTCATGGTATAACACATAATGCATTGAGCCAAAAGGATGAATTTCAATTATAAGAGCAATTCACCCTTTTATCACAAAAGTCTCTCCTTATGTCATAAAAGTTTCTTCACTCTTCTTCCACAAATGTGCAAAATTAAGGTTTGTGTGTAGTCGAGTAGGAAGTTAAAGAAGAAACAAACTCTCTTACCCCAGTAAATATTTTTACAAATCTTGCAAGTGTTAGCTCATGACTAGAACTCAGGAAACCCTGTATATGGCCTCTGAAACACAAATAAACAAAAGGATTTTATAACAACAACAACCCAACAGTTCAGAGCAAGGCTTATGGCGAGTTGTTGACTATTATGATGTTGTTGACTGTTATGATTACGATCGTGCTCCAAACTTTTCAAGGAGCTTGATTGATTTATACTTATTTGGGAACACATCTTATCCATTTTCACCACCTACGACTTTTTGAATATTCCAAATGGAAAGCCACTTCTGGCAACATTCATTAACATGAAAAAACAAACACTGTCTTTTTTTCTTTTTTTAAGAAACTATTGTATTAAACAAGAAATTGCTCAATTTAACCCATTACCAAACAACAAAGACATTTTACCACTTTGTTGCAGACAACTCTGGAAAACATTGTGGGAAAAAGGATAGCAATTTTTCCTTTTCCCATAATGTTTTCTGCCCTATCAGAGGATTATCATTTTATAATGTCGTCTGCAAACTCTTTCAACTTGGAACAGTAGAAAATTTGGCATATAGTAAAGGGTTAAGCATTTCTACCATTGATTACGTAGTTCTAAAGACCTCTGCAGAGGATATGTCAAAGAAAGGAATCATGGAGTAAGGGTTTATGTTTTGTTATTCAACATACTGTCTGCACACACATTCATTATGTAATAATATGTCATTTAAAGGATTTAAATAACTGAAGTAGCATCTATTATGCTAGAATTGTCTATTGAAGGATGGATCAACAGTATTGCATTTGCTTATTCTTACATTTCTTTTCTTTAGAACAATGTAGGTTTCAACCATGTGAGAGTTGTATTTCTGTCACGGATCTATTGTTCACGAAAATTGAACATAACACTTAAGTAGTTATTAAGACAAATTCACTAGATAGAGAATTTTCCTTTTTGAAGTAAATTGTCTTCTACTGGTAAAATATCAACATAGATTTCTAAAGTAACATAAGACTGGACTATGGACAGCTCTCTAACGGGGTCTCTAACACCATTCATATTTGGACAGAAATGATATAGAACTTTGTATTGCAGATGTTGCAAAACTGAGCTAGTCCCTTTAACCCATTACCAAACAATAACAACATTTGACCAGTTTGTTGCAGACGACTCTGGAAAACATTGTGGGAAAAGGAAAAATTGCTCTAAACGAGCAATTTTCCATTTTCCCTCAATTTTTTCTACCCTATCAGAAGATTCCTTTTCTTATTTCATCACATTTTGAAATATCGTCTGCAAACTCTTTCAATTTGGGACAGTTGAAAGTTTGGCATTTGGTAAAGGGTTAACCATCTCTAGGCAAGAAGATACTACCCTATGGATCCTCTATCATGCCTAGAGAATCAAACACACAAAATGGAATTGCTTAATCTTAGTCCTTTCTCCTGTTATATGTCAACTAGAAAAAATGAGGTCTTTTAAACCTTCCCCAAACCTGCTGTGTTTTTTTATCTGCCTGCTATGAATAACTTTTAAAATATTGTTGGGAAAAGGGGAAAAGTCATTTGAGCATGTTTTCTTCTTTTTCTTACAAAAAGTTTATCCTACAAAAGAAACAATTTCAAACTCTGTTCCAACTGATGGCTGTTTAAATTCAAGCCACTAGAAAACATACCATAAGAAAAAGGACCTATCATCTTTCTTAATTCTTTACCAAACACCAGATTTTCTACTGCCCCAAATTGAAAGAGTTTCCAGACAAAAGTTCAAAATGTACTGAAATTGAAAAAAAAATGGGCAGAAAACAATGTGGGAAAAGGAAAA
Organism: Cerastoderma edule; assembly: GCA_947846245.1. Lineage (NCBI taxonomy): Eukaryota > Metazoa > Mollusca > Bivalvia > Cardiida > Cardiidae > Cerastoderma > Cerastoderma edule. Next base: position 19,067,607 of record OX401407.1, on the reverse strand, counting down.
ATTGCACCTTAAGAGCAATTTCTCCTTTTTATACAACATGTTTTAGAGTCGTCTGCAACAAACTGGTCAAATGTAGTTATTTTTTGGTAATGGGTTAATCACAAACATTAGAAGTGTAATATACCTTAACTCTACGGGATCATACAGCGTGTTTCCACCAAAGCCTTTGAAGACTGCATCCTTAAAAGTGAGCTCAGGGTCACATTTATCATTGCATTGTGAAAAGTCTATCTCTTCTGGTAAAAAGTGCTTCCACCACACATTTACAGCAAGGTTGCTTCCAAAGGACCGCACCTGATGTATCCTACAATAGAGCAAAGTTAACTCCTTCACTCATCAAAGCTTCCATGCTAGACTATAGATTTCTTCAAAAAAGTATTTTTATAATATTGCATTGAAACTACAACTCATAACTATCCAATTAAATGATGTGTTTCCCATCATTTAAATTTGGGCGACAGTGGTGCAGTGGTAGAGAATCAGCCTCTATTACTGACGGTCCCTGGTTCAATCCCAGTTAGCAGCGAGGTGAAAATGCTGAGACTAACCCACAAATGGGCATAAGAGCTGATCTAGAACCAGGAAGCAGTCATCAAGAGTGAATTCAATAAACTTCAAGCTTTTGTCATTATCGATGTAAAACGAAGTTTAAACTCAATCTCATTGAGTTCAGAAGAGCATTTTCAAATTAAGATTTATACATGTAACTAGCCAATCAGGCTTTTACCATAGGGATTTTACCCTATCATTCAATTTCAACACATTTTTAAGAGTCATGATCTTCTGATACCGTCAATTTGGACCGATAATAGAAAGTCTCTCTGGAGCAATAAATCAAACACTTTCCCTTTAAAGAATAAGTTACATCACATGCCAAGAAATTTGTTTGATAAAATCCCAACATCATGCTTTTTTGTCTAACTTTTATATTTCAACGTTTAGACCTTTGCCTCCATCAGGATAATAATTTTGTTTTCTATTCTTTCTAAAAACACATTCAAAGAAAACTTTTGTAACAGTTTTCAAATTTCGTCTGCTGTTAATCTATCTAAAATGGTCTGTTATTTCCACTGCTTTATTACATGTAAGTTTCAACATCACACCAACATATCAAATACATAGTGCTGCCTGTTTCATAAGACAACCATCGAAACCTAACTGCCCATAATAGAAGAGAAGATCCATTGGTAATAGTTATACAAGTCAGCCTAAGAACTAGCTCTGATGGAAATCCAAAGATGTACTTATGCACAGAAATACATTGTGGTTTAAAAACAGCTATATTACGGAAAGGCCAGGTAGGCCCTTTTTCATTGAAAAAAGGGACCTAAATGTGCCCAATTGAAGTTCAAACCTACTTACCATCTGTAAGGAATGTACAAGCAGTCACCTGGTAGCAAATTTACATGATAATATTCCACATCTGCAAGCCCAGGGTACTTGGTATAATCTACTCTGTAACAAGAGGTTCATTTGAAAGAATATAACTTTATCTCATTAACAATTTTTTCAGTTATATGGCAATGTATGGCTTATAGCTGAGGAGACCCCATTTATCAACAACAAACCAGGGATTGATTAACTCATTACCAAACAATAACGATATTTGACCAGTTTGCTGCAGACGACTCTGGAAAACATTGTGGGAAGAGAAACTGTTCCTAACGAGCAATTTCTCCTTTTTCAACAATGTTTTCAGCCCATCAATAGATTTTTTTTTAATTTCATCACATTTTGAAATGTCGTCTGCAAATTCTTTCAATTTGGGACAATCGAAAATTTCGCGTTTGGTAAAGGGTTAAGCATGTGGGTTGAACCATCTATCTTCCAAGATGTTTACTGATTTCCAATGTGAAAATAGTTAATCAATGGTATTATACAAATAAATGCTCTTATGGGATTTTGTAAAATCTCAAAATTAAAAGGAATAGCAGACAATGATTAAAGGAATAAAGTAATACAATAATAATTCAATAAAGTAATTCTTTCTTCGGGAAATTAAAGAGAGATCAAAGAATGACTTTCTGAAGATCAATATTTTTCAAGACTTATTGTGCCTTGTTCAAGGTCCTCCTCTGTCTAGATTTGAATAAGCAAAGAATCCTGCTCTTGTTACAATGGGTTTTAATCTATTGTTGATTTAAACCGGAAGATGCTTGCTCACAGAAGAGAAAACTTGAAAGTCAAAATAAAATGTCGTTGAAACAAAACAGTTTTTGCTTTGTTGTTTGAAATGCAATTAAAAGTAGCTTTTGAAAGCATAATTAATTCAGGAACCATCAATTTATCTAAGCATGAACAGTTTATATGTGATAGATCTCAAAAGAGATGTCACACCTTTGGATTAAAATACATTTTAATTCACTGTATACACACTTTAAGGAATTGAAAGCAGTCTAATTTTGTTTACAATGACTATACTTCAGGGTATATCATATAACAGTAAAGCTGTTATGTTGTTTTAAAGAAATTAATGCTTATGAAAGCAACAACATGTTAGCATTGATTTAACAATGAATTTAAAGGAACTAACTCAGATATTTGTGCTCTGGAAGTAATAAACATTAAAGATGTCGCCATAGTTTTGTACAAATATAATAAACAGAATGCAATTTTTTTCAGGCTATTATTTTTGTCTTCTGCTTGTGTTTTCAATTTAGACTAGTCACAAATGGGTAAATTGGTCAACTAAAGACATTGAAAGAGTCCAATGCATTACTACAATAAGTCCTTCATAAACATAAATTACTTGCAATAGTATTGCATTTAACCCTTTACCAAACAATAACTACATTTGACCACTTTGTTGCAGACAACTCTGGAAATCATTGTGGGAAAGGGGAAATTGCTCTTAACGAGCAATTTCTCCTTTTCCCACAATGTTTTCCACTCTATCAGAAAATAACTTTCCAATTTCACCCCACTTTGAAATGTTGTCTGCAAACTCTTTCAATTTGGGAAAGTCGAAAATTTGGCATTTGGTAAAGGGTTAATCATCGTGTGGTTCTTACCTATCTACATCTACACCACAGTATGACCCTTCAGGATGGTCCATATCAACCTGCAACAGAAATACTATGTATCAAACATTGCCTTGCCATTCAGAAATATCTTTTTAAATCCAGAATGTCACCCTTAATCATTATGAACAGGGAACCGCCACATATCAAAAGAACTGTTAATTTGATGATCAATACCATTTTCATCTCTATGGGTTTTATATCAATTTAACCGTTATGTTTCAGTTATGTTGCAATGCCCAAATCGTAATGATGGTGAAAGACCTTAACTTAACTGCCTATCAGAGCCATTCGGAACACCTTGCCTTTTTCTAAAAATAACCTCGGAGGTAATGGGGAGCCATTTTTGAAAGTAGGTCAGCAACGAAGGGCATGTCCGTTTGCAATCGTATCTACCCAAAAAGAGCCGATTGACAAAATATGAAACAAAGATGTGTTGATATGATCATCTTTAATGAAAAGGGTTAAAAAACATTCAATTGTGATATTTAACCAATTTGTGTGTATTTAAATACATATTTAGTGCCTGTGTGCATTTTGCGTTATCCGCCGGAAATAAGGCGAATTACCCCAGGATTTCTGGTGTATTCATGTACTGCCTACGAGGTATATCTACCGACTTGTTACGGGGATTGCCGAGTAGATACGATTGCATCAGAGCTGGTCAATCCGGGAAGAACCATATTCACTCTGTAAGTCAGTAAGGAGATTGCCTCTCATGTAACTCTTAATTCAATCACAGGGATTGGAACTCACACAGTTCATACTCTAAACACTATCCTACTGAGGTCAACATTTTTAACAACAATAACACGAATGATACAATAATCTAAGACAGTGCTGGATAAATACTTACTTTATCCCCATGCAATGCCGGGTCCACCATAATGAGGGTTTTGTTTCCCCGTAACAGGCAGTTAATGTTATCTACAGCATCTGTGTGAACAACAGACTTTGTACCACCGCTGCTAAACCACATTACCTGCAAAGAAAAACACATAAATCTACATATAGCTGTAACAAACTGAGCAAATTAAAAAACCTAAAAGACACAAACAAATCCAGTCAGTGAAAAACTCTGTTATCCACCAATCAGTTGTTCTGTCTATTTATATAACTAATATCCACCAATCAGTTGTTCTGTCTATTTATATAACTGATGTTCTCTATAAGAATGCATAAGTCTCACAATGCACATTAAAGTTTGGAGCGCATTACACAGTCATCAAAAATTTGAGTTTTCATTACAATACAATAGCGAGTGCTTGGTGAAAAGTAAACAGAATGAAGGATAAAACTTTCTTTTAATGACACCGGGATGTATACATTGTGACAAAAATAGAAATGACCGTTCACTATCATTTTGTCATTGATATCATTATTATATGAGTTGCTATCAACAGTTGTTTTAAACATATACATGTATGAAGAAGGTTAACTAATTAAAATCACTTAACTGAATAAAGAGACAATTTATTGAGTAAAATGTTCAAGTTTTATTTCAATTTCACAATTCTTTTATTACGATTTTTCAGTTACATTTCCCTGCCCAAGTCTGGATGGAGGAAGACCCGAACAAAACCGCCCATAAAAGCCAGTCAAGTGTGGTAGAACCATAGGCACTCAACTTGTCAACCGAGAAACGACATCTTATGAAAATTAAGAATCTACCCCTGGGAAAAAAATCAAGATTATTCATGTTAAATGGTCCTTTTTGAACACAGGACTTGTTCATGAAATTCAAGAACAGATTCATGCACATTAAGTACATGTTCATGACCAAATTCATGAACATGTTCTTGATGTTCATGAACATGTGCTTGAAATTCATGAGCAAATTAAGAACAGCTTTGTGTTCATGAATAGCGATTTAATGTTCATTAATGTTCATGAAATTTATGAATAAGTTCTTGAATCTTCTGTAGGGGAACTGTTTTTATGATTGGACCGCTCACAGTGAGGGGTTATGCTGTTTTAACGACCTGTCCTCTATCAACAAGGCCAGGGAGGACTCAGCGAAGTAAAAAGATGGTAATGATTATACTTACATTGTCAACAAAGTTGTTTTCCACCATTTGCTTACACTGAAGAGGGCATGGGACCATGACATCTTGGCTGTAAGACAAAAAAGCCTCAGTATTGTTAACCCATTACCAAACAATAACAACATTTGACCAGTTTGTTGCAGACGACTCTGGAAAACATCTTAATGAGCAATTTCTTCTTTTCCCACTATATTTTCTACCCTATCAGAATATTTTATTTCAATATCTTCACATTTTGAAATGTCGTCTGCAAACTCTTTCAAATTGGGATAGTCTAAAATTTGGTGTTTGGTAAAGGTTTAAACAAACTTATTTGAGACTAATCAATTTTTACGAGACGTTTAGGTGTTTCCTAAGGGTTCAATGCAATAATATTGTAAGCACTTACTATAGTCTTGCATTGAAAACTTGATATGACTAAGTGAGATGTTTTGGAGTCAAGGGAAATAAATATCTTAACTAGCCCTCCGTAGTTTATATTTAGGAAAGGGCTGAAAGTGTATCCTAGCTACAAACAATTTTCTTTAACCCTTTCCCAAACAATAACGACATTTGACCACTTTGTTGCAGATAACTTTCGAAAACATTGTGGGAAAAGGAGAAATTGCTCATGACGAGCAATTTTTCGTTTTCCCACAATGTTTTCATCACCTTTTGAAATGTTGTCTGCAAACTCTTTTAAATTGGGATAGTTGAAAATTTGTTGTTTGGGAAAGGGTTAATGCATAGAAATTGGTCATGCAGATCCATCGAAACCACTTTAAAATCTTCATTAAGCCTCAGGTTATTTCTATCCATTAAGCCATCAACAAATTTACACCTATAAGACCAGGATATATCACTTAATTTACTTCATGAAAAACCACTTAACCCTTATAGTGCTGGAACCGACTGCATGCTTATGAAAACAGATAAGATCCAGGCCAGCAGCCTGTGATCTAACCTGTTTGCTACTCTTAGTATATTTTCTCATCAAAATTAAGCAGAACTTTAAGGTTTTAGAAAGCAGACTACACAAAAATCTACTTTTAGAAAGTTACCCAGCATTCTAAGGGTTTATATACACATCTGCAGAAAAAAAACAATAAGTGGGATAATACTTGTCTAGAGAAATTCCACCTAGTTTCACAATGTTTTCTTCACATAAATGCAAAGAACATGCAGATTAAAAGGCTTTCAGTTGTTGACTGATATTGGTTTCATTTAGACCAGCAAAGAAATATCAGTTAAAACAAAAAGTAAAACCTTAAGTTCTTTATCAAAAAGTAAGTTTAAGCATGTCAATCATTTATCTTTATTATTCATTATAGGTTGAAAAACCTTTTTGATAGAATATGTCATGTTTACATTGTAATTCAAATGTGTTTGAAACACGAATGTTTCTTTATAGGATACCCAGATCTGCTGTTACATCCTGATGAAGCTTTAGTGACTTTAAAAAATTCTTCAACAATTAACATTTGAACTTGCAGAGATGGCAAAATCATTTGTCTGTATTATCCAGCTTGTCCAAAAGCCTTAACGGACAGGTAGATTTTTATTGAAGTTTACAGACTACTCGATATATGGCCAAGTGTATAGCCACGATATATGGCCAAGTGTATAGCCACTATATATGGCCAAGTGTATAGCCACGATATATGGCCAAGTGTATAGCCACGATATATGGCCAAGTGTATAGCCACTATATATGGCCAAGTGTATAGCCACAATATATGGCCAAGTGTATAGCCACGATATATGGCCAAGTGTATAGCCACAATATATGGCCAAGTGTATAGCCACGATATATGGCCAAGTGTATAGCCACAATATATAGCCAAGTGTATAGCCACAATATATGGCCAAGTGTATAGCCACAATATATGGCCAAGTGTATAGCCACGATATATGGCCAAGTGTATAGCCACGATATATGGCCAAGTTTTTAGCCAAATTTTTGCATCTAAGTACATGTGAATCAAAATTATATTTTAACATGCCTTTGAAGAGACATAAGGCATCAGACTGTTAAAAATGATGTTAAACAACCAAACAAACAAGCCTTAAACAAAACACTTACCTCATAAAAGAGGGAACAGCATTCACCATATAATGATCAGTGTTGTTATACATCCTAACAAACTCCTTAAACGAGATATCCTTCACATCTTGGTCACGCCTCTCTTTCTTGACAGTTTCCACGGAAACCCTGTGGTCCGCAGGTTCCTCGAGCGAAAGGAAGTAGTCGTCCGTCCATTTCGAGAAAGCCTGATACTGTTTTGCGGCTCCCACCATTTTGAGTGGTTTTAACGGCTCAACATGGTTCTTAAAGAACTCCGCAGGGCTTAAAGTGCCAATTACTTCCGGAATTGGTTGACTCGGACGACCTTCTCCGAATGGTTTCAAATGCCCAGGTTCCAGGGTCAGATCCCTGGCTTCAACCATCGTTGATAACAGGAAGGTGAAGGCTAGTATGCACAGTGTAGCAGCCATCTGTAATACAATGGGAATGGACAACATTAATGTATTTTTGTGTTGGCTTAGGTTTAGACTATATAACTATAACTTTTCAGTTAAAGATGTTCTCGGTAGTTCTTTCTGCACATCCAAGGGAGATAATAAATCTATTATTGAAGAGGTACTTATAGAGAAGTTGTATAACATTTCTATTTAGATGAAATACTGTATGCAACACTTATCAAAGAAAAGTCATAATATCCCTTAAACAAAAAATTAACTTGTCAACATATACTTTTTTTTGCATTTTGAATTTCAATTGTTTGTTGTGTTTATAAACCTTCCAGGAATTATTTTATTACCTTTGAAACTAGCATGGTTATTTTGACAGTTTTGCCCCAAATGATTACCATGGAAACTGCCATTTTACAGAAAAACTTAACTTGTCGACCTGCATTTCATTTTTCAATTCACAATAAAATTTCAAATATCTTATCAAAAAGGGTAAGAAATTCTATAAAAGGATTATTTTCTTATAAAACTGTACAAAATTTCCTTGAATAACAGCTTTCCTAACATTCACCAGTAGAGACAGTCTTAAGCTGTCACTTAAGCACACATAGGAAAGAAATTTAACACTAATGAAACAACATTATTTCAATTATGTTGTGATGCCTGACTTTTAATAATGGAGGATGATCCCACACTCAACTTCCCATATGGGCTTGTCAAGCCTTGTAGAAGCATAAGCATTTGTTAAGTCAATCAAGAGATTGCTTCTCATGAAAATCCAAATGTTGTCAGCACTGGATTTGAACCCACACGGAGAAGGGCGATGTTATTTCAGGTTCTGAACTATAACCAAAAGGCCACTAAAAGAAGCAAAGGAAGCCCCAAATGAAACAAAACCAGTAGTGAGGTTTGAAATCCAAGCTAAGGACCCAAGTTTTACAAGGTCATGGTCCTAACTCTTTACCAAACGCCACATTTCCGACTGTCTCAAATTGAAAATGTTTGCAGACAAGATTTCAAAATGCTCATCAAGAGCAATTTCTCCTTTCCCCACAACGTTTTCTGAAGTCGTCCGCAACAAACTGGTCAAATGTCGTTATCGTTTGGTAATGGGTTAAGGAGATCATCTCACAGATTGTGATCTGTTGCTAATATAGACATCAAAATAGTGATTCAATTAAAACTTGTCAATAAACAAAAGACCATCTTTAATTTCTTTATTCTAAGGTTGTTGGATAATCTCAGTGTTCATTCAAAAAGTGAAAACAGGCTTTCATGCCTTTCAGTCAGCCAGGACATTACCTTTAATCATAATGAAATTAATATCTTCCAGTTCTGTAATTTAATTACATTAGACTGTAGCCTTAGGAAATTGAGTTGAGTACGTAAACTTTTCACCACGGTAAAGAACAACTACAATGCCAGTGCAGACATTTGAAGACAACATTCATTTTGTACGAAAAATATTTTGGAAGCCATAGGAAAAATAGAATGCAAATACATTTATAAATCTGCATGCTAAAAATAATCTTACATCATCATTAGCAGCTACCGGCTGTGGACAAATAAAATCTACAAATTGCTTGGTAGAGCTAGCTAGGGTAATAGTATATAGTCACGTTTAATATTTTATGATACATGTGATACACATGGCTTCAAAGGGAATGATTTCTCTTTATTCTTGTTCAGGCTTCTTGTTGTTTGGTCACTGTTCAAAGCAACATGAAATAATTCAGATACTCAATTCCTGAAATTAGTGTATACATCAAAAGCACATACCATTGTACAAACAATATTGGTTGCTCACAATTTCTCGTTTCTTCCAATTTCAAAAGTTTAGATGAAAGATTGATAGAAATGTTAATAATCATAATCTGAATACCTTAAACTAGTCTCCTTCTCATTACACTGTGTGAGATTGTTGCAAATTGAAAGCCTCAAGTACAGACAGCTTTAACCCATTACCAAACAATAACAACATTTGACCACTTAGTTGCAGATTACTCTGGAAAACACTGTGAGAAAAGGAGAAATTGCTCATTACGAGCAATTTCTCCTTTTCCCACAAGGCTTTCTACTCTATCAGAAGATCACTTTCCAATTTCATCACATTTTGAAACGTCGTCTGCAAACTCTTTCAATTTGGGATATTCTAAAATTTGGTGTTTTGGAAAGCCTGTTAATGTATGGAACCTTACGTTTTTCTTCATTATTGAGCAGTAAATACAATGATGACTAAATGCAGATTTCCTTAGTACGCTGCTTTTGTTCGTCGGTCTAAAAGTCTGTTGTTTCTGGTGGCAAAAAAAGAAATGTTATGAAACTTCAAACAGAAGACTTAGAATATGCATGGATTCTAACTTATAACATTGGTATAGTGGTTATAGTCTGAGGTTTGGACTGGTCCTCAACATTTCAATCCCAGAAAATGGCTGATCATTTTGTTATTGAGTCTCTTTCTACAAGGCACTATTTTCAAGCCTAGTACTAGCATATCAGACATAGACAGATTATATATATTAATGTAACTTCAAAAGGTAAATCAGATAATATGTTGTTACATTTGCAACTCAATGACAGAAGGGTTATAAACGAGTTCTAGGATACTGGCTTGATTACAGGGCATGACGTTTACAATTATCCTAATGCCAGTGATTACTGAATTATTGGATAAACTGAATCTAGCAGTTCATTGATCGACGAAGCAAGTTAAATGTTACTGTTGTAATTTTGTTTGTTGAGACAGAGACATATGTTATTAAAAAAAATCAGTTATAGCATAAAGCACAAGGAGTGAATTTATTTATTTCTGTCATTATTGCTTTATTGGTTAATCTTATTGAATTACATTGATTGTGAAGCAAGTTCTTAAATCTTATACCAATCAATATCCATTTGAATCATTCTTGAAATTGCTGTTTCAAATTATAGATGATTGCACAATCTAAAATTATTTTGAATAGTTGCTTGTTTCAATTAGGTATACTCACTTGAATTAAAATGAACAGTATAGAATAAATAGAAGCTGCAATTAATCATTTTCAAGAGTCAATCCCCTTAATACACAGCAACATATGATATTCTAAATCTTAACCCTTTCCCAAACAACAAATTTTCGACTGTCCCAAATTGAAAGAGTTTGCAGACGACATTTCAAAATGTGATGAAATTGGAAAATAATCTTCTGATAGACAGAAAACATTGTGGGAAAAGGAAAAATTGCTTGTTACGAGCAATTTCTCTTTTTCCCACAATGTTTTCTAAAGCAGTCTGCAACAAAGTGGTCAAATGTCGCTATTGTTAGGGAAAGGGTTAAACTACAATGTATCAATGAAAGGTTTTGGACGGATTAAGTTCTATCTGGACATTTTGACTTTCCTTTCAACAGCTGAAATGGGCAAGTGACTCAAATAGTTAATAGTAAACCCTGAAGAACATCTTGCAATTTTAAGACTGGCATTATTTGTTAATATATTGATCTCTTTCTAAATTCTAAATTTCTATATTCAACCATTTGCTGGGAGTATACATTAGAATTCTCAAAGTCTCATATGAGACAATACAGGAAAAGAGACTCTAATATGCAAATTTGGGAATATTCATATCTAGAAATAGGGAATCTTTAAAAAGAATCCAATCTATTAATAGGGGTTATATTCTGCCTTACAAAGCATTTTAAGCTCAAGGTGTTCAACAAAAAATCTATTAGTGAAGAAATTGTCACAATAGGAATTGAAATTAACAAAAAAAAAATATTTTTTTTTTAAGTGAAGAATTATTTAGCAACATTTATCAATACATAAAAAAACAGCTCACAACAAGATGGATTTGTTAAACATCCCTATGTATTCCTTACTGCTATGACCTTATTGTTGTGTCAAAATGTTTCTGACTGTTGACGTTCTGACTGAAATGATTTTTGACGAACTTCTAAAGAAGCAGTGTCTATTTTAGAAATCCAATGGAAAGTGGGAAATTACCCCTTTCGCTGAGAATTCAGGTTTTGAAAGAAGTCGGTTATTCGCTTCCATAACAATCCTTGATCAAGAATCTTGTTTTCGGAAGATTTACCTCGCTTGCTTTTTTTAGACAAAAAATTCATATTTTCTATTTAACCGTGACTGTGGTTAGCTGCTCTATAGTCAGCTGCTCCTTAAAGTTTATTTAACCATATTGGAAAATTAACCTCGATCTGAACACATAGGGTTTATCCAATAGAAAACACCTCTGAAATAATAGGGATGACGCCATATTGTTTCCCGCGAGAATGACGTCACTTTCTTTCGTTTCTAAAAATAGATCTTGAATGTAAAATCCAAAAAGTCGTTGAATTTGATTGAGGAAACAAGTATACATGTCACAACAACAAGTTCGCCATTTGGTATGAGTTACTGATCAAAAGTGATTAAAAAGGATGTCCAACACTTCCATACACATTGAACTACTTAACATGCACGCTTAGAAAAGGTGTTCATTGGCGGATGCCGATTTACCCGAAAAATTGTAACCCTACACTTATATCCGAGGTGTATTTCACAGCTCACGGAAATACCCGAGTAGTTCCGATTGAATTAACCTGTCTGATTTCGAGCAATCTGCCACAAATGTGCTGAGTGGATTTAAACAGCTTTGCAAATCTTAACAACTCAAATATTCATTCATTTTATGGATATCATATCTCCTTGCATGCATGTTGAAAATGTGTGCATTCTTTGAAAAAAATATGGCGATATTGAAATTAGCCTAGGAAATGTCCGATGCTGTTATTATGGAAAGACTCTGGTAGGCTTTGGGAATGGAACCGTTCCCCTCTACCAGTTACAGAAGAAAAAAAATGCTGACACATTTTACTATCCAAATAACTCTTTAATTGGGAATTAAAAGCATGTTTGTGCTTAGTCAAAATAATGCAACGTGAAGATTGCTTTTTTTTTAGATGGGGCAATCTAATGTCGAAATTTCAAACGATCCAAATAATGTCGGACTTTTTTTATTCTAATTTTCTGATTAAAGCACAAATTGCCATTCAAAGTCAATTGATATGACAAGATATGATAAGAAAAACTTATATTCCACCAAACAATGGCATCAATTACCTTTAAACAATTAAAAAACGCTTAATAGGTTTTTCTATACCAGTGAGCATGCGCAGAAAAAATTCCTTGGAAGCAAAAAAGCGTCAACTAATCTTAATTAAACAATTTAAGATTACAAAGTTTATATGTGGAATACAGACATGTAAAGTGCATGGATTGAATAAAAAAAGATTAATTCACAACTGTGAGTAAAATAATTTGATAATTTTCAATAACAATGGAAATATGGGTCTCCAAACAGTGCAACAAAATGTTTGTCACAAGTGGGCACCATTAAATGAATGGTACGAAAGTTTGACACAAGGGGAGATTTTGCCTGATACAAAAATTTCTCAATATTTTCTGATCCTGTCAAATTAGATTGACTTGTTTGTGCTAATTGTCAGTAATTCTAAAACTCTCACAATTTTGCTGTAAAGGAGCACTAATTCAAGCTTTAAAATACAAATTTCTTCAGTGATATTCTTTATCACATTTTCCAGTTATATGTTATACTTTTTGCCAGCTGTAAATAAATTTTATTAACATGAGATATTGAACACCAGGGTCTTCCCCAGGATTTTTTTCAGGCGCTGGGGAGGATGGGGGAGGGTCAAGGGAGGGGGTCATCCCCCTCCCTTTTCGATTTTTTTTATATATGTGTACCAAAATGGTGAGTTTTAAGGTATGTTGTGAAAATAAAAGACAAAAGAAAGTGTCCCATAATATATTTAAATCAACACATTTGCTAGACAAAAAAAATGAGTGATAGTCTACAAAATTAAATTTTCAAAACTCCATATACAGTACTTTAATGTGCATTTCTATTTTGAATACTCTACTTCTCATTGGTTTTGCTTTGAACCATTCATCCTGAGCTTTTTTAAATTGGAAATTCTGTAAGTCTAGAGGACATGCATGCTGAATCCCTTTAACAGTCTGAAATGAAAATGTGAACCTCTATAATTATTATCTTTCAGACACATCTTGAATCAGAAGTATATAGAAGTGTTGAGCAACATCCCATTTAAACAAAATATGTCCAATTGGTGTCACAGCCTCCCCCCTCACATTTAATAGATTTATTCAAGGACATGTATCCATCTGGTCAATATGGAGTACCAATGTGATTCTCATAGCAAAGAGCGTATGGGCTCTCGAGAACCATTGTCCCCATTCAGCATAGATCTTTGTTGACATATAAATTAAATCACAAACATGATTTATTATTTATCGTATTCTTCATGTCAGAGTACTGTGAAGGTTGCAAGAAGACTACATCAAAATGAATAGTGTTTTCATAGGTGCAAAGCAAAACAAAATTATGAAAAACTAGATCAATCATAGAAGCATCCAACTATTTTACAAAATTAAGAATGTTTCCATGACAAGCTAGATGTTTTCCTTCGTTAAAGTTTATAACAAACTTTTTCTGACATCCTGTGTTACTTCATGTCAGTTGTTAATTCTAAAGAACCATAACACCATACTACATGTATATTATTTAAGTATTGAGTATTGCAGCCAGTTTTTATCCTTTATCGAATATCATCTGATGGCTTGCAAGTGAAAATTCTCCATCAGTACTATTATTACAGCCTTACTTAAACAGAAATGTTCTTTTTAAACAACTCACACAAATCCATAAGTGGCATGCAACTAATGGTTTGAGTGAGTTTTCTTCATCAACCAGTGAAGATTCCTGAAGGCAGCCATACGGCTTGGAGGATCAAGCTTATTTGAACTTTGATACAGGATTCCTATGTCTGGAGGCTGGTCAAAGTCTTTTTGCTTCTTTAGGCTTGCGTCTTTTCATGTCAGGTAACATAGTCATGACTAGCCAAATACATAGCAATCTGCATGTCTACCCGAAATGCCTTTTACAATGGGGCATCACTAGGAATTTGTTAAATTATTTCTCACTAGTCTATTCATTAAAAAAAGACAAGTTCATAGATAATCATGGTGTCACAAATTATTATTTTGTATGCAACATTTGACTCTCTGTCAACAGTATTTTATGTATTGTATACGGGTTTCCTGGGATTCACAGTACGAGACTAGGGCTCTGTCATGTCTTGCCTGAAGGATCAAACCAAAACTCCAAGTTACAATTCCTTCACCTTAACCACTTGGAGGTTTGTTCATTGTTTAACAAAGTGAACATGACTATAGCTGCAGTGTCAATACCTGTAGACATTTTTGCATACAAGAGGCAATTAACACAAAGTCCTCATATTATAAAATTGTTCGTAAGAAATTCCAGAAATGAGGAGCTTGCTCAGGTTCACTTGGTGTATTTGTCACATTGAGCTCAACAAGTATTTTGGCGTTTGAAAAATTACGTTATGCCTGAGCCCACCAGATGATCATTTCATCTCAGCAGTTTATGTATACAGATACTACAAAACCGGTTTTGGGCATATTTATAGTGAAACTAAGTTGCCGAGGAACTGAATTTTATAACTTACTCGGTCAAAATAATTCAATGTGAAGAAAGATATTGCCGGATGCAAAACTTTCTCAATATTTCCCGATCACGTCATATTAGTTTGTCTAATAACTTACCATGACAAACCAAGGAAATCGGCGATGTGGAGA
This sequence comes from Cerastoderma edule, assembly GCA_947846245.1. Lineage (NCBI taxonomy): Eukaryota > Metazoa > Mollusca > Bivalvia > Cardiida > Cardiidae > Cerastoderma > Cerastoderma edule. The sequence continues at coordinate 19,052,415 of OX401407.1, read as the reverse complement.
TGGATGTCTGAATCAGGTGTTTTTACATAAAACTCCCGTCTATAGTATCATAGAAAGTGACAGAAGCGATGTCAATTAAGTAAAGTCTATTTCTCACTCCAAGTGCGATCTTTTAACACGCATCATAGATCTTTCCTTTTAGGACAAAGCACGTGCCATAACGCCAATACACACGCTCATGTCTGTACCTATGACGACGTCGCATAAACCGAGTGTGTAAACGCCTATCGACTTTTTTATCAGCTGTTAGTTACTACTTTATAGACTGGCGGTTTATCTAGAATATACTGCCATTGACGTTGACTCCATTTGGGGTCAATTTAAAGCGCTGCGGACACATTTAGAGCGCCGCGGGAGTCAGCTAAGGCGCCGCGGGAGTGCTTATTTTGAAAGTCAAGCGCAGCGGAGCTGCGGCGCTTTACGGGGCTGGGGAAGACCCTGAACACGATAAAATACTATATGTCTTAGGGCATGAAAGCTCAAAGAGGATACATTTTAAAACACACGAAAGGAGATATAGTTTAAGAATGTAGTACAGAAGTCACAGGGGTTCGAAGTTATGATTGTCTTACGGCTATGTATAAATGGAGTTATACATAGCCGTAATACCTTAACTTCGGACCCCTGTGACAGAAGTTACCATCTAAAATTGAAAACCCAGGCATGACCAACATAAGAACGATTACTTGATTACCTGGAAATGAGAAAAAGAAAAGAAAACAAAATGTGAATTTTCCTAACATATGTTTCAAAAATCTTACCATGTGTATTCTACAGATGCAAATGTGACAATCACGCTACTGAAACATTTGATTTAATGAGCAATTTCCTCGCAAGTTTATCGGTTGACAATCAGCATCCCGGATTTCCGGTTGTTGTTGTTGTTGTCATTTCAGAAATGGGTTTTTCCAAAAGTCTGAACCAAGGGAAACAACCACAATATACTTATGATTTTGATAGGTTACAAGTGGTTTCCCTTTCAAATTGAGAAATCGTGAGAAGCTCTAACTCGGATGATCCAAGCTGTAACTACGTGAGAGAAGAGAGAGAGAGAGAGAGAGAGAGAGAGAGAGAGAGAGAGAGAGAGAGAGAGAGAGAGAGAGAGAGAGAGAGATTAGAGAGACAGAGAGAGAGAGAGAGAGAGAGAGAGAGAGAGAGAGAGAGAGAGAGAGAGAGAGAGAGAGAGAGAGAGAGAGAGAGAGAGAGAGAGAAGCTTGAAAGAACAATCAGAAACCATTATAAATGAAATGTGCAATGCGATAGTATCAGTAAGAAAGTTATAATAAAGAGAGAGAGAGAGAGAGAGAGAGAGAGAGAGAGAGAGAGAGAGAGAGAGAGAGAGAGAGAGAGAGAGAGAGAGAGACTGTAAGAGAGATTGAGTGCGAGGCAATGAGATAGAGAATGAAAGAGAAAAAGAAAGAGAGAGATTCAAGAAGAGAGGCAGAGAAAGAGGAAAAGAGATGAGAAAGAGAATAAAGGAAGGGTAGGACAGAGAGGGGAAAGAGAGAAAAACTGAGAGAAAGACGGACGGAATGAGAGAAAATGAGAGAGAGGCAGAAGGAAGAAGAGAGGCAGAGAAAGAGGGAGAGAGAATGATAGATAGGGTGAGCAATAATGTCTCCTCGTGCATTCTTCCGCTATCACACTTCTCCTACCTTACTATCTCTCACTGCTTATTATTCTTTCTCTATCTATCCATTCCTCTTTCTCTTATCTGTCTTTCATTCTCTTTTTCCTTCCTTCTTTTTCTCTCTCATTCCCTGCCCCTCTTTTATTCTATTTTTCTCATTGCATTCCCCTTCCTTTCTCTCTCTTTTTCTCTTTCCCATTACCTCCTTTCCTTCCTTTATTTTCTCTCTCTCATCTTTATTCCTGTTTTCTTTCCTCTCTCTCTCGCATTACCACTTATTCACTTCCCCTCTTTATCTCTTACACTCATTCTCTGCCCTTTCTTTGTCTCACTCTCTCTCATTTGCCCATTCATTTTTCTCTCTATGTCTCCCCCTCCACCCCTCATTCATGCTCTCTCTGCCTTTATTCACAGTGCATACTTTAAGCCAACCACTGTCCACAACCACAAGCCTTTGCAACCTCTTCACCCTCTACACATTCACCTTTCCTACCTAATATTCCCCCTTTTTCATTTCATGTATTTTTAACCTTTATAACTATTTTTATTCCCACTTGTATACTTTGACCAGCCACACAATTTAACCACGATCCTTTGCAACTTCTTCACATTTAAACTTCCATATGCCAAATTTTGAAATAAGAGGGAAAGTTTTTTCGAACGTAGTAACAGGTTTTGCATAAAATGCTTTTTTAAACAGTTACAATTGTCATGCATATTGGGACGGGGCGACTACGTAAGCTACGGTACGCAAGTAGGTTCTAATAGGGCAATACACCTTAACTTATACTTTAACAATAACAACCTTAAGGTAGAAACCCCTTAATCTGCCATTTTGAAACTCATTCTTTCGTCGGACTACCCCGATTGTTCTCGCTATATATCGGTCGGAACCGGAACTATTCGCATCAAACTACATGTATAAGATATATCCGATGTCGTGGTAACATTAGGAAGTAGAATGGAAATAGACATTATTACAGCTAGAAGAAAAATGTAAGTTAATAGTGCACTCACCTTTCACCGCAACAGCAACTATGATAAGCACAATTAACAGTACGTTCTTCATCTTTCCGTGGTTGACACGGAAATAGTGTGATTATTTATATTACTCGGTGGTTGGTGTATTGAATCAGTATAGAGTAAATGAAGAACCTTTTACAAAGCGAATTTACACTTGCTTGCCTTTTACGGATTTTATGTGGAAGAACTTACTTTGTGTTCGGTGAAAAAGGGCCTTTTACCTATTACCAAACAGTAACGACATTTGACCGCATTTTGAAGACGACTCCTTTTCCCACAATGTTTTCTGCCCTATCAAATGATTATATTTCAATTCCATTGCATTTTTAAATGTCGTCTGCAAACACTTTCAATTTGGGATAGTCGCAAAATTGGCGTTTGGTAAAGGGTTAAAGGTAGTCCGAATGATCCAGACGTAGATATTTCACTCTCCGTCTGGATGCATTCGATGTAAAAGCGCGTCAAGCGGATATCGATTTTTCGAGGTGGTGCATGTTGGGAAATCTGTAGAAAGGGGCGGAGTTAAAATGACAGGTAAATTCTGGCGGGAATATAATATTGGTTCCATTTCGTTTGGTAGAAAAGATCTAGATCTATTTTCATTAAAACCGAGATTCCCTTTCCCTCATATGAATTTTGTCAATTGCCAAAGTATTGCAACAGTTGATTTCGATTGAATACGTAGATATTCATTCATTGAGTAAAGATATTTGTGACTCTAAGCGAAAATCTAGACAACACTCAAACCATCAGAGAATTTTTTTATGGAAACTTTTGCCACAAAAGAAGCCTTTAGCCTATTATTTCTGATGGCCGATTCTATGGGAAAATAGGCTTTCAATTTGATATTTTCTTGATTATAGAAATCGGCGTTATGGGTCTAATCTGAATTATAAATCTAGAAACTATTTCAAAGTATATTATTTGCAGGTTGGACGAGCGCGAATGGAAAATAGATATATAGATAACAGCTATGTCTTTTAAACAAATGATTCCTAAAGCAAAAAAAAGCTATATAAACAACTTCGGGGCATGTTATAAAGGGGAAGTATCGAATAGTACATCTTTCGGGTTGTTGGTCTAAATATCAAACGCCTAGTTTTATTACACCAGACGGGAGCGACGCGCGTCACACACAGATACTAATCCAGACACCGCCGTACATCACACAACACGTGCCTTACCCTTTATCTTGTTATAGCAGCATAGTTTTGACCTCAAAGTATACGCATTTGACATAGATTTTTATTTTTTAAGTATATTAATATAATCAAATTTACAGATATAAGAGCAAGTCTCTTCTGAATATCATTTATGTTTGCAGCGAAATGGTAATCGTCAAAACCAAATCCATTTTGCCAAAACAATATCGATTACTTTCTTGATATAGTAAAAGTTTGTATTTTACCTAATCGAATAGTTTGTGTGTTTTATTGCAGTTTGAATTTTAGAATGGTCACGACCTTGACTGGGGAACAGAAGGGTAACTAAATGTTGAAATCTTAACAAAACTGATTACCTTCGAATTCAATATTTTGAAAACTAAAATGGTAGGCCTACGGGAAAGGGTATTGCCCAATGCTTTCATGCATGGAATGAGTCGGACAGACCGATTTTGATTATCACTAGATTGGTAAAATGGCTATTTTTTTAATGGTGCATCAAAATCCACAGTTATTTAGCGCACATATAAAAAGATGTGACTATCTTTTTACCAACACAAATAATCACAAAGGATTGATTTCGAAATAAGTGTGGCGAAGTAAATTGCTTCTACACCAAAATGTTGACATTGTTTTAACCCTTTCCCAAACACCAAATTTTGACTGTCCCAAATTGAAAGAGTTCGCAGACGACATCTTAAAAAGTGATGAAATTGAAAAACAATCTTCTATTTGGGCAGAAAACATCGCGGGGAAAATGAGCAATTTCTCCTTTTCTAACAATGTCTTCCAGAGTCGTCTGAAACAAAGTGGTCAAATGTCGTTATTGTTTGGGAAAGGGTTAATCAGTTTTATCAGGGAGGCGTTGATGTTGTTTCATTTCTAGCATCGTGATATAGACTTGACAAGCAGTCCGAATGAATATAAGTTAAAATATATAGGGTACAGATGACCCTATTTTATGTAAGAGATGTTTTATTTAAATTGAAACTTAAGTGTCTTTCCCTTCGACAATGGATTTCATCAAATGACTCTACTATGGTTTAAAACGAATTCATATTTCCCGTCAATCAAATGTTAACAATCGTTTATGTTTTTGGTTTTTTTCTGAAAATTACCGGAAATGGAAGCAATAAGCAATCTTATTGGTCAATCCCACCTTCTTTCTGATTGGTGCCGATATTTTTTCTCGTCGCCGATTGGACCCCTCACACACAGAGGGGGAATGCTGACGCGTTTTTATCGCAGGGCGCCTCCAAGCTGTCACGCAGTTACAGCTTGGATCATCCGAGTTAGGTTAAAGGAAGATACCACATTTAAGCACGACCGTATTGAGCACTGATACTCTACGATTATGACACAGCATTCTTTCATGCTTTAGGGTCGATGGAAGTTGATTGAAAATGTGCCATGGTTATTTCATTTACAATGTGTTATGTATTAAGGCAATATCATGTATTTGCGCTTTGTACGTTAAACGTATTTTAGACATTTCTTATTACTACACGTTTGTTTTGATACATTAAAAGATAACATACGGGTAAATGTTTCATTTGATCAAAAGAAATCGAGTTTTACCCAGACGCACATCGCCTTCATATAGGCCGATTTTTGAAGGATATAAAGGGTAAGTTCATAGATTTATGAAACAGGCAAATGGTTAAGTAGTTTTCATCAATATATTAGCCAGGTACACGTAGCGCTATTTGACACTTACTTTAATATTTCTCTTACGAAAATACATCTGCTTCATACGCTATATAAAAAATAACGAATAAGTTTAAACATAGAAATGCTCATAAGCTTTTAATTCACTTATAATCCACCTATAAAGTCAATGGTTTTAACGAGATGAAATATATGCAATTTGCAATGAGCGTCATTTACCACTTTGATCTTTCGAATAATCGTCAGCTAAGGGGCATAGCATTCAGGTAAGATGTCATATATAGGAAATTTAGATTAATGACCTAAGTTTCGTTCAGTAAAGCCAGCTGTTCAAAAGCGTTTTGCGCTGGTACCGCCCTAATTCGTTGGATTCTTTGGCGAAATCGGGGACCTGATACAAAACATTTGCGATGGGATTTGTTGTAGAAAGCCGTGTACTTTTATATCATTATAATAGATAGTCAACCGTGTAAATGTTAAAATGATAACCCATACAATGAAAGCACTTAGTTCAACAGCTCATATATATTTTCTTCGCACCGGGGGCTGAGCTTAGAGAGTATCGCCTCGAGTGAAAAGGGACATGGCGATCATATAAAATGAACGGAAAAATAATGGTAGTAATAGCTTTCAACTATGGTACTCTAGGTAACTGGGATAGCTTTGCGACTTGGGATGTTGGTTCGTTTGCTGGAAAAGGGCTATATCGTTAAAAACTGAAGGTACTTTGTGATAATTATACAAAATACATTGGTCATTCATGATTCTTCCTTGGATTATCCAAATTGAACGTATTGTGACTTTTTTCTTTACAAAAGCAATGTAACAAATGATGTTTGTTTGCACATTAAAAACTTTCTGTTGTGATTGTGAAACTGAAGGGTAACTCAGTATTGCTCATTAGGACAAACTGTCAGTGTACTGAGAGTAATTCAACAATTTTACCCGCTTACCATATGGGGTAATGGTAAATACGAAACTGTTCGACCATGAAGTAATATCTAAGGCCGCAAAAGGAATGAGTGCCTTGCACGGGTAGTTGTTGCAATTTCGCAACTCGCTCGCCACGTAATTATCGGATTACATGGACCCGTGATATTTCCGTTACGAAAATAGAGGCCTTTTGTGTGCGATGTACACATATCGCGTTATGGATAAATATGAGAGGCGGGTAGATTTGTAATTTGTTTTGCTCATTAGGACAAATTGTCACTGTATAACGAACCTGCAGTAAGAAGAAACAATCCACGAATGCTCCCTCTTGATTGAAGGAAATTATGATAAAAAGACAGCCAAACAATGAACTTTAAATTGAGGCTTGTTAAAAATTGGTTGATCTCTTCTTTTATCCAAACCATTATTTCGGGAAACAAAATTCGAAGAAAAGAACAATATTCAGTTGCAAGCTTTGATTTCCTTTGCTTTCCATCGCATTTATTTTACTTAGAATTTGGGATTACCGTTTGAGGCAAGAGGTTAATATGAAACGGCTCTACCATGAAGTAATCTGGAAGGCCACAAAGAGCATGAGTGTCGTTCAAGGATAAGTGTTGCAACACGCTCGCCATATAATTAGCGGATTACCCGTGCTGAATGGCGTGGTTACATGAACTCACGATATTTCACGATATTTCTGTTGGCCAAAATTGAGACTTTTGTGTTCAGTAATTATATATTATGTAATTTCACCTTATAAAAGCTGGGTGTTTTGGAGATATACGCCAAACGACTTTAGCCACAGCCAGAAAAGGACGTATGTTTGAAAATACGTCTCTTAATTTGGATTTCTAATACGAAAAGGTAATTCGTTATTTTGTCTGGTTTTAATTTTCCGCCAATGTCATTCTGTAAGATGTGTATACATTTACCAAACGCCAATTTTCTTCTGTCTACTGATGTAGTAGAAAACATTGTGGGGAAAGGTGAAATTGCTCGTTGTGAGCAATTTCTCCTTATCCCACAGTGTTATTTCCAGCGTCGTCTGCATCAAAGCGGTAAACTTGTTGTTTTTGTTTTGTAATGGGTTAATATATTATTTCAAGATACTTTCGTAATCCTCAGCCGTATTTACCAATAAATTCTGTAAGTTGTGTATACTTTGTTTAACGTTATTTGGTTCGAGTCTTCAGCATTGCTGTTTATTACAGATTATTACGAAGTAGGTCGGAGCTAGATGAATGGTGGCATCCAATTGCATACAATGACGGCCCAAGATATGTTTCGATTATTTTCATATTTCTATATTCATATTTCTTTCCATATAGATCAGTAGCTTATTTACCAGCAAATCAAACAAAGTATATGACGTTCGCATTTGTTTATCTTTATATTTCAGCAGCGATAGGCCTACATGTACCGTGATTTGGAGCCCACCGTAGATAAGTTAAGTATTTTTTTTTATTGTTAATTTGCAACGTTATGTATAGGTTTATTTTATATATTATAATATAGTGTATGTTGTATAGTTTGTAGCGTGATTGTATAGTTGTTTACATTGTATTTCTTTATCTTCTCCTTTCTTTTCTAGTCTCCACTGGTATTCTTTGTACATTTAACACTGTCTTGTTTTTTTTTAATTTTATATGTTGTGCCCTGTCTAATATTTCACAGTCATTTTTTTGAACATACCACACGGCCCTTCTAAACACACTGCATCTTTTTTTTTTAACTCGCACCCTCCCTATATATACTACCCCTTTTAAAAACGAACAAAACTAAAAATAACATTACACACATTTTAACTTTCAAAAGTACACACACACTCCGTCCCTTTTAAACTTGTGATAATATTTGTCTGAAATATAGGTAGTCCCTTTTAAAACGCTTACAACAGAATAGTACACCGCCCCTTTTAAAACTGTGATAAGAGTACTATTTGTTGGTAAGCTTAGAGTTTAAGGTATATGTTCATAGATGTTTTACTCTTATCAATTTGCTTTCTCCTTTCAGTAGCCACACGGTCATGATTTAACTACAGCCATTTCGAATATATTTCAGAGGAACCCTTCCTGTGCAGAGATTTCAACACTTCAGCCAATTTGAATATATTTTCGCCATCTTTAGCAGTATGATCTACCAGATATCTTTTTGTTTCAGAGCACCCTTTCTTTGCAGAGATTTCAACGCTTCATGAACAATTGCAGCCCAGTGCATCTACGGATGACCGATGGTATGTGAACATAGATTTGATACGAATTCGTATGACGTTGATACTGTTTAACCAAGTACCCAATGCCACTTTTTCTACCCTCTCCTTATATATTAGAAAACATTGTGGGAAAAGGTGAAATTACTCGTTATGAGCAATTACTCATTTTTCAACAGTGTTTTCCAGAGTGGTCTGAAACAAAATAGTAAAATATTGTTATTGTTTTGTAATTTGTTAATATCATTTCAATATACTTTCGTAATCAAAAGTAATATCTACCAATACATGGATTATTCTTAGTATCTCTTTTTGTTTCAGATAATCCTGTGTATGCAGAGATTTCAACGCTTCATGAACAATTGCAACCCAGTGCATCTACGGATGACCGATGGTATGTGAACATAGATTTGATGCGAATTCGTATGACGTTGATGCTGTTACCCTAGTACCCAATGCCACTTTTTCTACCCACTACTTATATATTAGAAAACATTGTGGGAAAAGGTGAAATTACGCGTTATGAGCAATTACTCATTTTTCAACAGTGTTTTCCAGAGTCGTCTGTAACAAAACAGTAACATATTGTTATTGTTTTGTAATTTGTTAATATATCTTTTCAATATACTTTCGTATTCAAAAGTAATATCTACCAATACATGGATTATTCTAAGCATCTCTTTTTGTTTCAGATAAGCCTGTCTGTGCAGAGATTTCAACGCTTCATGAACAATTGCAACCCAGTGCATCTACGGATGACCGATGGTATGTGAACATAAAACTTGTTGACACATTACCAAGCACCAAATTGTTTACTGTCTACTGATATAGTAGAAAACATTGTGGTGAAATTGCTCGTTATAAGCAATTTCTCCTCTTCCAACAGTGTTTTCCAGAGTCGTCTGCAACAAAGTGGTACAATTTTGTTATTGTTTCGTAATGGGTTATCCTCATCCGTATCTACCAATACATTCTGTAAGTTGTGTATGCTTTGTTTAACGTTATTTGGTTCGGGTTTTCAGCATTGCTGTTTATTACAGATCGCTCGTATGGTCAAAGTAGGTCGGAGCTAGATGAATGGTGGCATCCAATTGCATACAATGACGACCCAAGATATGTTTCGATTCTTTCCATGTTTCGATTCTTTCCATATTTCTATATTCATATTTCTTTCCATATAGATTAGTAGCTTATTTACCAGCAAATCAAACAAAGTATATGACGTTCGCATTTGTTTATCTTTATATTTCAGCAGCGATAGGCCTACATGTGCCGTGATTTGGAGCCCACCGTAGATAAGTTAAGTATTTTTTTTTTCATTTTCGATTTGCAACGTTATGTTTAGGTTTATTGTATATATTGTAATATATTGTATTGTATATAGTTTGTAGCGTGATTGTATAGTTGTTTACATTGTATTTCTTTATCTTCTCCTTTCTTTTCTAGTCTCCACTGGTATTCTTTGTACATTTAACACTGTCTTGTTTTTTAACTTTTGTATGTTGTGCCCTGTCTAATATTTCACAGTCATTTTTGAATATACCAAACGGCCCTTCTAAACACACTGCATCTTTTTTCTTTAACTCGCACCCTCCCTATATATACTACCCCTTTTAAAAATGAACAAAACTTAAAATAACATTACACACATTTTAATTTTTAAAAGTACACACACACACTCCGTCCCTTTTAAACTTATGATAAGATTTGTCTGAAATATAGGTAGTCCCTTTTAAAACGCTTACAACAGAATAGTACACCGCCCCTTTTAAAATTGTGATAAGAGTACTATTTGTTGGTAAGCTTAGAGTTTAAGGTATATGTTCATAGATGTTTTACTCAAATCAATTTGCTTTCTCCTTTCAGCAGCCACCTGATCACGATTTAACTTCACACACTTATAGATATAGATTGTCCCTTTAAAAACGCTTACCATAAAATAGTACACCGCCCCTTTTAAAATTGTGATAAGAGTACTATTTGTTGGTAAGCTTAGAGTTTATGGTATCTGTTCATAGATGTTTTACTCTTATCAATTTGCTTTCTCCTTTCAGTAGCCACATGATCATTATTTAACTACAGCCATTTGGAATATATTTCAGAGGAACCCTTCCTATGCAGAGATTTCAACACTTCAGCCAATTTGAATATAATTTCGCCATCTTTAGCAGTATGATCTACCAGATATCTTTTTGTTTCAGAGCACCCTTTCTTTGCAGAGATTTCAACGCTTCATGGACAATTGCAGCCCAGTGCATCTACGGATGACCGATGGTATGTGAACATAGATTTGATACGAATTCGTATGACGTTGATACTGTTTAACCAAGTACCAATTGCCACTTTTTCTACCCTCTACTTATATATTAGAAAACATTGTGGGAAAAGTTGAAATTACACGTTATGAGCAATTACTCATTTTTCAACAGTGTTTTCCAGAGTCGTCTAACAAAATAGTAAAATCTTGTTATTGTTTTGTAATTTGTTAATATCATTTCAATATACTTTCGTAATCAAAAGTAATATCTATCAATACATGGATTATTCTTAGTATCTCTTTTTGTTTCAGATAATCCTGTGTATGCAGAGATTTCAACGCTTCATGAACAATTGCAACCCAGTGCATCTACGGATGACCGATGGTATGTGAACATAGATTTGATGCGAAGACTGAATGGCGAAAACTGAATGGCGAAGACTGAATGGCGAAGACTGAATGGCGAAGACTGAATGGCGAAGACTGAATGGCGAAGACTGAATGGCGAAGACTGAATGGCGAAGTCGAAACGGTGGTACCAGCAACGCATGGACTGATAAGCTAAACATACAATTGCTCTATGGTGAGTATAACTTGACTTTTCGTGAAATCATTGTTTTGCCAGACCTGTTATCTTTTACCGATATACTTTAAAGCGTCTGTGTAATACTTTAAACGTCACACCACTTTTACAGGGACTAGCATCGGTACATGTATCAAAGATGATTTAAAGAAATGCATTTTTTGCCAAATAAATGTTTTGGATATTTATTATCCGTTTTGTTTATTTCAGAAAAATGACTCGACTTGGCAAAAGATTAAGCTACACCTCGGAAACCAGACTCATGAACAGACATGCAGCGTTCGACTCATATCCAGCGGTTGTGTTAGACTGGAAACCACGATTTAATAACTTTGATCGAAGTACCTTCTCCGTGATATTAGTCATCAGACATTTAATAAACACCACTGTGTGTGTGTTTGTGTTAGGTGATCTTTAGCTTTACAAGCTAGTCATACCTGATTTTACTTTATATTGAATCGATGGAATAGAATGTAACAAGATTGAATTGATGGAATAGAAGGTAACTTTAAAATACAGATTAGTAGTTCGTTCGATTACTAAATGCGTTTCCAACGTGTTTATTTGTTGTTCACCAAACGTAATGAGGTCCGACATATCACGCGATCTGACACTGACAAACGGACAGAGGTTTCCCAGACTCTGGGTTTTTCCTCGGCGAGACAGTTCGCATACGTTTACAACAAATATCATGTTACTTAATCAATTATTAAAGATGCTGAATATTTTTGATATAGTAATTGCTAAGGTTTCTTTGTTAAAGAAAAGTTTTTAACAGTCTTCAATTGTTGTAGTATTAAAATGATTGTAAATGTTAATACTCAATCAGTGTGCTACGCATTTAGACGGTCGATCTTAATGATTATTCACCTTAATTGGTATGAATAATGGGCTTTGTATAAGGTGTCCGTCACGATAAAAATCATTCTTTTTATACGTTAAACCATTATTCAAACACTGTTTTGAACAATTCCATTTTTAATTCTTATTTAGTTACTTTTACAGTTATAACGAATTTGTTGAGTACACGTTATAAAATATTGTTTTGAACAATTCCATTTTTAAGTCTTATTTAGTTACTTTACAGTTATAACGAATTTGTTGTGTACACGTTGTAAAAATATTGTTTTGAACAATTCCATTTTTAAATCTTATTCAGTTACTTTCCAGTTATAACGAATTTGTTGTGTACACGTTAAAATATATTATTTTGAACAATTACATTTTTAAGTCTTATTCAGTTACTTTACAGTTATAACGAATTTGTTGTGTACACGTTATAACAAATTGTTTGAACAATTCCATTTTTAAGGCTAATTTATTTACTTTACAGTTATAACGAATTTGTTGTGTACACGTTATAACAATTTGTTTGAACAATTCCATTTTTAAGGCTTATTCATTTACTTTAAGGTTATAACAAATTTGTTGTGTACATGTTGTAAAAATATTGTTTTGAACAATTCCATTTTTAAATCTTATTCAGTTACGTCAAATCTTTTTTATTCTTATTTAAATCTAGGCAATTGTAAGATACTATCTTTTAGACTATCCACGATCAGTTACAAATTAGTTCAAAACCAATACATAAATATACCATAGACATTTTTATAACATCCACAAGAGCGGATTGTCCAAAACTTGAGTCTTGATAAATTATGCCAATACTGCACAAACTGGGGGCTGAGAGTAAATACAGAAAATATTGAGATAGTGGTACTTAGAAAAAGGGGTTGTTTTGAAGATGAGAAATGGTATTACAACAATGATGAAATAGAAATAACCGACAGTTTTGATTATTTAGGAATAGCACTCAATTTTACTGGTTCTTTTGTACTTCACAATCAACATTTAAAACAATTATTTGAGATCAAAATACATTAAGCATTATTATTTTTCACGTCATAACATGAACAAATTCATAGAATTATTGAATACTGAAAACTCAAAGGATATGCATAATTTGGGTAACTATGTACCCTTAGCTCTACAAAGACGTAATGAACTTATTTAGTACGACAATAGTAGTATGTTATCTGTTTAGTACTTAATATTTTTCCAAACATTTTCAGTAATAGTTTATTAAGCTGTCGTAAACACATCCATAATATTATGTTTAGCTCTAACAACAAAATGTCCTTTCTTGGACCAGAAAACTTTATAAAGATTTGACGAAAGCCCATCACATCCTGGACATTTATCAATTTTCATGCGTTTCAATGTATTGGTTATTTCTTCATATGTTAAGGTCCTCTCTACATATAAATTGTGTTCATCTGTTAATTTATTTACTTCAATGTTAGAAAATTCTTCATCTAAATTGAAAGTTGTATTTTTATGTTTTATCATATAAATCTTCATAGTAGTCTTTAGTTTCATTTAAAATGTCGGTTTGATTATAAATATATGTTCCATTGTCCTTCTCTATGAAAGGCATTGATTTATTTATGGCATTTGTTTCATTAAGTTACAGAAATATTGTGTTGTTTTTTCGCCATATTATGGCTTAAGCTTTGTAATTGTTATAATCTTCTACAGGATTAAGTACTAGATTGAAATCTCTGCATATGATAAAACATTCATTAGACAAAGTGTCTATGGTATTAAACATCTCAATGAAAATGTTTGGATTATCATCCGTTTGGTGCATATAAATTAACCAGAAGAAAACTAGTATCGCAGAACATATCTAAAATGATAAATCTCCCATTAATGTCATTGACAATACTATTTACTTAAATATCAAGACCCCCATTGCGTTAGCTTGACCATGGGTAAAGTAACATTTGCCAACCCACTCAGAGTAAATTGTTTTTTCCATACTCTCGATAATGTGTTTCTTGTAAGGATCCTTTGTCTGCATTTGTTCTTTTAACACTGTGAACAGTCAATTCTTTTTTATTCTTTTTCAAACCTCCGCAATTGTAAGATACTATCTTTAGATTATCCACGATCAATTATAGATGAATTCAAAACCAATACATAAATCTACTATAGACATTTTTATAACATCCACAAGAGCGGATTGTCCAAAACTTAAGTCTTGATAAATTATGCCAATTCTGCACAAACTGGGGGCTGGGAGTAAATACAGAAAAACTGAGATAGCAGTACTTATAAAAAGGGGTTGTACATTTGAAGATGAGAAATGGTATTACAACAATGACGAAATAGAAAAAACCGACAATTTTGATTATTTAGGAATAGCACTCAATTATACAGGTTCATTTGTACTGAACAATCAATATTTAAAAGGTAAAGCTTTAACCCTTTCACCGCCATAGGCGACCCCCGTCGACAGCTTGGTAGAGCGCCGTAGGCGACTTGCGTCGACAAATTGATGTTGTTGTTAGTAGGCGACTTTATGCAACAATTACGAATATGTAACTCTCACACATGCACCGTGTTTCTTTGTTATTATCGAAAACGAGGCTGTCAAAGTGTTTTTGAAGTTTTTCCAACAAAATTCGATAAAAATTGGCCGTTTTAAAGCTGTCCGAACTTTTTGACATTTCCGAAATGTTTGTTTTGGTTCAATATGGCGGCGGCGCGAAGGAATCAACGTTATACCTGCCAACAAGTCGCAGATATGCTGGCAAATGACAGCGATAACGAGGAATCAGCTGACGAAAATTATTCGGAAAGTTGTTCTAATGGAAACAACAGTCCAGAAACATCGGAAGATTCCGAAACAAGCAACAATTCAGGTAGAGGTCTATGTATAGTATGAATCACCAAGTCATCAGGAAATTCTGCGAAAAAAATACTTTTACCATATTTGGAAGTAAACAATTCATAGACATCATATCATGACAACATTCTTTTATGTGCTACCAACTTAGTTAATTGATATCAAGCTGTGTTCCAAATTTGAACACATTATCTCAAATAATGAAAAAGTTATGCCAATATCAGGCAAACTGGTAAATATTTCTTGCAAAACTCTAAAATAACTTGGCGCTGGCAGGAACATTTCGCTATTTACTTGGCGGCGAAAGGGTTAAGGGCGATTTATATTATGTATTCTGTACAACAATATTAAAATACACCAAGTATTACCAGACACTTCTTTAAAATTGTTTGATTCATTTGTGGTGTCTATATTGAACTATGCGAGCCCTATATGGGGTTTCTATAAAGCTAAATATCTTGAGCAAGTTCACCTAAAGTTCTGTAAATGGATCTTAGGGGTAAAAAGCAATGCTTGCATTGCAGCAGTATATGGCGAACTTTGGCGATACCCATTTTATATAAATAGATATGTTCAAATTATCAAATATTGGCTTATGTTATCACAAACGGATGATATTATATTGCAGACCGTATTTAGGAACGCACATGAGATATATTTAAAGGGTAATAAAGGTTAGATTTATAATGTAAAACAACTGTTAAATGAGTATGGCTTCTTCTAAATTTTTGATACAGTAATGTTGTCGACAGAAAAATGTATTTATTGGAATTCAAACAAAGGGTAATCGATAATTTTTATAAAAAATGGTATTCTGATGTCAAGTAACGCTGTTCTAAGCACACTTTGTATTTTCACAAACAGAGATCTCAATTTGAATACTAAAAACTCGAAGGATATGCATAATTTGGGTAACTATGTATCCTTAGCTTTACAAAGACGTAATTAACTTATTTGGTACCACAATAGTAGTATGTTATCTGTTTAGTACTTACATTTTTCCAAACATTTTCAGTAATAGTTTATTAAGCTGTCGTAAACACATCGATAATATTATGTTTAGCTCTAACAACAAAATGTCCTTTTTTGGACCAGAAAAGTTTATAAAAATTCGACGAAAGCCCATCACATCATGGACTTTTATCAATTTTCATGTGTTTCAATGTATTGGTTATTTCTTCATATGTTAAGGTCCTCTCTACATATAAATTGTGTTCATCTGTTAATTCATTTACTTCAATGTTAGAAAATTCTTCATCTCAATTGAAAGTTGTATCTTTATGTTTTTTATCATATAAATTTCCATAGTAGTTTTTAGTTTCATTTAAAATGTCGGTTTGGTTATAAATATATATTCCATTGTCCTTCTCTATGAAAGGCATTGATTTTTTTATGGCGCCTGTTTCTCTAAGTTACAGAAATATTGTGTAGTTTTTTTGCAATATTATGGCTTTAGCTTTTGTAATTGTTATAATCTTCTACAGGATTAAGTACTAGATTGAAATCTCTGCATATGATAAAACGTTCATTAGACAAAGTGTCTATGGTATTAAACATCTCAATGAAAATGTTTGGATTATCACCCGTTAGGTGCATATGAAATAACCAGAAGAAAACTAGTATCGCAGAACATATCTAAAATGATAAATCTCCCATTTGTGTCATTGACAATACTATTTACTTAAGTATCAAGACCCCCTTTGCGTTAGCTTGACCATGGCTAAAGTAACATTTGCCAACCCATTCAGAGTAAATTGTTTTTTCCATACTCTCGATAATGTGATTTTTGTAAGCATACAATGTCTGCATTTTTTCTTTTAACACTGTGAACAAGTTAATTCCTTTTTATTCTTATTCTAACCTAGGCAATTGTAAGCTACCATCTTTAGATTATCCACGATCAATTATAAATGAGTTCAAAACCAATATATAAATCTTCCATAGACATTTTTATAACATCCAGAAGAGCGGATTGTCCTAAACTTGAGTCTTGATAAATTATGCCAATACTGCATAAACTGGGGGCTGGGAGTAAATACAGAAAAACCTGAGATAGTGGTACTTAGAAAAAGGGGTTGTACATTTGAAGATGAGAAATGGTATTACAACAATAATAAAATATAAATAACCGACAATTTTGATTATTTAGGAATAGCACTCAATTATACTGGTTCTTTTGTACTGCACAATCAATATTTAAAATTATTATTTGAGATCAAAATACATTTAGCATTATTACTTTTCACATCATAACATGAACAAATTAATAGAATTATTGAATACTGAAAACTCAAAGGATATGCATAATTTGGGTAACTATGTATCCTTAGCTTTACGAAGACGTAATTAACTTATTTACATGTAGTACCACGATAGTAGTATGTTATCTGTTTAGTACTTAACATTTTTCCAAACTTTTTCAGTAATAGTTTATTAAGCTGTCGTAAACACATCCATAATATTATGTTTAGCTCTAACAACAAAATGTCCTATCTTGGACCAGAAAACTTTATAAAAATTCGAAAGCCCATCACATCATGGACTTTTATCAATTTTCATGTGTTTCAATGTATTGGTTATTCCTTCATATGTTAAGGTCCTCTCTACATATAAATTGTGTTCATCTGTTAATTTATTTACTTCAATGTAAGAAAATTCTTCATCTAAATTGAAAGTTGTATTTTTATGTTTTTTATCATATAATTTTTCATAGTAGTTTTTAGTTTCATTTAAAATGTCGGTTTGGTTATAAATATATGTTCCATTGTCCTTCTCTATGAAAGGCATTGATATTTTTATGGCGCCTGTTTATCTAAGTTACAGAAATATTGTGTAGTTTTTTCGCCATATTATGGCTTAATCTTTTGTAATTGTTATAATCTGCTACAGGATTAAGTACTAGATTGAAATCTCTGCATATGATAAAACGTTTATTAGACAAAGTGTCTATGGTATTAAACATTTCAATAAAAAAGTTTGGATTATCACCCGTTAGGTGCATATAAAGTAACCAGAAGAAAACTAGTATCGCAGAACATATGTAAAATGATAAATCTCCAATTTGTGTCATTGACAATGCTATTTACTTAAATATCAAGACCCCCATTGCGTTAGCTTGACCGTGGCTAAAGTAACATTTGCCAACCCATTCAGAGTAATTTGTTTTTTCCATACTCTCGATAATGTGTTTCTTGTAAGCATACAATGTCTGCATTTTTTCTTTTAACAGTATGAACAAGTTAATTCTTTTTTATTCTTATTCAAACCTAGGCAATTGTAAGATACCATCTTTAGATTATCCACGATCAATTATAAATGAGTTCAAAACCAATGCATACATCTACCATAGACATTTTTATAACATCCACAAGAGCGGATTGTCCTAAAGTTGAGTCTTGATACATTATGCCAATACTGCACAAACTGGGGGCTGGGAGAAAATACAGAAAAACCTGAAATAGTTTTACTTAGAAAAAGGGGTTGTACATTTGAAGATTAGAAATGGTATTACAACAATAATAAAATAGAAATAACCGACAATTTTGATTCTTTAGGAATAGCTCTCAATTATACTGGTTCATTTGTACTGCACAATCAATATAAAATAATTATTTGAGATCAAAATACATTAAGCATTATTATTTTTCACGTCATAACATGAACAAATTCATAGAATTATTGAATACTGAAAACTCAAAGGATATGCATAATTTGGGTAACTATGTATCCTTAGCTTTACAAAGACGTAATTAACTTATTTAGTACGACAATAGTAGTATGTTATCTGTTTAGTACTTAACATTTTTCAAAACATTTTCAGTAATAGTTTATTAAGCTGTCGTAAACACATCGATAATATTATGTTTAGCTCCAACAACAAAATGTCCTTTCTTGGACCAGAAAACTTTATAAAAATTCGACGAAAGCCCATCACATCATGGACTTTTATCAATTTTCATGTGTTTCAATGTATTGGTTATTTCTTCATATGTTAAGGTCCTCTCTACATATAAATTGTGTTCATCTGTTAATTTATTTACTTCAATGTTAGAAAATTCTTCATCTTTAGATTATCCACGATCAGTTATAGATGAATTCAAAACCAATACATAAATCTACCATAGACATTTTTATAGCATCCACAAGAGCGGATTGTCCAAAACTTAAGTCTTGATAAATTATGCCAATACTGCACAAGCCGGGGGCTGGGAGTAAATACAGAAAAACTGAGATAGTAGTACTTATAAAAAGGGGTTGTACATTTGAAGATGAGAAATGGTATTACAACAATGATGAAATAGATAAAAACCGACTCTTTTGATTATTTAGGAATAGCACTCAATTATACTGGTTCATTTGTACTGAACAATCAATATTTAAAAGGTAAAGCTTTAAGGGCGATTTATATTATGTATTCTGTACAACAATATTAAACTACACCAAGTATTACCAGACACTTCTTTAAAATTGTTTGATTCATTTGTGGTGTCTATATTGAACTATGCGAGCCCTATATGGGGTTTCTATAAAGCTAAATATCTTGAGCAAGTTCACCTTAAGTTCTGTAAATGGATCTTAGGGGTAAAAAGCAATGCTTGCATTGCAGCAGTATATGGCGAACTTTGGCTATACCCATTTTATATAAATAGATATGTTCAAATTATCAAATATTGGCTTATGTTATCACAAACGGATGATATTATATTGCAGACCGTATTTAGGAATGCACATGAGATATATTTAAAGGGTAATAAAGGCTGGATTTATAATGTAAAACAACTGTAAAATGAGTATGGCTTCTTCTAAGTTTTTGATACAGTAATGTTGTCGACAGAACGTTTTTTTATTGGAATTCAAACAAAGGGTAATCGATATTTTTATTAAAAATGGTATTCTGATGTATCAAGTAACGCTGTTCTAAGCACACTTTGTATTTTCACAAAAAGAGATCTCAATTTGAATACTAAAAGCTCGAAGGATATGCATAATTTGGGTAACTATGTATCCTTAGCTTTACAAAGACGTACTACACTTATTTACTACCACAATAGTAGTATGTTATCTGTTTAGTACTTAACATTTTTCCAAACATTTTCAGTAATAGCTTATTAAGCTGTCGTAAACACATCCATAATATTATGTTCAGCTCTAAAAACAAATGTCCTTTCTTGGACCAGAAAACTTTATAAAAATTCGACGAAAGCCCATCACATCCTGGACATTTATCAATTTTCATGGGTTTCAATGTATTGCTTATTTCTTTTATATGTTAAGGTCCTCTCTACATATGAATTGTGTTCATCTGTTGCTTATTCAGATTAGGGAAACTGCAGACTCTTTTTCTTTTAAAGATGCTTTATATTCATTTTTACTTCGTTTTTTTTTTTGCTTTAAATAATACTTCAAAAGAAGCGTTCATAATCGAAGAAATATTCTTATACTATCGATACATTTATGCTTTTAGAAAGAGAGGTAATAAATCGATTTTATTCATTTACTTCGAACTATGATCATAACAAGATAAGGTATCATGCAGCCTCTTTTTTTCTGAAAGATGCTTTGTTTTCACTATGTGCTTTGTTTATGGAGGCTTTTACTATGCTGTTAAACTATCAAATGAATAAACCTATACTATCGTCACTTTATCATGAAATCCATCATTACTTGTTACAGCATCTCCGTTTTTTTAATCTCTTGTAATTTTTATTTTAGTAAATGCCCCAGAAATTGTAGATGTGTTTCCTCCTTATTTCAAGATATGTTTTGTCCAATTAAACTGTCGTAAACACATCCATGATATTGTTTTTGCGATTTGTTGCTTGTCAAATGATTACCCAAAACAATTAAATAAATTCATTATTACGTACTATGGGTTTGTTTGTTTATTAATTAGTTATGATAGTCTTACGGCTATGTATAAATGGAGTTATACATAGCCGTAATACCTTAACTTCGGACCCCTGTGACAGAAGTTACCATCTAAAATTAAAAACACAGGCATGACCATAAGCAGCCATTTGTATAAACGATGGTAAAACATACCCTCGGTTAAAATTAACCGACGGTTAAATTCGCGGTTAGGTAACCACGACGGTTAAATCGTTTGTATAAACGCGTTTTACTCAACGGTAACCTTACCAGAAATGGTATGTTTTAACCCACGGTTAAAGTTACCAAAAATCCCAAAATGCAACACAATCGTGACGTCATTTTCCCGCAAAGCTGTCAGGTGAAAGGTAAATATTGATTGTTTATTTAGTCTGAATGATCCAGACATAGATATTTCATTCTCCGCAACACAGTTACATCACATGGCCCCTCTCGGCGTGGGTTCAAATCCTGATGAGGGATATGGATTTTCATGAGAGGCATTTTACTGAGGCCGATGTTGACTTACGATGGTTCTACCCGCCTTGACTTGCCCTTGTGGGCAGTTGAGTATGGGGTCTTCCTCCATCATTAAGAGTCGGGCATCGCTACATAACTGAAATAATGTTGATGTGATGTAAAACCCATATAAAGAAAAAAAACAGTTAAAGCTTAGATCATTCGAGTTAGTGTTCATTATGGTTTGCCTAAATAACACTTCGAGTAGGTACACAACTGTACTTATTACGTTATCGACAACAGCCCTAGAGAGGAATTAATAATAGTCAAAACATGCTCGTCGTCAAATAGTGAATGGGGAAGAGAAGATTGCAACAAAAAACTATAAGGAATTAGTGTGTTAGCTACGTAAGGTAGTTTAGCTCCAAATCATCACTGTAAAAGCTATCTAACAATTGAGGTATGAAGTAATTTGTCTTTCCACGCACGCCACACTTCCCTCAACAAACGATCACCTGTTCATGTTTATACATGTACAATGTATGTCAAATGATATACTAAGTATGAAACGTGGATTTTAAATGTGAATCATTGTCCTTGGTTACAGTATATATGTGTTCAAAACATTATTCATGAGCCACAGCGGGACCTGTGTAAGTGGACAAGGTGATGGACTCGTTACCCAAGGGTTCTGAGTTCAAACCCACTGGTTTTGTACGAATATCCTTTTACAAAACACTTCAGAGTCCTAGCCTGGTATCATTGCATCCCAGGAAGGGGTAATAAAACAATGTTGACACAGCTGTGGCAAACCGTGAGTTTCAATGTACATCCTATTACTCCATTAGGGAGTTTATGAATGGTTCAAACTAAAACAGGATTTGATAAGGCAATTAAAGAGTATAAGTTCTGCATTTCATTAGTGATGCCACAGAGATGTTGCATTGAAACTATTGGAACAAAAGTGAACACCATTATAGCTCATGGAAATAAATTTCTTAATTAGTCACACTATCTTCTATATTTTTCTGCTGCAGTTGTGACAAAGGAGGTTAGCATATAGTATAAAGTAGTAAATGAAAGCATTCTCAAACAATTCATCTTTTACATTTTTCAGAAGTTGTTTTTATATAATTTCAACTTTTCAGTTACTGAAACAGACCATACATGAATGTCGACTCAGAACACAAGTCCCTCTGTCAATCTCAGGTACAGTAAATGTATTTTGATATACTATAGGTCATGGAACATATTGGTAATAAACTTTGATATATGCGTGATTGTAATATAGAAATGCATGGCATTATGGATTTTTTTTGTCAATGCGACAGTTTGAAAAAAAAAATCTCCATATATTTAATCAGTTGTACTTTTTCATTGTTTAATTTTTTCTATACCTATTTTTCTTTGCTTTGAGTTGTTCATTTAAATACCATTATTCTTCATAATGCCTTAAATACAACTCTTTTCCCAATTCAAAAAGGGTAAAACAAATCTTAAGGAAATAGCCATTTTAACAAAGTGATAAATGCTCATCATGATGAATTATTGTTCCTTTTTTGTCACATGAAAAGATTGTGGGAGATACCCAAATATGAGAACAAACATACATGTACATGTATTTCTAAAGATATCTAACTATTTCTGTGACTGACAATGGTTTCTATATAAACAGTTTCATTACAAAGACATGTACATGTATTTCTAAAGATATCTAACTATTTCTGTGACTGACAATGGTTTCTATATAAACAGTTTCATAACAAAGATCATTTCTTAATTGGGCATGAGCTTCATTAAGTCAAAAGAAATACTGGTATTCCTCCTTATATATGAAGTCAGTTGGTATTTAATCATGTTGTTTGTATCACTCCCTCTAAACATGTCAAATGTACTCTATTACCTACTTATATCTTTGATTTTGCAGAAAGCAGGTATTTCAGGACAGCAGAAACTAGAGTAGACATGGAAAACTATTCTAAGAGTGTATTAAAGTGGACAACATTTACAAGTTATTTCAATATCCATTCATGAAATATTTGAAGACAACATTTTTCAATATTATTTTTCCTTCCAGTCTACATTGTGTGTTAAATAGAGGGAATATAATGCATGCTAGGGGCCTCTGTGGCTTAACAGTAACAAACTTGAAATTGCATGACCCTTCTCAGCATGGGCTCAGATCCCTGGTGACCGCATTTGGATCTTCATGAGATAATCTTCTGACTGACAAGAAGAATGTGGAGGGTTCAATCTTGTCCAACCCTTATGGGCATTCATGTTGGGGAATTTCTTCCTTTAAGTGTACTGGGCATCACAACATTTCAGAAATATTGACACAATGTAAAGTCCATATAAATAAATAAACCATGCTAAACACAAATCATTTTTGTAGAATTTATCATAAATTATATTGTACAAGCAAATTTGATAAATGTAGGTCTTTGTAAGCTTCTGGACACTGTATGCTGTGCTGCATCTGAAAAAAAAATAGAAGCATGTTCATTGAAAATTCAGTTTAAAACTTTCAAACATAGTATAAAAATTAAAAAATCAGCATGAAAACATGCCATATATTCTATTGTTAGTTAAGCAGGAGTGAGCAGGAGTCATGGAGTATAATCTTATTTTAGATGTTATCATTTTAGAGACTTTTTTGTAACTATTCCTCATGTGATATCATCTAGATTTGGAATTCTGTAAAATCTGTCATTTAGTTTCATGTATACAGTGAAAAGATATGTTTTGTATAAAAGGACCTATAACAAATATTATAATCAATACACTGTGGATTACTGTTTATTCTCTCAATGTTTTAACTACACAGTATTGTGTAGTGTTTATTGCTGTGTCAACATTTTTTCAGTTATATTACAGCTTATCTGAGTTTCACAAATACTTATGCCAAATTCATAGAATCAGCCTTACCTGGATTTGACCATTGGATATGAAGGAATGGTCTGCATGTGTACCAACTATCTCCAGAGATAACACTTTTGTCAGTCTGAAAATAAGAAACCCATATTCATCAGTCATGTGATCTATCTTAAACATTATGTAACATGTGATGAAACAAAATAAACAGGTAAATACCATGTCTTTTAATCTACTTTATATGAGCTTTGGAGGAAATTGTCTGCCATATAAAGTATAATCATCAATTCATAAAAAAGGAAACATATATTTTATTTCATAAGTGGAATACTTAAAGTATTTGATCTCAGATATAGGATTAAACCATTCCTTTCATTGTTTTACCTTTAAATGCACTTGAAGCAGAAGACATAAGAAACCATTGTGACAATAAGTGAAATTGCTCAGCATGAGCTGCTTTAATGTTACATGTAATTTCCAATTTCATAGTCCAAAAGGGCATTTCTCATAATTGATGTGTCCTTATGTGATCATTTTTGGCAACACTCAAAATCCAAATTGAGGAAGAGGGTTAATACTGTTAACGCATTCCTTCATATAAACACACTGTAATGTACCTTCAGCAGAAGACCTAATAAACTGCTGGTGAGTAATGGTTAGTGTCATGGACTTGAAATTGGACAACTGATTCAACAATCGGTTCAAAACCTGATGTTTGCATATATTTGTGTGGAGTGTCTTTGAGCAAGACTCACTTCCTAGCCTAGAACAGAACTCAGGCAACATGTACAACAGTTTAAAGAATGGTCAAAGTGATAACTCTGCCATACTGGTTCTTTGAAAGCAAAAGGAAACAATGTTATTTAAAGGTCTTTCCTTCAAGACCAATTTCTCCTTTTATCAAAATGGTATGTTACTAAGATCCCTGTCCTCTCTGTCTGGGTTAAGATCAATGAAGGCATATGGATTTTCAAACAGATTATTTCTTGACTGACATACTGAATGGAGGTGGTTCTTCCTTAAGGGCAGTTAAGATTGTGCTCTTTCTCCATCTGTTAATAACCATACATCACAACAAAACTCAAATTCTTTGCCACTATGTCAATCTCAAACAAACACAATGTGACTTTTCATAATCTCATAGTTTTGTGTTCTTGGTGTGCTTTGAATTTCGACATTTCTCAAAATCCCATGGGGAAACTGGTTTTAATGGTAATAAAAACACTGATAGGTGCTTTTTTCTAAATAAGAACTGAACTACAACTCCCTACCTTCACATGATTGTACATGAACGGCGTTACGAAGAAATGTTTTTGTTTGTTATTGTTTCGTTTTCAGCAGGAAGTCTTCGAAAGGTAGAGGATAATCCCACCCAATAAAATGTACCGGATTGATAATCGAATAGCTTTTATCAAAAGTGAAAGTAGAGAACTTTAAACTTAAGAGACAACGCAAATGAATTTGTTACTGTTAATGCGGGGTGCTTAATAGGTCCCATTATACAATATCTTTTGTTGATGTCTACATGCTAAACAGTGGTCATGTCTCGTTAGTTTTTCGACGAACTAATTTCGTTGATTCAAACAATAAATAATGGTCTCACATGTCTCGTAAGCTTCTCGATGAAAAACTGGAGGGTCTCTGTAATTTTGTTTCCCCATAGCTGGTCAATTGGCGGTCATTTCTTCTATAATTCGTTTGAAGCGGGGCCGAATTTACAAGATGGCGGCCATATTTAAAGCGGTAACTTTTCTGGTTAAACAACTTACCTTGGTCCTAGAGGTTGGTTACTTTTACCTGGGTTAATTCGTGGTTAAAGTTACCTGCGAGTTTTATACAAACGCTTACTGCGTTTTAACCAGGAAATTAACCCATGATAAGATTTAACCGTGGGTTAAACTGTTTATACAAATGGCTGAAGAACGATTACTTGGTTACCTGGAAATGAGAAAAAGAAAAGAAAACAACATGTGAATTTTCCTAACATATGTTTCAAAAATCTTACCATGTGTATTCTACAGATGCAAATGTGACAATCACGCTACTGAAACATTTGATTTAATGAGCAATTTCCTCGCAAGTTTATCGGTTGACAATCAGCATCCCGGATTTCCGGTTGTTGTTGTTGTCATTTCAGAAATGGTTTTTTCCGAAAGTCTGAACCAAGGGAAACAACCACAATATACTTACGATTTTGATAGGGTACAAGTGGTTTCCCTTTCAAATTGAGAAATCGTGAGAAGATCTGGGATTCCAACTTTCTGCTTACTTCCTAATATGATTCTGGTTTAATATGAACTAAGGCATTGCCTCTAGACCGCTCTCTCAACTCATTGTTATGGATTTTGCATGAAACTTGCATACTGAATATGCTTTTCAATCTAAATTCAACGTACAACTTTGTGGAAATAAAAGAATTGGCTTACTTTGGGGAGCAAATACTCATTTTATCACAGAGCTGTCATCTTTGTCACATTTAGATAGGTCTCAGTAAAAGGGCAAGTCTCCTGGTAGACTTTTTTGATGGACTATATTCTATATGGGTATTTGTTCACCCATTCGGAAACAGTAACGAAATTTGACAACTTTGTTGCAGACTACTTTAGAAAACATTGTTGGAAAAGGAGAAATTGTTCGTAACGAGCAATTTTTCCTTTTCCCACAAGGTTTTCTGCTCTTTCCGAAGAATATTGTTCAATTTCATCACATTTTGAAATATCGTCTGCAAACTCTTTCAATTTGTTGTTTGGGAAAGGGTTAAGCTTGCTTGGGCTGTGTATGAGGGCCTTTCATCAATAATGAGACGTTCACCATGTAAGGACAAACTGCTCATGCAATGTCAGAACCACCAAACTATAATTTTTGAACCACAAGTCTGTCTCTGCATGAAATCATACAATTTTCTTCACAAAATCATGTGTTGTAGGTACTGGTTTAAATCATCATGAGAAAAAACAACATGTCATTTAGTGATAAAGAAGGGTCAGTTGGATTAATAGTTTCAGATGATGTTCAACAACATACTCATCTGCTTGTACATGCTTTGGGACTAACCAAATTATATCAAATAGAAAGCCAATCAGGTCTTTGTTTGAATGGTTCTTTATTGTTCAATGTAGATAAGAAAATCCCACAGAAATTGCTTTGCTGATCTACAAAAGGTCATTCAATAACAACAAAAAGCTTTGTTGTAGCCAAAAGCTATTTCGTTTCACTTTAAAATAAAAACAAATCTTTAATTTTTCATTAATATTTTATAAACCTTTGTTCACACATGAAACACTGCTTTTTTATATGTGTTTATTTATTAAAGAACTTAAAAAAAAAGTTCTGTATGCAATAAATGATTAATGAAATGTAGTTAAAAGACATAAGTGATAATCAGCAGACAGCATTAGTTCATGTATTCTAATTCCTTGCTTTAACAATTTGGTTGAAAACAAAGTCACAGCTTAGTTTTGGCACATTAGCTTCATTCTTGACATCAACAGTTCCCTGACCTTCATTGTTTGTATAGTAGAAAAACACTTCTGAGAGTTGGAAAAATATGACAGAAACATTTGTGTTCAACTTCTTCAAATAAAAAAATAACAAATGTTCTATGATATACAAATCAGCCATTTTTTTTTTTAAATGTTGTTTCAAATTTAAGGCAATAACAGGTATTAATTAAAGTTTCTTTTTCCAATGAATAAAAGCAATTGTGACAAGGAAAATGTTCTCTCTGAGCCTGTTTCCCCTTGTCATAATTGGCTTCAAAGTCTTGTGGTAAATCAAAGGAGAAATAATAATTCTGTATGCAAATTCAACTCTCATCTTTTTCCCCTTCATACTCATGCAATAATTAGAAAAGAACTTCAAGTAATGACTCAAGTTACTGTCTTCCTCTGGTCTGCTGCAGACTTACTAAGCAGTTTTAACATAGTATGATTATGCTTTTCGTCTCAATAATTTGATTGAGTTGGTTTTTTCAGGCTTCTTGAACGAAAGAAAAGATGAGACACATGTGACAGTGTTGTCATTGTAGAATATTTCATAGTCCTTCTCAATTTTTTCTATATTATTGTCCTTTGATGTTCATAACATATGATAGATCATTGTTAATGTTATTTTTTCTTCATGAAATTAGTCTTTTGACGAGAAAACTAAACTTTAAGACTATTCACTGATCAAACATGAAGATTTAAGGTATCTCCTTGTAAATCTTCATCTGTTTTTATTATATCCACATCACTGAATGATTTGTTGCTGTTACCCCTTCCTTACTCTGCCAGTTAGTCATCAGATTTGGCTGTTAAAAGAGAAAAATAAAAAATATAAATCATTTGGCAATACTGGCCACATTAAACTGACTTATAATTTTAAATTGGTAACAATGGAAATAATTCATTCCTGATGGTAATCATTGAAGTAGTTCACTGACAGAATTAAAAAGAACTGATTGGTGATAAAAAAATCTTTAGTCCAACCTGTCTTGACTTATTTTGGTTTCATTCTCATTCTAACCCATGTTTTTGAAAAAGAAAAGGAGTCAATTACAAATTGTGAGCAACGCCAAATTCATCAACATTTCTGGACCATAATGATCATTTGAAAACAAAGTAATAAAAGGAGAACATGTTAAGAAGTCCAACCTTTGTCACACTTGCTTGTTTCCTATAAAAAATTTCTGCATATGTAATTATGCTATAATCTAATCAGAAATGTTCAAATTAAAGAGAAAAACAAACTTCCACATTGAAGAGAATTGCTTCTTTGATATATATAACATTAATAAGATACCTTCAATCTTTATGACACTTGTGTTTTTTTTATTCAAATAGGAAGATAAAGAATATACATGTTTAGACATACTTACTTGTATTATAAAACAGAATCAATGATTATGCAGGTCTGCATCATCTTTTCTTTAAAATTGACATATTTCCAACCATCATACATTCTGTAATATATAGAAAAAACAACTAAGGGATCTATTACCATAAACCTTTAGGACAAAATTCTCACTTGCAAGAACAATTCAATGTTTTGGAATTATATCATCACTGGACGAAACGAATAAAATAAAATACTGCCATATAAGGTGACATACATAACCAAATACTTAAAACATAGGCGTAGGAGCGTTTTCAATATTGGGGGGGCCAACTTCAGATGAGGGCCCGTCTAAGAATAAATGTTCCTAAACTTTTTCATGGCTATTCATGCATTTACAAATTCAATAACATTATAAGAATAACAAGAAAGCGTATGAAAATGTGTATCTTAGATAAAAAAAAAATAATAAAAGGATATGACAGGTCTCGATCTCACGCGGAAATCAAATGCATTGATCTAAACAAAAGGTGCAGCGGCCAGACTGTCACAGCCATGCATTCAACTCGTTTTAGATTAATTTTCAAGCATTAGGTAACAATTGAAGACAATATTGAGTCTGACCCCTTTAGGTAACAATTGAAGACAATATTGAGTCTGACTCCTTAGAACACGTTTTACACCACTGTTTTCGTCAATCTAGACTTCCCGGGTATTTCAGTGAGCTGAGTTTTCATTGGATAAACCAGATGTGTTTAGATTGCCATTTGCAATGATGACGTCAAAAAGATTTTTGTTATAATGCGTAACAAAAGGCGAATTGGTGTAAGATAAAGCACAAAAAAACACATCTATTCTTTACACACTTTTCTTTTCAAATATCTTCATTTGCCATTGTGAATATTGGGGGGGGGGGGCAAAGTATACTCTGCCCCCCCCCCAGCTCCTACGCCTATGTAAAAGGGTATTTCACTTTTGGAAAAGGAAATTCATGCTGTTATTGTTACTTAAAATATCGCCCCATAATTGAATTATTGAATTGCTATTGAATTGTTAGAAGGTACCTTGTACTCAATTTAAAAGCTCCAACAATAACAAATAATCCATATCAGCAACTGACGAGTTGATATCGTTGCTTTATTGGTCAGCATAATAGTTTATTCCATCTACAACACGATGTGTACCTAATGCTTTCCATTAATACACACCGCAAAAATGACATAGACCGTCTACATAAACATTAGATTATGCCTAACTGCAGGGTGTAATCACCGAATCGATAGGTGAACACTTATTTCACCGGGCAACACACATTTTCTAGCCAAGTACTGCAGGGAGCATGTACTGTAATACTAAAAAATGAATGCTGTAGTTCTACTTAAAAGGAAGAAGTTTTTTCAGATGGATGTTTGTTTAGAGGAAGCATCTTCAGCGAGGCGTGACGAGGGCTCGCCTTCTCGATTTTTCTACGACGAATTTTGGTGAAAATGGTCTATTTAGATATACTGTTTTATAACGAAATGAAAGAGTACAAAAAGTTCTCTTACCTACAACCGGCGATTCGTTTTCCTTTCAAGGAGTTGAACACTGTGTCCAATTTAAAGTTTGAAGCGGTGGCGCCGATCCCGTTGTTCGTGTTTTGTTTTTCGATAGAATGGTTTATGGTTCATTCATGATTGGCGGAAATAAACTCAATGAGCGGCAATGAATTTATGTAAAACCAGTCCATTCCATAAAGCCGGAAACACCCGAAGCAAACCCGAGTTTTCTCTTTACGAGGAATGGTTCACTATTGGTAGATATATTGGTAGATAAAGGTAATGCTTGAAAATAAATTTAGATAGAACCAGTCCATTCCGTAAAGCCGGAAACACCCGAAGCAAACCCGAGTTTTCTCCTTTAGGTAAACCGGAAGCCACCTGTTTTTTTGCTAATGGTATAACCGGTGTTAACATAACTTGGTACTCGTACGTATGTTACCGTTATCCGCTCTCCGAGCGCTTCGCGCTCTGAGAGAGCGGTATTAAGTCACGGTGTACAAATATTGAAGATATTGGACAGACAGACGGACGGGCGGACGGACAGACGGACGGACGGACGGGGTCCAATATTAGAAAAGACAGACATGTAATAGATTCCGTGAAATTTCCAGGGGCAAAAGTCATTTCTAATGTTTAATCAGAGACATAGATAACGGTTTAATGAAGCTAAATGCGAAATGACGTTACGGTCTCTATCGAAAAGATGCGTTTTATACAGAAAGTCAGCAATTATAGCAATGGTGTGAAAGTCGTGGCCATCCTTCTCCACGCCGTTCATAAAATCGCTTAACCACTAAACTTCTAAACTTATTAAACCAGAATAAATGAAAGTAATGTTACTCTCCCCTATCTCTGTACTTTACTTTGGATTTGGAAATAAGAACCACATTCTTTTCTAAGACTGAGTAAGGCCGCTCCTTTCCAACTTCAAATACATCATCCTTGTTTGGAAGCATCTTGAACGTGATAAGGTGCTCACGCCGTTTTGAACAATATAGCGTTCAATTGTTAAGTGACGTAATCTGCTTATTATAGAAATCAAACGAGATGGTTAATGGTTGTCCCGAAAAACATTTTTGATTGCACAAGTTCGGGTGGTTTAAATCTACTTAACCCTTTACCAAACGCCAAATTTCCGAATGTCCAAAGTGGAAAGAGTTTGCAGACGACATTTCAAAATGTGATGAAATTGAAAAATAACATTCTGATAGAAAAGAAAACATTGTGAGAAAAGGAGAAATTGCTCGTTAAGAGCAATTTCTACTTTTCCCACATTGTTTTCCAGAGTCGTCTGCAACAAACTGGTCAAATGTCGTTAATGTTTGGTAATGGGTTAAGTAGACAACGTGTAATGGGTGTTATTAATTCGATATATAAACTTTAATAAGATTAGTATCTTTGGTACTAGCGACTCTGCTCTTTATATGCTTTTTATGCTCTTTTAATAGTCTGGTGTACTGTGCCTTTCCTGACCCATGCGTTTTCATAACCTGCACTACATCGAATTTGCCCTGTAAATACTAATTAACAACGTGTAATTGATTGTCCAAAAATTAATAAATCGTGGAGGGTGTTTGAACATGAAATATGAAAGCGGATTGTTCCTCTGGTGTGAAATGGAATAAAATGTTCGTAATATAATCCAGAAATTGCCATATCTTAAGAATGCTTGACTTTTTTAGCCCGTTCGATAGACACATATCAGGATAACTCCATAAAAGCAGTTTCGTTTATAAATATCTAGTGGACTATATAGTTGTTCCTCAGATGGATTGAATTAAAGAGAGATAGAAGTCGTTTTGGGGGAAAGTATATAATGCACAGAAGGTATGAACAGTATAGAATAGAATCAAATGGTCGTATTTACGTTCAAATATATCTCATCGTGCAAACTCACACATGTTGGACATGAAAAATACACACATTCCAATACGTTTGCATGGAACCTAAATATTAAGACGTGTACGTTTCTGTAATATATCACTATAAGAAACTTAGAAACCTCTGGATTTGAAGGAAGACGTTTTATAGTCTTTTTACTTTTAACTTTGTATCATTTCAATGCTAAGTTTCTGGTACAGGTAAAATGTATATTTCACCCATTTGGTTTATATCAAATGATGATGCCGTCAAACTTGTATACACCAGGATATATTTCATAAAGTAATGATAAATGATAACACTTTGATTTCACAAAGCAGCAATTAATAAAGAATAGGTGAGAGAGAGAGAGAAAAAAGAGAGAGAGAGAGATAGAGAGAGAGAGATAGCAAGAGCGAGAGAGAGAGAGAGAGGGAGAGAGAGAGAGAGGGAAAGAGGGAGATATAGAGATAGATAGATAGAGAGAGAGAGAGAGAGAGAGAGAGAGAGAAGAGAGAGAGAGAGAGAGAGAGAGAGAGAGAGAGAGAGAGAGAGAGAGAGAGAGAGAGGGGGGGAGAGAAAGGGAGAGGAAGGGAATCGGGAGGTACAGAGAAAGTTCTTACTGTATAATTGTGAAAAGGAATATGTATGAATATCTGTGCATGTGTGTAAGTGAGGTATAGACATAGCAATTCCTTTTATCTGGACTCTTAAAAACTGGTTTTGAAGTGTCACGGGCTGTATTGACTTATTGGATAATTGATTGATAGATTGTAACGTTTATCATGCATAAATAGACGAGAATTCGACCGCATTTATTTCGACATTGGTTGTCGATATATCTTACATGTTGAATAGGAACACACATGATCATTTGTATAGAGGTAATTGTATTGAAAGTATCCCGTACTAATATTTGTCTAAATCCAGGCCTATATAAACGATTTGTTGCAATGTTGCTTAAGTATGTCATTATCCAGCCATTTACTTAACTAACACTTGTTTTGATAGACTAGGCAAAGACAAATATGGGTAAATCAACTGCAAAAACCATTATTCTGTTTTCACAATATTTCAATTTCCATACGTTGTACTGTTAGCTGGAGCTTTGAGTCGGAGCAATTCAAATAATGTTGAATGAGTTATATAAAGTTTTATGATCTATGTAATAATTAACATTTTCAATATTCTAATTCAATCGTCACATAAAACCAGAATATTCTATATGCGTATTGTCTCGCTGCTCTAACAATATTGCGATCGTCACATAAACCAGGAGCAACTTATTACATGTATATGTATTATCTCGCTGCTTAAACCAAGTTGCAATCGCCATATAAACCAGGAGCTTCTATATTCGTTTTGTCTTGCTGCTCACACCAAGTCGCAATCGTCAGAATAACCAGGAGCTACTGTAAACGCATTATTTTGCTGCTCAAACCAAGTTGTAGTCGTCAGATTAACCGGGGGCTAGTGTAAACGCATACACACAAACACGGTTTCGCAGCCATCTTGTTTTACGAGTAAACAAATAGTCACGTGACAAACGCCCACTGTAATTGCTTTGCGTAAAGGGGTTGTTCTACGAAAGATTTCTTCTATAACACCCCAAAAATTAAAGAAATGATATAGACAGTTATAAAATTTGATAATTTTTCTATCATAAAACAGATCTTTTTCCTTATCTTTCATCTAAAACAACGTTGCATTAATTATTGTACCGTGACACGTCGTAGTTTTCACTACTGATATTTATAAGACGACGGGTCGTGCATTTATGGCCACATTTAGTGCAAAAGAGCTTCTTACTTCTTAAAACAGGTTCACCAAATTTGAGTTTACCACACTGTCCCACACAGTTTCATCAAATTTGGTTCTTACAAAGAAAGAATTTCCACTGACTCTCATGTGGCTTAACATTTGTTTGGTTAAAAAAGAATCCTGCAGGTAGATTTATAACGTACGACACTTTACTAAAACTCTTCTAGTATAGAAAACTACCAATCCCTTGGGTAACTATGAATTATCTGAACTTTTCAAATGAAACCCGAAAGACCGCCTTCATCCAAACACCAGCCTGGTTTGTTTACAAACATCACAACATTGCCGTTTTGTAAAACATTTGCTCTAAACTCAGAAGCTTTCTGCTATCATACATATTCAATGGAAGTGTTTATGACAAACCAATTACCTACACATGCATCTGGATTATTTAGAGCCTAAATGGTATGGCACAGGGAAATAAATGATTTAATATAGATGATGAGTACGTTGCTCATTTTGTCCAGCTGATTGACTTATAATAAGGCAATTGAGGTCTTTGAGAATCACCAAAAGACAGTTCCAATCAGGTGTATTCCCCATTTTATTAGTTTGTTCTGTCCTTTTTAGTTCGAAATGTGGGCGACATTGGTGCAGTGGTAGAGCGTCGGGCTATTGTACCGGGGGTCCCGGGTTCGAATCCCTATTAGGCGAGGTGAAAATTCTGGGACTAACCCACAAAACCTACGCAATTACTGGCTTAGTATCCAGGAAGCAGTCATCGAGTTAAGCAGTCATCGAGAGTGGCTTTGAACAAGCTTTAAGTGTCCTTCACAATCGATGTATATAACAAATGTGGTGAACTGGTGAACTGGTGAATGGTGAACTGGAAATAGCCTATGTAATAATGACTAAATACTTATGTGACCAAGGAGCAATAAAGAAAAATTCGGAAAAAGGTCACAACTTTCATAAACTCTTTCCTTCTAATTTGATTTCGAGCAGATCTAACTAGTAATTACAGACAATGATTAAAAAAATATGAAAATCCGACTTGTTTGTGGTATTTGATAGAATATTTATGAGCATTTTCTCAATTTTTGAAAATAAATTCTAAACTCATCTTATGTACAATGTATCATCAACATGAACAAAACTTTTTTTTAAATCTGCCACTAAAACTGTTTTATTTCTTCCATTATGTACTAATTGCATACAAAAAAAAATGATACTACTATCTTTGATTAACCCCACATGGGGATTTGTGAATTATTTAACTTCATATGCAAGAGTAATTAATATTTAAGAAGCAACATTTTCCCTCTGATATATTATTCTGCATTTTGCCGCTGTGGTTTTTAAAGTCATTTGTGAGAGGTGCGGTAACGTGTGGTAAAATGGGGAAATGGTTTAGTATTCACTAAGATAAAAAAAATATAAAGCGCTGTCAAATGCTTAAACTTGAAACCCTCTTGAGACAGGACATCAAAATTCATTGAAATCTCGGCACCGAAAGGTGTCAGAACGCTATATCTAGGAGACACAGATCGTTTTGGTACTGTGTAGTACGTCGGAATCGGTTTGTTTACTCGCAAGCCTCATTTCAAAATGACCTTCACCTTAAAAATGTTACTATTTTTGGCAAACCGTGATTGTGTGTATTACTTTGCTGCTCAAACCAAGCAGCAATCGTCAGATTAACCAGGAGCTACTGTAAACGCATTATTTTGCTGCTCAAACCAAGTTGTAGTCGTCACATAAACCAGGAGCTTCTATAAACATATTGTCTCGCTGCTCAATCCATGTTGCAGTCATCACATAAACCAGGAGCTACTATGTCCTCATTGGCTTGCTGCTCAAACCAAGTTGCAATCGTCAAATTAACCAGACGCTTCTATATCTATGTACATGTATTTTTCTCTCTCTGCTAAGACCAAGCTGCAAACGTCACATAAACCAGGAACTATTATTTACGCATTTTCTCGCTGCCCAAACCACGATGCAATGTAATAAAGTGCAACCACAGAAAACAGCATTTATGAACAGTACTTAAACATCGAAATCATATTGCAAAAGTAAGAAATCGCTGTCCATTTATGTCGCACCTTAAAAAAGGCCTTTAAACCTTTACCAATCGCTGAACTTTCGACTGTCCTAAATTGAAAGAATTTGCAGACGACATTTCAAAATGTGGTGCAATTAAAATATAATCTTCCGATAGGAAAGAAAACATTGAGGAAAAAGGATAATTTGCTCGTTTTGAGCAATTTTACATTTTCCAACAATGCTTTCCTGAGTCGTCTGCAACAAAATCGTCAAATGCCGTTGTTGTTTTGTAATATGTTAAAGACGTTGTTGTTTAAGGAAAGGGTTGAAAGATAACATAGCACAGTAGTTATAGAGGCATGTCGACGTGTGTTCTGAATAAATTAGTCATATCTCACGAAAAATATAAGGCATCGACAGGCACAAAGTAATTAATGATTAAAACACAAATTCTCTTAACTATCGAGGAAGATAGCCGTCGTTGATAGATTAGCGCGGTTTTGTATAAGGTTTCAGATTTCAGATAAACCCTTTTGCACAAAATACTCCTTCAGTCAAACGAGTTTGCTTCAGATGTATGTTATATAACATAAGCGTTTAATGTACCGATAACACAGTTTTATCCATTGATAATAAAAGGTTAAGTTCGTGCAACATACCCAAAATAACTGAAGAGAGAAACATCGTTGCTCAAAGGCAGTATTCTGTGTATTTGGCGTATATCCTTTCCTTCCTTTTTTGTTTTTCATTTTTGTTTTTTGAAATTCCAAAATAGATTTTCTTTCACATGAAAAAATGACGACACATGTCAATTGACAATCTGCGGAATTGACCAGCACCGGCGTGATTATTCTTAAAAAAGCTAGAATTTGCTAACGAAGATTACAACTACAATGTACGTGTACATATTTTCTTCCCACAAAATATCGTAGAAAACAGTGTTGTCTATGATGGAAATGGCTTACAACTAGACAGGTTTTGTTGCCCGCGGTGTGTTTATGCGCACCGACAGCCAGAAATAAATGAGTTTGTAAACACCCTAGGATAACGTTTGTATTTTTATCGTTAATTGTGTATTCTTAACATAATACTACACTCTAAAGGTGAACTTAAGATTCGTCTTCTATATTCTAAAGATGGTTTTAAGACTCGTCTAAACTTGAGAAAATAGTTGCCGAATTTAACAAACACATAATTATCTCTTTAAAAACTAAGTGCATGCAAGGCTATGAAAACACATTATTCGTTAGTACTCACGCATTTCCTTCACCAGAGAAATACGCGTTTTCATTGGATAAATACTTTAAACACTCAAAGTGACTTTAGATTGGGAAAAAATATGCCTTAACATTACTTTTTTAATACATTTCAAGATGTACATATCGTTTGCATGATATCCATCTGATACCCATCTGATTGTTTCAAAGTGTTTTCATTCTTGGCTTTGATCCATCTTTAGTTTAGATATCATTTCCATCACTAAAACGTAAGAATAGATCGGTTTCAGCGTGAAAAATCTCAGAAAGGGAAATTATGACACAAAACATTCAAGTAAAACATGAAACTATTCGACTATAAACAGCACATATGTAATGATTTCTCACATGTAAATGATTTTAGGTACTGTTTTTTTTTTCTATATAACATACGGAAATAAGTTTCATAGGTCAAAACGAATAAACTTGGATAGTATCTCAGATGAAAACATAGTATTGTAATGTGATATGTCTTGGAAAGAAGAATCCAATGATGTGTTACTTTGCAATATTGCGTGACACAGTATTGAAATAAGAGGGAATGTTTTAGCACAACATGTTATATATTCGTAAAACTGTACCCTGATATTTGATTTAGAATAAGTTATCAAAAGCATATTCACTGACAAGACAATCGCACATTGATAAAAAAAATCAAATCATAAAAAGGCATAAAGAAGTTTTAAAATTCAAACATAAAATTAGCACCATTAAAGGATCATAGGACATTTTTGATTCATTATACGTTGTATTCATAACTCAGACAGACGTATAAATATAATGTTCAGGAGTTTTCATTCTGCGCAAATGTCG
The DNA here is from genome assembly GCA_947846245.1 of Cerastoderma edule. Lineage (NCBI taxonomy): Eukaryota > Metazoa > Mollusca > Bivalvia > Cardiida > Cardiidae > Cerastoderma > Cerastoderma edule. Next base: position 19,013,962 of record OX401407.1, on the reverse strand, counting down.
TTTTGTGAAGTTTTATGCGACTGTTGCTTCTAAATGTGTGAACATTGAATAGATATACTATGGTTAATCTCTCAAACCATCCATTGAACAAAATATCTCAAGCTTATCATGAGCAAACTCTTCCTTTGTAACAATGACTTCGAATTTGTTCCAACTTGGGTTTACATGAAGTAATGAACCGAGGTCAATCACTCGAACCGCCCCCTGAACTAAATATTTCAAGCGGAATGATAACCTCAAAAAATTAATCTGACCATACTCTATAACAATCAACATTACAAATACCCCGTGACCTTAAGGTGTAACGATTAAACGAATAATACAAGTAGAGCCATAATGCCATATAAACCATCATTCCAACGGAGGCTATGCGTTCTTTTCGCTGAACACCGGCGATATTAATTCAAACACGAGATTAGTTGATCGGTAGATCAAAGGTACTATTTTTTCCGATACGACCGTAATTATTGAAGCTATAGTCGATAGAAATAATGTAACGAACGGTTAGATCGGACGTCTTTGTTGCACGGCCATTTACCACATGGATTATAGATAAATTTGTCTCGATAGTGTGGGAAATTGGCATATGAACCCGTCAAGGGAAACTTTAGGACACGTTTGGACCTTAAACAGGGAACTGGGGTAAGGCTATGTTATTATTTGATTGTTAAATGTGTCTCTGATATTCGCTTAATTTCTCAGTTGATTTAAGGTAGAATAAATACAGATAATTACCATATGAACACATCGCGCACTAGTTGAGTCTAATGAATTCGCAGTTGAGGACAACTGAAACTATTAAAGTTGTTAGTTAACAGATGTGGGGAAATCTGGGAGTTAAAAATTACTTTTGTTAAAAACTTCACAACAGTTGTTCTGTTATATGCAACAAACAGAAAAAAAGGCATAAAAGGCAAAATCAGATCTGTCTAAATATTTTCCTAAAGTTTGAATACAATGAATTTACATCTATTCTTATCCAAAAGTTAAATAAAAAAATTATATGACAGTTTGAGATATACCCCAAATATACTGTACATACTTAGATAAATTGTCAAACATTAAGTTAGTCATGCTTTAATTATACTGTCATGTTGGAGTGTTCCGCCAACAGCGTAGTCAAACATGTTTTAACTTTGACAGTCGTGCACAACTGTCCTGTTGGAATGTTATGCCAGCAGAGCATTCAAAACCGTGGTTATCTTAAATATTCTGTATGTATGTTAACCGTTTTACCTAATATATGCGTTCTGCCAACTTCACAGACTTGAAGAGTGTACGAATTCTTTTTTTACAGCGGCAGTTATACAACATATCAAAATATGATATAGCCAACGCTGTATTGGTTAAACGTCCAAGTATCGTTTAGTATGTATTCACTATATGTGGGGCAAGCCGGTTTATTTATGGCGTTAGACGAATTGTTCAATCCATATTCTGCTGAAAAAGCGGGCTATAAATCACAACTTTACGGTGCGATATTATGATTTATTGAATCAATCCGAACTCTTGACTTCACATGAGGCTTAATAAAGGGAGGATGTATTAGCACCAAATCTGTGTTAACTAGGTGTGATAAGACGCCACATTTATCATGTGACGGATTAAGAATCTTGTATTTGCGTAATTACAATCGTATGCATAATGAGTTGGTATTGGACCTTATGACTTGGATGATGTTCGGTGTAAATGATAAGGAGATTTACTTACTTACTGTGTATTCTGAATTGCTTTGATATACAGTCACATGTAATTACATATTGTAAACTGTGGAAATGAAATAAAAGATACATACTTTAAGGTAATGGACAGTGTTTCTATCTTTTTGAGGTTATCCCGTTATTTAACACTATAATCATGGCGTTAACATCATAAGCATGTTTGATTTTCATGCTTACGATGTAAATTATTACCCGACTTTAAAAGGTTAAAGCAAGTGTTCCTATCTATTTGAGGTTATCATAATATATGATATTGGACTAAACTTCACTCTTGCAATCCTGCTCTGGCTTCTAATAACTAATTAACCAATACTGACTCTTCACTCAGCATAACCAAGAGCTACTACTTTTAAAATTTACGTATTTTAAAAGTGGCACTGGCTTACGTGATTTGACTACAATTCTGTTGAAAACAGTGTAACGTATTTGTTAAATGAAATTTTCTTTTGATAGCCTTCTTAAACGCTGAGTTTTAGATGTGACGGCTTACTATATGCGGCTGAATATAGACGGACTTTACAAGATCTTTCGTGATTAAATGTGATTGTCCACATATGAGACAAACATTAAAGTAAAGATAAAATATCGTTGAAACAATAAGTATTCGTATTATTACATGAATTACAATTATAAGTACAGTGTAGTTATTGCGTGTATACTTTATTCAGAAAGCCTCAATTCATCTAGATATATACAGTCTATGTGGTAGATCTCATATCCGTTGCAAATCTTTTCGATCTTAAAACACATTTATTCATTGTGTACAAGCTGTTAAAACTTAGATACGAACTAATTATGCATCAAACGGCTATTCTCCAGTGCGCATCATACATCAGTAAAGCTTTTATACATGTTGCCTCACATCTGTGAGTAAGCAACTTGAAAGTGTCCATTGTAAAATCATCGAACGAGTGCCTTCTGAATGGTCATTTGTGGTTTTTGAATAGACCATAACCCGAACTGAGCTTGTCTGTCATTTTAACAGGCAAGTTTGAGGGCACATATCACGCATAAATCAAATTTACATTCAAGCAAACAAATCAACATATCCGACCAAAGGACTACCTGGTTTATTCCGTGTCCTTACAAAGTACATGTAGATGCAAAATAACGTTTTGTTCGCACTTTCCTAAATTTATTATGGTGCTAAATTTCAACAATTCTTCAGATATATTTTTTTTCTAAATTCATCAGAACTAGACGAAGGCACTCCAACGATGACATAAATTCCGACACCCTATAAATCAACATTCTTAACTGCCCGGACATATATGCTAGATCTTTCTTTTTTCTTTATAGTTTTATATCTTATGTGTAAACACACTGTCACAAAAGTCCATGGAATTTCGAGGCACTTTTTAAATTATATCGTAATTATTTGTGTAACTTGGTGTTTAAAGCTGCTTTAAATTTTGTGTTTAGATTTTGCGTTTTTCATTAAATGTCATACCGCAAAGAAAAAGCGTAACGTTTCAACGATATTTTATTTTGACTTGCAAATTGTCTCATATGTGAACAACCACATTTAAATACATATCAAGGAATAACAGGAATTGTATTGTTAATCCTCCATAGAAATATAGGAGGTAATACAGTGCTGTATTTGTCCCTCATTACGCATTCTTTAAACATTCCGTTTAATGTATTTGCCAACTCCATTTGTTAGATAAATATTGTCAGACACTCATTTCGATGTATCAAATCGGTGTCAAAATCCGGAATACAATACTTCATTTCGAAATACAAATGCGTCAAGTGGTTTGCCACTTTAATGGGAAATAGTAAGTAACTGTTATGCGATGTATATTTTATACTGAGTGGAGTGAGTAAAAATCACTACGTTGGTAACACTTCAGAATTGATTTAACCCTATACCAAACGCCAAATTTGCGACTGTCCCAAATTGAAAGAGTTTGCAGACGACATTTCAAAATTAGATGAAATTGAAAAATAATCTTCTGATAGGACAGAAAACATTGTAGAAAAGGGAGGAATTGCTCGTTAAGAGCAACTTCTCCTTTTCCAACAATGTTTCTCAGAGTCATCTGCAACACACTGGTCAAATGTCGTTTTTGTTTGGTAATGGGTTAAGCTTTGAGGCAGTCGATGTGTTGTGATGTCGTGTCTTTGACTCGATATTTTTCACGCAAGGAATAAAGGATACAACGTAAATGGAAGCCATAATACTTAAATGACAAAAGCGGTGTTTTAAACACGTTCATGCCAAACGTTGCAATTATCTTAAAATATCAATGCAATAGGACGATTGACTGATTATAAAGCGATTTGTTTACGTCAAGGACATTGGAGTAATTTTTGAAACCTGAACCCTTGTCTTGATAGTGTATCTATTGGCTAAATGGGTTAGCTGTGTTGCGAATGTATAGAATTGTCCAATATAATTATGAATGTATTATGCGATCAAGTTAAAGGGACTACATTGTAACACAGATGTTACTGCTCTGGGTATGATATTCATTAGGAATTAGATGTTAACAATTATTGTCACTAAACTAAAGACCATTTCCAATTTCTTTACTTCTTAGTTGCTGAAATCACGTGTTTTCGTTAAATAATTTGAAGTGAGCCCCAAAATATCTCAGCGCTTCTGTGCAAAAAGCCGGTGTATAAATAGACCCAGGAATTCCTTCTGGCGCACATTGATAGCATCACGTGACAAGAGCGGTTATTTGTTTCCAAAGACCCACGTGACGATGGTATATAAAAGAAACGTCTCTTATTCGACGTTTAGCTTTTTTACGAAATAACCCCGTTTAACTAGTTAGCAACATCTGCAAAACAAATGATCTATATTCTATCTGTATGCTTTTAAACAGGATTGGAAAGCTGAGAATAATCTCATCGTATGTTGTTCTAGAAATATAAGTCGTCATTTTTTCGGAAGAAAACATTTTTTTTAGAAATGAGATATCAAAATTAGTGAGATTTGTTTGTGAACTTGTGGTTGGCCGCTTAAAATTCATTATTACAGGTCCACGGAGAACATCGGCCACTTTAGCCGCAGTGTTTTCAATTCTTTTTCAAAGTGAACTTGGTCAATGATGTGTATAAAGTAACAGACACGCGTTTACATGTGATAAAGAGAGATGGTTTGTAAATACCTTGCTTTAAACTCACTTAGATAGAAACGTAGTTTGTAATATTACTTTAACACATTGTCAATATATGTATAATATAGTTGCACATTTACAATAATAATGTGTAAAGGGCACCGATAAATCTAGAACAAGACTATTAAACGCGTATTCAAATGCACTTGTTTTCCAGTCTTCGCGACAGTGTGAAGTGGTTTTACTACAATTGTCCATGCCATTGAAGGCAAAAAGGTATATTGATCACAGTTTAATATTCTTCCAAAGTCATTGCTTTGATTTTATAGAACTTTGCGAAACATAGTTTGTTATACAAATGCCTCGACCGAGTTTGACATAGAATTGCATTGTGTTGTACACAATTAACCCTTTATCGTTACATCAGCGGTATGTAGTCTAGCTACTAGTATTTGATGCAGGCGACTTTAGAAACACATTCTTTTGAATAGTTGATGTTGTTTATGAGTATAGGTAATTCCTCCTTCAACCTAAACAAAACTATTCCCTTCGAAGAATATTCTCTAATTTTATCATGTTATCAAGTATCGATATATCATATATTATCCCTTCAATTCTGACATTTAAAAATCCATTTATCTTATTATTAATCAGAGGAAAACTCATAGGTTTTACATAAATGTAAATAGTATTATTGTTATCACTGGTACGGATACTAAACGAAGGTTTGAAAGTAATTTAAAATTTAGATAAGTAATGGAGTCAAATTCGACGCGATTCATTTCCATTCTCCACAACAGCCTTATACGGTCAGATAAATCGCAGTCGTCGTGCGCGAATGTCCACAACAGTCGGTCGTCGACTGCGATTTATCTGCCGAGTATTAGACGTAACGCCGGTATAAAGTATGGGTTACCATATACCACTAGAACCAAAAAGTTAATGGTCAACTCATCCAGTGTACAGAATATGGCTACCAATGGCAAACGTATGTTAAAAAAGCCAAAATACCTAGGCGCGGCCATATAGTTCGGACATAAGATCGTAAACATTTGTCACGTGATTCCTCCGCCTTATAGCTGTCTAGAAGTTGTTGTATCACCACCATAAAACGCCAGAATATTGAAATGTTGGACCAATCTCTTGTGGAAAAAAGTTTTGAACCCCTAGTTAAACTGACTAATAATAAACCAAAGTTTAATTTACATTAACAGGTTAAAATCCAGCCAGACAATGCGGAAAGGGTCTTATATTCCAGTTTGATAAACGACCTTGTGAAAAAAAAAGTTTTCTGAATTTCCTGTTCGTTCAATTGCTTCTGAAGTAAACTTTTATTTATTAAGCGTATTCTCACAGGTTGTTTTAAAGAAAAATTATACAAAACGATATGAGATCATTTATTCCCATGACAGCTAACCAGTTCGTCTCAATGTCCTATTATGTCGCTCAAAGCTATATTTCATTTACAGCTATCATCACATTTATATATTGTCATAATCCTGTGGTTTTTAGCTAAGTTTCAACATATTCTATCATAAATTGAAACTTCACATTACCCTGTTTTGCAGTTTTTTTTAGCGGTATTATGCTTTTAAGGGTAGCATTTAAAGCAGTACTGCCAATTTTGTAATTCATTTTAAAGAGCAAGTTTAGTGGTATTTATTTCTAATAACTGCAACCATATGTCGAGGAATAAGAGCAAAAGAAAGATTCTTGAAGCTTTACTCCACAAAACCTCAATATGCCATACCTGTTGCAAAGGACCTAAAAAACTATTGCAGAATTTGAACATTGGAATAGTTTACCTTTTGGTCATAACAATTTCTAAGCGATAGCACGAAGAATATCAGTTCGGTTCATTTTTGCTATTTTTGTTGTCTGCTGCTTCTTAGTTTGGACAAATTGTAATTTACAATAAGGGATAATGGGTCAATGTGAACATTAATATACACATCTGTCTATTTCTGTAAGAACGGTCATGCCTAAGTGGTTGTTGGAATGCACACCAAATTGACTCAATGCTTTGAACAATCGCTAATTTCGGTGAATGGGCACTTAACGATTACACCATACGCATAAATCCGATCTTTAATCTTGGTATTTAATCAGATTAGCTTACTTACCTTCATTCAATAATGACCAAACGACAATCCTTTTGAATTTTGTCAAAATCAAAACAGATCGCAGTTTATAAGTTGATTTATTGGTAGTAGTAATCATTCCATTTCAATTTGAAATATAGGTAAACCAATATTTTACCATTAAAGAAAAGGCTTATCTTCCTTTAAAACCATTAATATAATATGTCAATTGTGATTATTTACTTGTTAATATGTATATGTATACATATCGTGAACAAATATATGTTCTTGTTGTAATGTCAATAAAATCGTCATATCGTATCAAGTAAATCTTTTGGAGCTATTTAACTCTGAACTGAAAAAGAAAAACGTTCTTAAAAAGAAGAATGTATGCCGTCTATCATTTCTTATAATTAATATCAAGACTTAACATCAACATACAAGATGGTCGAAACGATTTCACATGTCGGCTACTGGAGAAACAATGCAGTCGTTAACAGTGTTCCGAAATGGTGAGGGTGTTTTCGGATCAAAGAAGGTCGCATTTGTGAATATTTGGTTGGAAACAGGTTATCTTTACCTAGTTATGGTTCCTTTCCTGTGCAATGCATATACAGCAGTACACTTCTAAAGCAACCGTAAATAGGAGTTGGTGTTACTAATGACGAGTAATTTCGGCTGTTACTATTGTTTATTCTCTTTACAATTGTAGGCGATGATGTATTGATTGTTGTGATCTTTGTCAACAATGAGCAGTATATACTTCAGTTAAAATGGAATGTTCTTCTATTTCCCAGTGTGCCGTTGAGGGAAGCCATTTATAATAAAGGAAATATATATCGACCAATTATTTTCTACTTTGAACCAATATCAGCTATATTGTTTGAGGGTTAATGCATTCAAGTTTTATTTCAATTATGCATGTTCTGTTGTGTTCTGTATAAAGGGAAAGAAATATTCCATGCATGTTTATTTGCTGCTCGAACTTTCAACTTGTACCCATCTCAACTTTCTTTATGATGGAATGTATCATACTTTGTATTCTGTACACTTACATGATAGACACTTTGTCTTTTGTATAGAAAATATCATATACTCTTTACTTTTACATGAGAAACTTTGTCTTTTGTATAAAACATAACATTTCTCCCCATTTCATTTACAGGGCGTGATTGAACGATGAAAGAGATGAACGTGTTGAATTACGACGAGGCGGATATGTTGGGTTACGATGACGTGCTGCGTTATTCTCCGGCCGGATTGGAGGACCCGCAGGAACCTTACCGGTGCCCCGTGTCCACGCCCGCCGGAAACCGGAGACCCTACCGGAAACACAACCCAAATGCATACGTGACGTTCACAAACTTGAACAGAAGCATGCAGATTCCGAAATCGTCATCGGCACCCAAACATTCCAGCGCAAGGTATCTGTACAAAAGGCGCGCAATCACGAATGCTCAGCCGAAAAACTTCGATTGTTATTACGTTAACAGGGTGAAAAGCGAGGTTCATATCGACGCACAGACTAACCCGTCGACATGGCTGAACACGTTGTGTTCGCAACCTGTTGATGAAATATTTACGAAATACAAACGTCGTTCAGAAGCGGCGGACGTTACCAAAACTTCATCAAAAACGCGTAATCTCTCGACGCCGGGAGAGAAAGCGTTGATAACGGCCTGGTCGTCCAACGCGTCACAGAGAGGCATGACGTCACCGTTGTCTCCAACGGCGACCAAATCGGTGTTCTCGTCACGGAATTCCAAGTACCAAGACAATATGCGTCTTTATAGTTACGACTCGGAATCCGATCGCACAACAACCACCACTGGACCTGTGTTTGCCCTGATGCCCGTTCCCATGTCCCCACAAAAAGAGATTTTCTTCTCGCCGCGTGAGTCGTATAGGAGCGTTTCACCGGAAAATGTCAAACACTCTAAAAACCTGATAAATCCCAATTTAGTGCACGAAAGTACGGTTCTGTTCGATTCGAGTGTCTACGAACCGTACCAGCGAGATCGGCGGTTTCCGGAAATGAAGGTTCGGCAGCGTTCGATGACGCCGAACAGAAAACGAGTGTCCTCGGAACCTGGTGGAATTAAACGACCGCCGCCGACGCAGGAGTTGCAGGAGAGTGCTATTCACGTCATATCGATTGGACACATTTTCGAAAATAAGGAAATTCCTGTGACTCCAAAACCTGTTCAAAGACCGTGTTCGTACCGACTCCCGAAAACCATGTCCACGTCACTTCCGGAGCTACAGGGCACAGCTATACATAATATGACGTCATCGTGACGTAATGCTCATGTTTGGTATCCGTTATTGTCGAAAATAAACATGTGGAATTCATAACATGAGTTAGACTATAGAATTATGCACTTGGTCAAATATCATTGTTGTATCTCCTCTCTAATGGAAATATTGTTTCAATGATGTATGCTGCGCGATTCGCCGCATAGTTTGTAGACTGGGAACCGGTCTCTCATCTAAGAAATATATCTTGTGGAAAAAAGTGGAGCCAGTAGACAGTGTGGAACCAGTTTACATAATTTCGTGATTTTCGAAAGAGGAGACGACTTCAAAGATTTCATACAATATTTTGTGACAAACGTTTGTGTTTATTCTATTCTTTATGAATGTGTTCGCATGAGCGTTGAATATGTTTAGACTGTAATGCCTCAGACTATGTAGTCTGTACAGTATTTTGGAATAAAGCGTTACTGTACACAAGGCGAAAAATTAAAACATTTGCGATGCTTTGTCATTATCTGTCTTATGAACTTTCTGGTGGTGGATTTCTGTTTTTAATCTAGATTTGTAAACCACATGTATGTTTTAATACAGGAGGAATTTTAATGGTTGTCCAAACCGAACAAATCGGATGCGACGCTTAAAAGCATAGGCATATACATTACATCATGGAAATCAAAACAAATATGTTTGACACAAAAAGACATATTTAACATCGAACAAATCCCTTTTTCGAAATAACGTCGATTTGTTTTCCGTACCAAGCGTTTATATGAGTAAGCATCAAAGGCAAATGTAATACGAGATACGATGCTTTAACGCCTTGTGGTTGATTTTTGGTTGGTCACCGACATTACGATTCCACACACATCAAGTGTTTGAGCAAAGACCTAATAAACATTATTGTTTATTAGGTCTTTGGTTTGAGTAAAGTCAGCGTTCGCATTATCAATGTTAATCACACTCTTAATACATCTAAGTAATCATGAACACATACTTTCTAAGTTAAATGTCATTTTATAGCTTCAAATCCGTGTTTACTTCGCTTTTTCAAGCCTTTTTACGAATATTCAAGCTATGGAGTTCTAAGCCCTGCCCAATATCCAATAGAGAAAAGTTAAACTCAATTTAATAGGCGGCATCCAATGAAACCCTGATCGATTGAATGGAAAAACTTCATCCAGTAGAGTTTTTAATGCGACCAACATAAGTTGTTGTAACGAGACATCCGAATATCACCGGATGCTATGACTTCTACAAATATAATAAGCAGATTTATCGAGTTGAAAAAGAGCTTATAAGCACATACAATTGCAACAATGAGAGCTTTCGGAACTTGAGGTATGATGTGTTTATCTAAAACCAAGTGTGTTTTTGTTTCAAACAACTGCTCCATTGATGAATGATTGTAGCAGTTGTGTATAACAACCGGAGTACTCCAAACAGTAAATTGGGAAGAATTAATATCGTGTCCGAGAACGACAAGGACACGGTAGTAACATTACTTCTAGGTTCATACACGTTGTCGGGGATTACATGTAAACACATATTAAGTAAGCACATCTTTCACAAACATCTTGGTGCAATGGTGACCTAAGTACAAGCTTTCTTTCGTATAGAAATTTTTGTAGAGGAAACACCCAATACCGCGAAGTACTTTCATCGTTCGATTATAAATCCAGACACGATCGTTACATTAAAGTTAAATGGCAACAAAAAGTAACGGCAATGGTTTTTATAATAATCATATAAGGGAGAGTATAAAAGGTACTCTTTTCGAAATGGTCGCAGTCATTAATTCCCCTTGCGTAAGCGAACATAAGACACATGCACTATCAACTATAAGGGTCAATAATTTCCAAAGATTTAGAAGAGGTATTAACAATTCATATATTTCTTTTTTTCATATCATGTTACGTGCAACTTTGGCTACACATTTGCACCATTAATACCTAATATTGTACACATTGTACATTGGAGAATAAACGAAATGTTCTTTTTTGTTCTGTAATTGAAATATCGGGAAATCATACACATATGCGTACTAATAACTAAAACCAAACCAAAAGTAAAGTCCTAAGTTATTAACCATCGCATTAGTGGCAATCTAGAGTGTTCGCCCCGTTCGTAATATGGTACGAGTGTCATGTGTATGTTACTAGGGATTTAACATCACATCTACAGTATTTAAGTTCTATTGTGCTGCCTGGCTCACTATCGATGGAGTAAAGACGCAGGCTCAAATGTCCGGTAGGGTTGGTGAAGCCGAGTAGAATCGTCGACATTCTGTTCGTCAGCCCGTAGACTAACTCCCATGGTCATACACATGTTATTTTTTAAATCTTCAATTCCAATTGACTTCAATGTTAAATCAGGTATTTTCCAGAATAGTGTTTTCTACGCTGAGCTATATACAGACATATCAAGTTGGGCCATTGAATTCTCAAAGACTGTAATAAAATGGACACCTCAATCGTCTTATTCTTTTTGTACGGAGCAAAGTGTACCAGTAACGTCCGAAAATCAGTACACAAGCTGTCAAATTAGCCGAGGTACCGGCATTTGTGTTCATATATTGCCAAACAAGAAGTCTTGCAATAGGCAATCAAAACAAACTTTGAGAGTACTGCAGTACTATCACCGTACTTACTCTATTCGATATGCTCTGTAAAACATAATTTACATGTTTGAAGCTAATGTTATTTCATGTTCAACAAGCGTGTAATTGTTTCAATATGTAAACACTAGATGAATTTCATTGGCTGACCGAATTGTGACTATTCTTAGATTTACTTACTGCTAAAATAAGCTACGGTAAAACACATTGAAAAAGAAGGATCGTTATCGCTCGGGAATAAAACTATTTATCTATCAACATATTTCATTGAAGTATATAAAGCGGACAAAACGTGTCTGTCAATTTGCTATTGTACTACAATGACAAACCCCGCGCAGGATTACGTCCCTTTGTTACTCCACAATACAGTACAGCTCATTATATAATGGAAAGGGAGATCACTGCGTAGGAGAATGTACAATGACAACGCTGTGGTCACAGTCAAATACGATTAGAACATTGGATAAGGTCACAGAGATATTATATTGTTGAAATAGCGTGCCTTTTATGAAAAGATCTTTTTCGTTTTGCGCCACGCCTATCTCTTTAATCTATATGTAAAGGTACCGGACTTAAAAACATAGTTTTTATGGAAAACATAAAAAAGATGTTCATGTATAGAAAATCAACCCACGCACTAGAAGCCCCGTTTCAGAGATAGGACTGACTAAGCATAAATTATGTATCTGCCAGGTATGAATTTTCTATTCACAAGTGACATTTAAGAGCATGTATTTTTTTCTAGCTAATAAGGTCCTTGCTCTGCATTACTGCGTACTTTTCAGGACGAGCAAGTACATTCTATTTATATCGATTAATCATTCTCCTCAATTCCTCCTACTCAGACCATTTAATTTTCTAAAATTTAATTTTGTTTATGCTCCTTGTGGTTTTGACGACTTTTACAGCCCAGGGTACCATTTTACTAAACAACTTAAAGGTCATATGTACAGGTTGGGTTTATTTCATAAAATTAAAATATGAAGTAAAAGAATCACTTTGAAATCATTGCAACATTTTAGCATAACGCATTACGTCATAAATCACCGTCATAGCGCACCGATTAATAAAAGTTCGTATGACTTACTTCCCTTTGCTGTGACGTCACTCGTGATCCACTGAATGCGCCATGTAAAGGGCGTGAAGAGCGATCGCTGGTTAGAATTGGTGTTTTTCTTCAAATAAACGATCCTAAAGTCATTGTTTGGATTGACAGCGCATTTTCTTTATTGAATATGATTCATTTTATAAGAATATCAATTTGAAAAAAAGATAAATTAATAACTTAACACGTGAATTTGCATGGGTGTGTCATTGCGTAAACCTGTTCATATGAAAGGAACGACTTGAAATTTATACGATTTTCCTTGAAATAAATGATTCTTAAGTCATTGTTTGGATTGACAGTGAATTTTCTATACTGGATATTTTTCATATTATAAGAATATCCATTTGAAAAAATGAATTAGTGACTTAACGCGTGAATTTACAAGGATATGTCATTGCGTCCATATGAAAGGAACGGCTTGAAAGTGGGACGATTTTCCTCGAAATAGCAATCCGTAAGTCAATGTTTGGATTGACAGTGCATTTTCTTTATTAAATATGTTTCATATTATAAGAATATTCTTCTGAAAAAAAGAGTAAGTGACATAACGCGTAAATTTGAAAGGATTTGTAAATGTTTTCATATGTAAGAATCGGCTTGGAATTTTGACGATATTTGTGAAAACAGCTATTTTTATTAATATTTGTTGAAAAAAAAAACACGAGTACTTTTTCGTCAATGATCGTGTATTAGCATTAAGGTTTTAATTGAGTAGTAAACAAAGACATAGATCTGAATAAACGAATTGTCTTCGTACATCGTATAACTATTGACTGTCAAATTCGGGTGAAGGTCGTTTCGGTAAATGACTAGTTCGGTAAAAAAGTAAACTAGAGTAAAAGGTCTGGCTGGTTCGGTAAAAACCTATACTAGAGAAAAGTGAGTGTACATAGTGCATGAAATGTATTTGTTTAAGTACTTAAATTAGGAAATTCCTCCTTTAAACAACTAGGTTGATTGTTTTTAATTCTTAGGGTGAGACATTTCTACTATAATTGATTAATTTGAGTGTTTGCATTATAAAACGAACTGCACAGATTTTACTTTGATCAAGTCCGAGACATAGATAACATCCATGTCTCTGGTCAAATCATTGATTGTATTATGTGTGAATTAAAATGTTGTAAGTATGAAAATTACAATGTGTATCAAAATAGAAATAAAATATTTTGCATGTATGTAAATAATAGTAAGTGTTAATTAATTAACACTAAATTAATATGGGATTTAACTGTTTTTAACAACAAATTTAACTGTTGTTCTCTCTATTATTGGGATTTACCGAACCAACCAGACCCTTTACTATAGTTTACCTTTTTACCGAACCAGTCATTTACCGAACTGACCTGTAATCTCAAATTCACCCTTCATTGTCTTATCAATACATGAAATGAAACGAGAGAAGATCATAAATTGCGAACAAACAAACCGTATTATAACCCAACTTACTTGTGATACGAAGGTTATCCTTTAACTCACATTTTCACCACACATCAACTTACTTGTGATACGAAGGTTATCCTTTAACTCACATTTTCACCACACATCCAAATTTCAAAACTAAACACTGGCACATTCAAGAGTATTTGTTAAAATCATCCGGCAACTTTCCAGTAACTCCACCCCCAGTAAGAGGTCTATGATTTCGAAATTGATTCCGATGTCGTCTTTCTGGATCAACTGTTTTGACCTAAGAATTTTTCTTCATATTCACTTTACATTTATGTTCGTTTTCTCTCGTGTAAGTAGTCTTGACATATTGAGCATTTAATTTTCGGACAGGTTTAATAATTAACAGCTAAAACAAAAAAGTCGTCATAGTTTATTTTACTAACAAATTAAATAAACATATTTGAATTTATTTTTTATGATTTTGTAATTCAGATATCAATTTGACAAAACTTGATTTTGATGTTAAAACTTTTTTTGTTGAAAACATAGAGTTAATACCGTTTTGGTGAATACTGATTATCATATACTTATTGAAGTGTGAAACTATTCTAAAAGAAAAGACATGTTAACTTCTTTGAATATCATAACGACAAAGTATCCGACGTCAGTCACATTGAGAGATAAATATGTACTGACACCTTATCAATCCAAACATCCTGTGAGAGTTTGGTCTTTGGAATGTCTGGTATCTTATCTCCCACTGGGCACCCTACAGGGCAACAATACAGTTCCACAGCATGGTGCAAATTTCCTGTATATTACTTGATAAGGAATGGGGCATTTAGTGGTCAGATTACGTAATACCCCACCCTTCGGTTTCTCATAATATAGAATTTTTTTAAGAAATAAGTGTCTGATTAAAGATTTCTTTATCTAAAACAATGATTAACATGAGTAGAAGATTTTTCTTGATAAACTGATAATGTTTATGAACAAAATAATGCGTTAGTTATTCAATAAATTTGCACTTATTATAATTATAAAATGAATGATGATGATGATGATAATGATGATATACTACGATAATGATGCTATACTACAGAGGAACTATAACATTCCCTGCTGCAAATCATTTTTACATATATTAATCTATATATAAGGTGCAAATTAGAAAAAGAAAATCCCCTTTGAAAAACCCATTAAATTTTCCAAAAATATATTTGAAGTATTATAAAGAAAAAATTTCATTTTGCTTCGGTTTTCATATTGAGGAATGTTGATTAGAAATAAGGGTTAAATTCTTGTTTTCTTTATTTTAAACAATGATTTACAAGATAAGTAGATTTTTCTTAATTGACTGTTAAGAAATGTGAAGAAAATATTGAGTTAGTTATTAGATTAAGTTGCACTTGTTTTAATTATGATATTAATGATGATGACGATGGTGGTGTTGATAAATATGATATTGATGGTGTTGATGATATACTACAGAGGAACTACAGTCAAACTTGTGTTAAGTGGCCAGCCCTTGGGACAGAGTAAATTGGCTGTTTAACACAGGATGGCTGCTTAACACAAATTAAATTACACTATAAATCTAACAATGGGAGTTTCTGTAGTGGCTGTTTAAGGCAGGTTGGCTGCTTAGAAGGGTGGCTGCTTAACACAAGTTAGACTGTATAACCCTGCTGCAAGTCTTAATTACATAAATTAATCTATATATAAGGCACACATTTTTTAAAAAAAAAAGATAATCCCCTACTAAAAAACCATTCCAACTTAAAAAATATATATTAAAAGACTTATTAAAAAAATAAATCAATTTTTCTGCTTAATTGTCCTCCATAAAAAAGTTTTGGTTACAAGAAACCTTTCAGTTTGACACAGTGCTATACATGGTATTACGTAATCCCCATTAATTATCACAGCTGGTCATCACAACGGGTGGGCATCTGGTTATTGGTTTTGGGGGGGTCAATTAAAGAAGGACTAAACTAGGCCTTTAATTGGTCATATCTTAACAATGGATTTTTTAGATAAATTTAATTGCCGCGCATTGAAAGTGTGAGATTTGCCGCTTTTTATTTCATGTCTGGAATAGCAGAACGTGTCAGACCTGTTAATTAACAACAGAGATATTTAACAGATTAACGCCAGAGGCGTTCTTTCGCCTAAACAATAAAGGGCTTGAGACTTGAAACATACTGTGCAAATGTGGCAGATTGGTGTTAATTTGCATCACGACCCTTAATCCTTGTAATGTCCGATGTTTGTTGATTGACCCTTTGTATGTGAGGTAAACTGACAATAATCAATTAAATTGTAAACAAAGAGATTATGTTCAAATGTGTAAATTATATATTTAGTGATCTTATTACTAAATTATCAATATAAATTTGTAATAATCATGTTTGAACACATGCATTTCAGTGTGACATACGTCACTTAAACCAATATTACCAATGATGCATTTAAGCGTTTAAAACCCAAAGACATGGCAATACAATAACTTATGATGTTGGATGAAATTAACATATTCTTGCAACCCTTTGAATTCTTACGTAATATAACCGTTAAGCAGCCTAATTAAGTATTCCTGACTAAGTATGTGGCATAGTTAATCTGTTCCAAACAAAACTAGCTTGGCGAGTAAGAGAGTCATTCAAGTAAATTAACTTTCAAAAAAGGTGTAATCAACGTGATTTATCATTTTCTTGAATTTATCTACATTTACACAGTGCAAATTATATATAAAGATCTAGCAAGACTACACGAGGCTCTAACACCCCAAACTAACAGCCAGGAATTGTTTTAATCACGAACATCAATTCAGGGAAAAATAACGGTTACTCAATAAGTAGAATGAATTTGAAGCGTCTTCACCTGTATAAATTACTTTGAATTGAGTCCGATCATTTAAAGATCAATAAAATCAATTCTCTGAAAACGCCTAACAATGCGTAAACTTGCCGTCTTCGAAGTGAAAGTAACACAGCCTACTGTTTTTGTTTGGGGAATATATCTTTTGCTTATTTGTAAAGTAAACACGGTCCAGTTTACTTATCGAAACTTTTTGCAGCTTTTACGCATCCCTGCTACCAAAAGCAGAATAACACCAGAAGACCTGTCAAAATACCATATTCAATACCCAATTTACGTTTCCCAAAACACAATTCAACTCTTAAAATGTCCGAAATTTGTGCAAAAACACCGTCGTTACTGAGAACTAGATTCTTCTTACTGATAGTTCATATGACTTTGAAGCACAAATGACGTCACAACAAGGGAGATAAGTCATTCACAAAAATCGATAAAGGTGAATAAAAGTAGTCAAAAACAACATTTTTCGCTTATGTATGAGAAAAAAATCATTACCTCCGTCACAACGAAACCATAACCTTATTCAAAAACCATAATTAAAGAAAATTTTCTTTATCGGGAAATATGACCTTTAAGCAAAATAGTTGCGTAAGTCTAAACTGATAAACATGGATAGTATCTTCAATATAAGTACAATATCGCAATGTGACACGTCATTGGAAGCGTCTCAGAGAGACGATTCCAATGATGTGTTACCTTGCAATATTACTCAGCCCAATATTGAAATAAGATTAATTGTTGTTTTTGACTTACGCAAATCTTAAGCGTAAACTGTTTAGTAAAACGGTAGGTACCCTGATATTTTAAATATTGCAAACTTAACTGTTTTTCTCTAAATGAAATACCCACTTCCAAACTCATTATAAGTTTCTGTTTTTTATTTTCACCTTATAGGCTATATACTTTTAGGATACGTGGGAACGTGACTAAGTTGTTTATTTATCAGCCTGACTGAGCACGATCTTGCAATTATTCTTCCTTTTTGTCCTGAACATTTAGTAACTTTAAAACGACATATTTGTATATTCCTCACATGGAAAGAGGTATGAATTTGATATGGGCTATGGATTCTCTCCTAACATTAACTTAGCTAATCCGTTTACCTCCATAACAGTCGTTTACTTTGTTAAAGATACCAGACAGAAGAACTTCATTTATTATTCATCCCCGATAAAAGAGTAACCCATAAATATATATATATTTTTTATCCGTCCCTTTCCTTCGTTACTTTCTCTCTGTCCGAAAGAACCCTGTGAGTAATGAGGTCCGTTTTGCGATCATTCAATTAATTTAATTAATGAATTATTTTCAAATCATGAAATACAGTGAAACTTGTGTTAAGAGGCCAGCCTTCGGGACAGAGTAAATTGGCTGTTTAAGACAGGTTGGTTGCTTAACACAAATTGATGTACAATATTAATCTAACAATGGTACCTTCTATAGTGGCTGTTTAAGGCAGGTTGGCTGCTTAAAAGGGTGGCTGATTAACACAAGTTAGACTGTAGATCTATTTACAGTCAAACTTGTGTTAAGAGGCCAGCCTTTGGGACAGAGTAAATTGGCTGTTTAAGAAAGGTTGGCTGCTTAACACAAATTGATATACACTATTAATCTAAAAATGGGACCTTCTGTAGTGGCTGTTTAAGGCAGGTTGGCTGCTTAAAAGGGTGGCTGCTTAACACAAGTTAGACTGTATGTTGTTTTATTGACCTGTATATTTGCTTACTTTCTTAATCTCTTTCATGGTTAAAACGATCCAAAACAGAATGAATTGAAGATTAAGGATAAAGAGTAAATGTGGAAATCAAAAACCGTCGGCAAATAGCAACTGGTGGCGATTGTCATTAAACCTGAAGTTGCATTTAATCTATAAATCATATTATGATATAGGTGTTAGTATTGCCATATTCTTTCTTCGTATCACTATTATTGTTATTATCAATAAAAATCATTTTGACCGAACTATGGAAAATGAAATAAAACAAGTGAGGTTGCATTTAACTTACGTTTTTCATTTGCGGTGACTTTAACAGAATAAAACGTCACATTTAAAATGCTGCAGACAAAATAAAAATATGTTGATAAACGCCTTTTTATCCATTTTTCATTTGCAGATGAAAACGGATCTGACGGCAGAACTAGCAGTAGTGTTGCCAATTCTGTGATCGGACAATTATCATGTTTTGTAATATCTTTCCAGTGTGCGTTAAAAAATCTCTTATCCCGACACAATGGTGTTGGCTAGCGACGTACACGGAAAAACCAGATAACACGAGTACATACACAGAGAATAGATGGTTGGTGTCGTGAATCGGAAATGTTATCGGGCAAGGCTTAGGAATATTATCCGGAGAGCCGAAGGCGAAACGGATAATAATCCGCAGCCGAGCCCGATAACATTTCCCATTCAAAGACACCAACTATCTTTTCTATTTATCCTGTTACCTTTAGGTATTCTTTAAAAGAAAAAAGATGAAAATAAAACACGAGAAAAAAGGACAAAATAAGTAGAGAACGATGTAAATATGACGTCATTTCGTTCTTATGACGTCATGATTCGTCACGTGCATGTGATATATGGCTAGTGCCGGATATCACAAATGTTATACGGCACCTAGTTATCGGTCCCAAAATGGCACTAGTGACAGGATAAAATTGTATTGCTCCACTTTACCATTATCATGTAATTACCATACAAGTAAAGCGGCTTTCGTAAACAGAACATGAATATTCACTTTCTTTTGGATAGGGTTATTCTGTCACTGTAACGTATTATACATAAACCCTATTACCGTCACATCACAAGTACGTATCTATTTTGTTAACGTGTAGTTAGAAGAGAATCAAGAACGACGTTCTGATTTATTGAAAGAAAGGTTAACATTTAGGCATGCCCAAGATGATACAATGATTTTACTCGTATGGTAGATACATAACATAACATAACATAACATAAATTTTATTTCGAAATAGGACTTGAGCATGGCAATGCTCATCGTCCATAACATTGTATATACAAACAATTACATTTATTAACATATGTATATACAATTAAACAATAATTGTACACGTGCGTGTGTCAATCCATATCTATACTGAGGAAGCAGGTAAAAAAAAGAAAAAACACATGTATGGGGGAATATAAAGAAAAACTGAAAGGATTCACATTTTATTTGGTAACAGATTAACTTTGAAGGTTTAGTGTATTTTTCCTTTCAATCGATGCCTTATGCAATATGCTGAAAGGTTATGCAGTACTCTTTTTTTTTGTTGAATTAAGGAGTTGTATTAATTTGAACATACTTGGTCTGGTGAAATAGAAGGTTGGTATAAATGTTTCTTTCAATTGTTTATAGTAGGGACAAATAAGTATAAAATGGTATTCGTCTTCCAAATCATTTAAATCACAAAGTGTACATTTTCTATTGGATCGATCAATGTTTCTATGTCTACCGGTGACAATATTCAATTGGTTAGAAAACATCCTAAATTTGGCTAATATATTCCTATAAGTTGTGTTGTAAATATTCTGTATATAAAATGAAATTTCGAGATTTGCTTTAAGTCCCTAAACAGTGTTAGTGATGCTTTTGAGTTTAAATCTTGGTTCCAGTTATTTATGTAGAGGTCTAGAAGTCTGGTCTTTAAGATAGGAGAGGAAGCTTTTATGTTTACTGAATCTGGAAATATTCATACGTCATTGAATCCACAGCTTACTAATAAGTTCTTAACTTTATTAGCCAAGTTCAATGAATTATCATACAACTTGGGCCGGGGTAAATGTATGCCTTGGTAATTTCTTCATTTCCAAAAAATATTTTCAAAGTCGTCCACAACCATAGAAATAACTGAATCATTTATATTCGTGAAACAGTGTTAAGCTAGAACATTTACACACTAATCAGACTTAGTCACATTTTTTCCGAGCAAATCATACAGATACTGCTGACTGTGTAGAATGGAGGTATATCTAATTTGGATTTAAAAGCTGTATCATTGATGTTCATTTTGAAAAATAAGTTCAATACCAGACAGATACGGAAGAGTGTCTTGGTGAATGCCTTTGAAATAATAAATAATTTCATAATTACCTCTCAATTTATTCTTTAGCTAATACAAGTTTGCATAAGGGATGGAATATAGTATCAAAATGAATCGACAAGTTATGTTCAAATTCACCCTGATGGAAAATCGAAAACAATCACAAAAATCAAACAGATCATACCTAGTGAAGTAAATCCCAAATCAGTAATAAATGTTTTCTTCTGACATTAAGCGATGTATTACTTGATATGCCCGGGCTATATGCTTAACAACGTACTATATGCTTACTAAGCATCACTGCCAATCGCTTTTCACCTGGCCTTGACTCATTTCTGGATTAAGATATAGTGAATCCTTTGACGCGAATGAGTGTGTGTATTTTGTCCGATTGTTGGTTTGTAAATCGATAGCTGTGTTTGTTGACGCGAGCACTGTAACAGCCACTTTTGAAATAAATCACATGGATTTCGGTAATAACTTCAATTCTCGTATTTTGTTTCAAAACTTGAGCTGTCATACCACTATTGAAGTAATCAATTTTGAATTAAACTATCAGGAGGAAACCGATTTGAAAACAACTTTGACAGCTTAATTCAGACAACTTTTTATAAGCATTAATGATGCTTAATGATTGTAATATGAGTTCTGAACACAAAATTGACCTATCTGAAACCCAAATCGGACTTATCAGAACATTTCGAAATCACAAAAAAAAAACTTCTAAAAGCTTAACACGGTTAGGAAAAACTTTTGCTTGTCAAAACGTACTCTAATATCACCATACGGTTGGATTGAAAGCAAAACTTGAGCTTATCAGAATATTTCAAAATCATCCAAAATGACTCTTTAACTATGAACTCGGCCATGAAGGACATATTCAAGTCACAATATAATTTAATATCACCATATGGTTTGATTGATGGATTGCGCTCACCAGCAAATTTCAAGTTCACTCAATGATGACATGTGCAGGATACATTTGACTAGATAACACGGCTATGGGAAAAAACTTAAAAATTCAACAGAATTTAATGATGATTGATACATATCAGTTTTGAAATATGACTTCAACTCTCGTGTTTTATATCAACACTGGTTGCGTTATCTTACCTACGGTAGCATAGAAATGACATGTATGCGATTTCTTTTCTTACTAACTAATTAGGTCGTTATTTCGAGTGAGTAAGTCGAAATAACGAGATAGTCAAGTCGTTATAATGGGTTAGTTGACCAATCAGATGGTTCGTTGTATTCAGCGAATTTATGTGAAGTGACGTACAGTGTGAAGCAATGTTAACCACTCCTGTTTTTTGTACGCACGCGGCTACATTATACTTTTAGTTAAAGAGTGAGTCAATCTGATTGGTCAATTTTCGACTTACTTACTAGAAATAACGACTTAATTTTTCGTTATTTCGACTTATTTTTTTTTGTAAAAATAAAAATAAATCGCATATATGTCTCCTTTATGCCACCGTACTTACCACTTTTGAAATAACCAGATTTGAAATTAACTTTCAGGAGGAACCACATTTGAAATAAACTTAGGCAGATTGACTCAGGTAACCTTTTGTAATTATCAAATGTTGCAGATTAATTTTTACATAAGACCTGGTGATATAAGAGTATATTTTGACTAGTAAATGTTGTTTCTAGTTGAATTAAGACCTTAGAAGTCTCTTTGAGTGATTTCGAAATTGCTTTAAAATGCGGTCTCGTTTAAAAGTAAAACTGAAACTAGATGAAACTAGTTTTGCCCATTTTGTCTTACCCAGATTTACTACGGAGGCTGGGTTGAAACCTCCTTTCACGTTGTTATTCAAATGTGGTCTTGTTGATGTTTGTCTATTTTCTAGATGGAGAAGCCCCTTTTAAATATTAATTAAACTTTTTGGAATATTTACAGCCGTTACATATTTAAGCTTATATTAATATCCAATAGTATACCGAAGAGTTACAGCACTTGTTAATGCTGAATGCCAGTTCTAACTTAAGCAGCTAACACAATTGTTAGCCTAAAGTAATATGTAAATGTCGTTAATAAAAATATAGTTAAAATTAAATTATTTTACAGCGGTGTATCACCACTTAGATTAATCACTCCCGAACCTGCTTTTTTGATATATAACCAGTGCTTGCGCCGATTGTGAATAAATGACAGGTGGCAATCTGTATCCCTCTATCTATATATGTATCTATTCGTGAATCTATAAATGTATCTTTGTATCCCCGTACGTTCGTTCGTTCGTCCGTCCGTCTTTGTGTCTGTCTGTATATCAGTGTTTATGTCCGTCCGCCTGCCCCTCGGCAAAAAAGTGAAGAAAGTCACGCAACCAGCTGTGATAGTGATTCTCTTCATTTCCTTCAGTTTGTCTAAGACTAGGGGAATTATGGACAAGTTATTTCTCCTTTGTATGTAGTATAACGATGTGCTAACAATTTCATAGTTATATAATGCACGATGGCAACTCCACGACCAAGTCCGTGCTAAATGGTGTTAAAGATGTTAAAGGTAGAAGTTAAAGGAAAAACCTTGCTTTCATATTTCTAATAGCATAACATATGTCCCGTTTAAAAGGTATGCATGTATAACGAATCTTGTTTACAGCTCTTTCTATCCTAATCTTTATCATTTTAGTCGCAAAAAATCTGGCTTCTATTGTGTTATTTTTTATTGTTCATGTAATGAAGATTGAATAATTGCATGTTGACTTGTCTACATACAACATGATAAGTCATTTTATAAATAAATGTTTCGTTTATACATGTATATAAAATACGTTTTTGTCCAAGAGCCTGGTAATGATGTCTGATGTGGCGGTATTTAAATGCTTCAAATACAGTTTTGGATATCTAATGATCGAACAGCGTATTGAAAGTGTAAGTAATTTAGTACAACACATTATGAGATTTTCGTAAATGACTCATTATGTACTATCAATTCATCTGTAGTACATGTACTTGGCATATTATTTATTTACTAGATCACATTTTGAATTCATGTTAGTGTCTATAGACATTTTCATAGTCATGACCGTATGACTCCACACCACACTTATCTATTATACATTGCAGTCTATCTTTCACAGAGTTTTCTTTTGTTCTCAATTTTGGTCATAATTATTTTTCTCATTTTATAATAGATATTTAAGAACAATATGAAGTCAGATACATTTCTTGGTCTATCAGGTATAGAGGAGACGATATTAATAAGCATGAAATCAAATACAAACATCGGGAAAGATGCAGTGTGTACATATTCCGTTTATCATTTACATTCACTTTACCAACAGTTAAAAAAAAATTAACAACATTTTTATCTAAAATTATAAAAACATAAAATATAAAAACAATGATAAACGTGTTCAAAGGCTTTATCTATAAAATGGTAATTAATGGTTTACGAAATTATTCAGCTCCGTCCATACTATCTTCTCTATTAACTTTTTTCAAAATAAAACGGTGGCGGTAAAATTGACCGGTTTCACTTTACCATTAACAGGGAATACGTAACAGATAAACCTTTTTTTCGAAAACAGAGAAGAAAAAGTAATTTTTTCTAAACATAGCTTGGGTGTAACGTACGTCGAGTACAGTAACGCACCTTTTTTTGTCCACGTGTAGTTAAAAAAGAATTGGGTTAGAATGTCTGATGTATTCGAAAAGAAAAAAAACATTTAAGCATGCCAATCATGCATTGCCTTTACTAGTATATTAGATATATATAGTTTGGATCTGGGATATACACTAGTCTTGACAATTTCTTCCTTTCGAACAACTATTTTCAAAGTCGTTCTCAACAGTTAATATGAACTAAGGCATTGCCTCTAGACCGCTCTCTCAACTCAATGGCATGGATTTTGTGAAAAACTGACATATTAATGAATATGTGTTTCAATCTCAATTCAGAGTATAACTTTGCGGAAGTATAAGAATTGACTTACTTTGGGGAGCAAGTACTCATTTTGTAACAAAGCTGTCATCTTTGTCACATTTAGATAGGTCTCAGTAAAAGGATAAGTCTCCTTGTAGACTCCTGTTAAACGCTTTTGATGGTATATGTTTTATAACGGTATATGTTTTGCTTGCTTGGGCTATGTATGAGGGCCTTTCATCAATGAGACATTCATCATGTAAGGACAAACTGCTCATGCAATGTCAGAACCACCAAACTACAATATTTGAACCACAAGTCTGTCTCTGCATGAAATCATAGAATTTTTTTTCACAAAATTATGTGTTGTAGGTACTGGTTTAACCCTTTCCCAAACAATAACGACATTTGACCACTTTGTAGCAGATGACTTTAGAAAACATTGAGGGAAAAGGGGAAATTGCTTGTGACGAGCAATTTTTCCTTTTCCCACAATGTTTTCCTTTTCTCACAATGTTTTCTGGCCTATCAGAAGATTATTTTCCAATTTCATCACATTTTGAAATGTCGTTGTTTGGGAAAGGGTTAAATCATCATGAGAACCAACAACATGTCATTTGGTGATGAAGAAGGGTCATTTGGGTTAATAGTATCAGACAATATTCAACAACATACTCATTTGCTTGTACATTCTAAGGTAACTAAATTACATCATATAGAAAGCCAATCAGGTATTTGTTTGAATTTTTCTTTACTGTAGATAAGGAAATCCCAAATAAATTGCTTAGCAGATCTCCAAAGGATCATTCAAATACAACAAATAGCTTTGTTGTAGCCAAATGGTTTTTTGTTTAACTTTAAAATAAAAGTAAAAGATTCTATAATTTTTGATTAATATTTTATTAACTTTTTCACACATAAAACACTGCTTTTTTGATATGTGTTTATCTATCAAAGAACTTAAAGAGCAAGAAATGCAAAACAAAATGATATGCAACAAACTATTAATAAAATGTAGTTAAAAGACATAAGTGAAAATCAGCAGACAGCATTTGTTCATGTAGTCAAGTTCCTTGCTCTAACACATTAATTGAAAAAATGAAGTCACTGCTTGATCTTGGGACATTATTTTCATGTTTGATGCCAACATTTTCCTGATCTTCATAGTTTGAAAAAAAAACTCCTTAAAGTTGGAAGCATATGGCAGAAATGTTCATGATCAACTTTAGCTTTTTCAAATATTCTATGACATACATCCTTAAGACGTTTATCCATTTTTTCCCAAATATTGTTTGAAATTTTAAGCAAAAACAGATATAATTAAAAATTTCTTTGACAAATGAATAGACCAATTGTGACAAGGAAAATGTGCTCTCTGAGCCAATTTCCCTTTGCCATAATTGATTAAAAATTTGTGTTGAAAATCAAGGGGTTTACCATGGATACTGAAAGAAAACAATAACTTTACACTGATGTATGCTTAAAATGTAAACTAAACTCCCATCTTTGTTTCATTGAAAAATTTCATAAACATGCAATTGTTAGAAAAGAAATTAAAGTAATGACAAGTTTCTGTCTTCTACTGGTATCCTGCAGGCTGACTAAGTTGTCTAAATATAGTATGGGCATGCTTTTTGTCTCATTAATTTGCCATTTCCCAAACAATAACGACATTTGACGACTTTGTTGCAGATGACTTTAGAAAACATTGTGGGAAAAGGAGAAATTGATCGCAACGAGCAATTTTATCTATTCCCACAAGGTTTTCTGCTTTTCCTGAAGAATATTGTTCAATTTCATCACATTTTGAAATGTCGTCTGCAAACTCTTTCAATTTGTGACAGTCTAAATTTTGTTGTTTGGGAAAGGGTTAAGTTAAATTTTTGAAGGCTTCTTGAAACAAAAGAAAAGAAAATAAGTACCATAAGACATATGTGACATTGTTATCAATATAGAATATTTCATAGTCCATCACAGTTTTTCTATATTATTGTCATTTGATGTTATCAGTACCAAATAACACTAAACACTATCCTTGAAAGTCTTTTGAAGAGAAAACTAAGCTTTAAAACTGTTCATGAGTCAAACATATCAATAGATTTAGGGTAATCAGGCGTCCATGTAAATCTTCATCCGTTTTTTATTGTACCAAATCCATGTGATCTTCAAGCATATTTTGATGTTGTTACCTCTTCCTTACTCTACCAGTTAGTCATCAGTTTTGGCTGTTAAAAGAGAAAAATAAAAAATATCAATCTTTTGCCAATACTGGCTACATCTAACTGACTGATTATTCTTAATTGGTAACATTTGAAATAATTCTTTACCCATGGTAATCAATTGAAGCAGTAATTTAACAGGAAAAAAAGAACTGATTAATGATAACAATCTATATTTCAACCTGTCTTGATTTATTTGCTTTCATTCTCTGACAAACCAAGGTTTTCAAAAAAGAACAAAGGAAAAGTCAATTACAAATTGTGAGTAACACCAAATTCATCAACGTTTATAAATGTATAACTATTTTTTTTGAAAAACAAAGTAATATAAGGAGGACATGTTAAGAATTCCAACCTTTGTCAAACTTGCTTGTTTCCTGAATACTGTGCTGCATATCATATTATGTTATTATGCTATAATCCAATCAGAGATGTTTGAATTAGAGAGAATAACCACTTTGACATTTGAGAGATTGCTCCTTTGTTATAATTAGATTTATATTAGAGTCATTAACTGGCACAGGTCCCATATGGGTCCTCTCCATCAGTGCCGTACCTACATTTTTCAGTTCTGGATCAGCTTTCCTGGATACCCAAGTACTAGGCTAGGGTTCTGAAGTGACTTGCCAAAGGCCATTCCCACGAAACAAGAGGTCTTGGTGGGACTGGCCCTGCCCCCTCCCCCTCGAGTTCTGAGTCCACCACTTTCACCACTATCTTTTATGTTTATGACATTTATGTTTGTAAAGTTCAAAGGGATGTGAGAAAGAATATACATGTAGATCTACTTACTTGTACTATAAAACAGAGTCAATGTTCATACAGGTCTGCATCATCTTTTCTTCGGAAGCTTGTTTGAAATTGTCATATTTCCAACCATCATGCATTCTGTAAAATAAAGAAAAAACACACTAAGGCATCTATTACCCTAAACCTTTGGTCAAAAATTCTCACTTGCAAGAAAAATTCAATGTTTGGGAATTATATTATCACTGGAATCAAGTAAAATAAGATACTGCCAAACAAATAAGGTTGCATATATTACCATGCAAATACTTTACAGGGTATTTCATTTTTGGAAAAGGAAATTCATGCTGACATTGTTATTTATAGTATAATCTAATGAGAGATGTTTGAATTAAAGAGAAAAACTGCTTTGACATTTGAGAGATTGCTTCTTTGTTATATTGCTTTCATAAGATATCTTCTATGTTTATGACACTTATGTTTGAAAAGTTCAAAGTGGCCTGAGAAAGACTATGTACTTACTTGGTAACTTGTATTATAAAACAGAGTCAATGTTTATGCAGGTCTGCATCATCTCTTCTTTTGAAGCTTGTTTGAAATCGTCATATTTCCAACCATCATGCATACTGTTAAATAAAGAAAAAACAACTAAGGGATCTATTTTCATAAACCCTTGGGCCAAAATTATCAATTGCAAGAATAATTCAATGTTTTGGAATAATACTATCACTTGAATCAAGTAAAATAAAATACTGTCAAACGAATAAGGTGACATATATAACCAAATACTTTACAGGGTATTTCATTTTTTGAAAAGGAAATTCACGCTGTCATTGTTATTTAAACTATCGGCCCATAGCGCTATTAAATTGTCAAAAAGGTACCTTGTACTTAATTTAAAAGCTCCAACAATAACAAATAATCCATGTCAGCAACTTACGAGTTGGCATCGTTGCTTTATTGGTCAGCATAATAGTGTATTCCATATACAACCCGATGTGTACCTAATGCTTTCCTTACACACCGCGAAAATGACATAGACCGTCTACATAAACATTAGATTATGCCAAACTGCAGGGTGTAATCACCGAATCGATAGAAGGTGAACACTTATTTCACCGTGGAGTGTTGTGGGCAACACACACTTTCTAGCCTAGTACTGCAGGGAACATGTACTGTAATACTAAAAAAATGAATGCTGTAGTTCTACTTAAAAGGAAGAAGTTTTTTCAGATGGATGTTTGTTTAGAGGAAGCATCTTCCGCGAGGCGTGACGAGGGCTCGCCTTCTCGATTTTTCTACGACGAATTTTGGTGAAAATGGTCTATTTAGATATACTGTTTTATAACGAAATGAAAGAGTACAAAAAGTTCTCTTACCTACAACCGGCGATTCGTTTTCCTTTCAAGGAGTTGAACACTGTGTCCAATTTAAAGTTTGAAGCGGTGGCGCCGATCCTGTTGTTCGTGTTTTGTTTTTCGATAGAATGGTTTATGGTTCATTCATGATTGGCGGAAATAAACTCAATGAGCGGCAATGAATTTATGTAAAACCAGTCCATTCCATAAAGCCGGAAACACCCGAAGCAAACCGAGTTTTCTCTTTACAAGGAATGGTTCACTATTGGTAGATATATTGGTAGATAAAGGTAATGCTTGAAAATAAATTTAGATAGAACCAGTCCATTCCGTAAAGCCGGAAACACCCGAAGCAAACCCGAGTTTTCTCCTTTAGGTAAACCGGAAGCCACCTGTTTTTTTGCTAATGGTATAACCGGTGTTAACATAACTTGTTACTCGTACATATGTTACCGTTATCCGCTCTCCGAGCGCTTCGCGCTCTGAGAGAGCGGTATTAATCGTTTATATTCTTTAATCTGTGTTCAGCTAGCACATTTACACACTTATCAGATTCCGTCACATTTCTCCTAGCAAATCCTACGGATACTGCTGATTGTGTTGAATAGAAATAATTTCGGGAAATTGTCATTTTGTATTATTTGTCAACATATCTGACAATAGGAAAACGCATTCTAGAATAGTATTTACAAACAAGTATTAGAATCAATGGACAAAAATTTACACATAAACCCCGATGGCAAGTCTTACACGACCATAAGAAACCAAACAGATCATACCTGGTGAAATAATGTGATGTAAAAAACTGTAATTACTGTTTTACATAAGCACATGAAGAGTATACATGCTTAAAACGCGTGTGTTATATGTTTAACGATGCACTTTATATTAACATGTACTTGATACACCTCACCGATAATTGCTTTTACACCTGGCCTCGACCTGTTGTGGGATTAAGATAGGGGAAATTCTTTAACGCTTGTGGCTGTGTGTATTTTGTAAGATTCTTAGTTTGTAGAGGGATAGCTGAGCATATTTTACTCGAGCACCTCTAGGCGCCCGGTGGTTGATTAGGTCGACATGTAACCCTGAGGTAACGGGTTCGATCTTCACCTTCGCAGCTGGTTTTGTATAGTGTCACACGACACAGTGAAACTCAAGAGTGATTGTTTGCGATTTCGTTATCCGATTTCGTTATCCGATTTCGTTATCCGATTGAGTTTCTCATGCTTGCATGATTACCTTTTAAGGACATGTTCTACAGTTTTATCAGAAAATAATCCTATCATAGAATTTTCTAAATTTTTGATATGTTATTTACAATTCTATAGTGAATTCAAAAATGAAAAGAAAAATGCAGGTCGACAAGTTGCTTTTTTTGTAAAATGATTATTGTAAAATGTAAATTAATTTCTGGAAGGTTTATTTACACAAAAAACATGAATTCATATATTCAATACTTTATTTTTCAATGTTTTTTTTTCTTCAAATTATTACAACATACAATTTTTTTTTGTTATCCAATTCAGTTTTTCAATTTTTTGTATTCCACAAAAACAATGAAAATTATTATAAATATTACTAATAAATGAAGATATCTTAAATTCCCTTTCATAGGATTTTCTTATTTTTCAGTATGTGAAGTAAAATTTAATCTTGAAATACAAAATGCAAAAAAACTATATGTTTACAAGTTAGGTTTTCTGTAAATGACAGTTTCCATTGTAACCGTATTTCAAAAACATTTATAAAAACGATTATAATAACTTTAAACTTGAAAAATACAAGCTGGGGGCTATATATGCATGAGATATATATAAAAAATGTCAATAACCTTTTAAAGTTCTATGGATAATATCATTATTCTTTGAAAACATTGCATACATTAAATTTCACCCGAATGAAAAAGATTATCCGACTACTATGCAAGTACCTCTTCGGTAACATATTATTATCTCCCTTGGATGCGCAGATGAAGTGCGCAGATAAAACTACAGAGGACGTCCTTAAAAGAGAAAGGTCGTTCGGAGTCACAGGAGAAAACGCATTGTACAAACAAACGCATGCCAATCAACAGCATGTTTGGAAAATAGATCTAATGTAATAGATTGTTATCATGTGCCTTCTTTTTAACTAAATAAGTGAGAAAATCAGCAAACCTATTGAAAAGATTGCAGCTAAAAGGACACCAAAGGGGAAACATCTATCCCAATAATATAAACCATCGAATTTAAAACCCAACTGGTCAAAGTCCTTTGGCTTCACTGGTAATAACCTAAACGCACTTTTCACTTCCATCTTGAACAACTCACAATTATAGCCTAGATCTTGTACCATATGAATAGCCGAATCAAAACTGGTATACTGTACAGTACACTCAGCTCGGTCAATATA
This sequence comes from Cerastoderma edule, assembly GCA_947846245.1. Taxonomy (NCBI): domain Eukaryota; kingdom Metazoa; phylum Mollusca; class Bivalvia; order Cardiida; family Cardiidae; genus Cerastoderma; species Cerastoderma edule. The sequence goes on along the minus strand of OX401407.1, from coordinate 18,982,203 downwards.
GTCATTCACAGAACTACCAGCAGGGTAAGACAAATGATGGGTTAACCTAAACTCATTACTAGACTTTTTAGGTACAAGGCCCAGAGGAGATAGTCTCAGAGTGGACAATGGGTTTTCTTTAAAAGGCCCGGCAATACGTCCTTATTCAAACTCTTTAGCAGTTTTTTGCCTAACTACTTCTGGTTTTGTAATGCAGATTTAAGATACTTTGAAAATGTTGCTTTCGTGGCCCCTTATTCTGTAGGGAAATCCCGTTTAAAAAAACATCTAAGAGGAAATTTCCCTCTTTAATATTGTAGTCTGAAAGTTCTTTAAACAATTCATTTATCTTTATTGGAGATGGGGCTTTTTGCAAGTATTTAGTCAAATCAATGTCTCTGACCTCTGAAATATCCCCTTCCGTGACCTCTGTAGCTTGTTCCTCTAGTGGAAGTGGTCACTTTGAAAGACCCACGAAAGGGCTGCAGGGTACCGTTTGTCTGCAAAGTACTGGTTTGGTTGTAACATGCAAACCTTCCATGGTGTTCACTGTGGCATATTGAACACACATGTGGATACTTACAATTAATGAATTTACAGAAACCCTTTTTGTAATCGATACATGGTGGGGGTTTAGATTTCCCAACTTGTCCTGTGTTGAATTGTTGAGCTGTGTTCAAATGGGCAGAAAAACAGCGTAACCATAGATCAGGGTTAATTACCGACCATTTTGATAAATGAATGGCCTGACGTAGACGAAATTGCTCATCATATGTGCGCCACATTGCACTGTTATACTTGGCTGCCGCCTCCCTTATGATAACCTTGTAATGGAGCGAGTCTTGTATTAACTCAGGGTGGGCACTTAGGTAAATACTTGCATATATCAAAAAGGCATCTGTCCACCTTTGAATTGAAGAAATCCTCTCCACAGAGGCTAAACTTGACTTGGTGACCAATTGACCTTTCTCATTCACTCCTAAAATAAAACCATCAGACGACCCCAATTCCAGGGAGCCTTTCAAAAATAAACCCAAATTGATATATTCATTTTGTTTTATCTTTAATCTGATGTTTTCGGGCACATGTGTTCCTTGGTCATCCCCACCACACCTCATTACCTCGGGCTTTTCATAATCATGGGAAAGCTGTGATGTGTTAGAATTTGGCATTAGCATTGATACCTTTATAACAGTTTCGAAATCAATAAATTCATTACCTTTTTTTTTGCGAATCAGCATTTTGCCCATCTAAAAGTTGGACGATTTCCACCTCCTCATTATCATCATCTTCTCTTCCTTACCACAAAAGGTCATGTGGGGTAGCCACCGTGTAATGGCGTTCCATCAGTTTTACAAGTACTATGAAAGGACCCTGACGTACATTACCAAAGGACAATTCAACAACCTAGCCTGTCTTCTTTGTCAGAATTGTCTATGTTATTGATTAAAGGACAAAGTAACCCGTGTTAAGGGTAGAAGTTAAAGGAAAAACCTTGCTTTCATATTTCTAATAGCATAACATATGTCCCGTTTAAAAGGTATACATGTATAATGAATCTTGTTTACAGCTCTTTCTATCCTAATCTTTAGGTATATTGCTTATTTTGCAAAATATTTTTAAAAAATTAATGACATTTATAAAGATATCAATTCTGACAGGAAACAACGAGATGTAGGCCGGTCCCCTTGGCGCTTGCTTTAAAATTAAAATCGATTCGAAAATTGCTTTGATACGGAAAAACGTTATATCGGCCCAGGTTTGCCCTGAGATGTCAACCCTCATAGTAAACTATCCGATAACTCCCTTCACGACTGGAATTAATAAAGCGGATCGATCTAAGGACGAACTTGATATTAACATATCATTTTAGACAAATCTTGTCTTTGAAGACTCCAAAGTTTACTTTTTCTTTATGCGGATTTTACCATAATTCAATTCAAAGGTATTTGCTCACAGGTGTAAGGAAATTTGAAAAGTAAAAATTAAAGTTTTTAAAATTGCACGGCAGCTGTACTATTTATCATATGATATCCACTGAAGAATGCTTATCATAGGAAAATTACACCTTTTTTAATTCTTTAACGCGGTATACTCTGAATAAACATATATTTTAATCCAAAAGCGTGACATCCCTTTTGAGATCTACCGCATATAACTGCACACACACAGATACATGCATCCTGTGAATTCAATAGCGATGGGTTAGATGTATAACGAACAACGATGCATAAACTGTATTGATTTAACGGCAACTTTTTTCGACTTTTAAGAGAAAAGTAATAGGCTTGCAATGTGATAACCTCTATCCGTCGGTTATGTAATGCATTTTGCATACCAGTTCGTTTTATCTTGTTTTGTGGATCAAGACAGTTTTCAATTTCATCATTTTTTTTAATCAAAACCGTAACGTTTTTGACCACGAATGAAGTTACCAAATCGTATTTCAATACCTCATGAATAAGAGATGGCACCCCTTGTGCTTGTTTAATCATTATAGTTTTTGACAATTCCTACACGTGTTTGAAAAATAATTTGCTTTTTATTTGCAAAATTGGGATAATTAAAAATTATCCCAAATTAAAAATACAAATATCACGAAAAATACTCTTATCTCCATGTGTCTGAAAAAGAAAAGACAATATACATATATATGTATATATCAAGGTGCACCTTTCTGAATTCGTAAACAGCTTAACAAATAATGTGGTTAATACAGATATATCATTAGTAAATTATGCAGAGCAAGTTAATGGCGATGCTAAATGAAACAACATAATTCGAATGGAAAAATATAGTATATCGAGGGTTCAGTGCAATACTTTAGTAAGTGGTTCATGTTTATGAAGCACTTACTATAGTATCGTATTGAACCCTCGGTATACGTTAAGTTTTTACATGCTTTTACGTTAAAGATGAACTTGAAGTTCAATTTGATACGGAATATGAAGACGTAGTATGTCTACCGAAATTCGTTTTTGTTTCGAAGTACGGAACTCGACCGAAGGCAAAGCAAAATGCACTTTTTTCTCACGTGATGAGAAACAAACGCATACTCCGAAAAACATTCCACGTTTTCATATTCCAATTATCACATAGATTCACTTTATCAACAAGCAAGAAATAAATAAATTTAAGCAATTTTTATTGTTTGAAATGATAAACATATTTAAATAATAACCGTGTTCAAATCATTTTGATGTGTTAATAACAGATAAATGCTTAAAGAAATGATTTAGCCCCGCCCAAACTATCTTATCTATCATAGCTTTTTCAATAAAAAAAACCGGAGCAATTATCCCCTTTTTGATTTAACATAACTTATTAAATTTACAACAAAAGTCCAGTTAATTTATAAGTCAACTTTCAACTAATTGCACCAATTAGGTATGGAAACGGAAACACCTTTTCTCGTCTTATCACCTCCCTATATTGAATTTATCAATGACGGCAGTATGCTATAAGGTACCGTTACTCGTACTAGCCAGCGGTGAGGAAATCTGACTTTGATTTACATGTCCATTAATGCATCTTTTTTCAGCACATTTCCGGACACAATTTTAACGAAAATTAATTGTCCGTATAGGCTTTAGGGGATGCTGGGCTTGACAGATATTCATTTTGCAACACCTGCTAGCATTTCCCTGATGGTCATCATGATGCTTTCTGAAGTTTAAAGAAGGGGGGGAGGGCGCGTGACGTAGTGGTCAGGGTAACAAACTCGATATCAAATGGACCCATGCTCTCCGCATTGGTATTTAATTCCCAAATTGAAAATTGTACAGACTAGATAGCACGAATAGAAATAGTAAAACATAGTATGGCTATCTAATGTTATTATGTGCCTGTCACACTTAACCGGATTGGTGTACCGGGCGTGAAACGGATAACATTTTTGGATATCCGGTCATGTTCGTCAATATCCGTTTTATGTCCATTTTATGTTCGGTTCATTCGTTTCATGTCAAGTGATGTACGGTGCGTCCGATGGTATCCGTTGACAAGTTGTGTGCATGCACAAAACTTGAAACGGTCAGTAACGGAGAAGAATATTCGTTGGCTGTCATGTGCATGTCCGTTTAGTCCTGTATATATCCTGCCATTGTTCGTTTTTAGGCTGTAGGTGTACGGGAGCATACGTTACCCAGTACGTTGATGGTACTTGAACGCTTTATTCTTATATTCCCAAATTTTGGAAATCCATAATAAAGGATTTGCTTCTATCCATTCCAGAACGAGGGCCTCCTCTTCCTCATCTTGCAGATGGCAACTCATTCTGGTCTTCTTCTTGGTAGTCATTCCCGCACTTGGCACAACTTTTTCGAACCCTTTCACTTCACCTGCATTTTTAGTATCAAATTCTGCTTCGCCACCTTCAACTGGAATATCATCACCACCTTTATCATGCTCTGTTTCAGTTTCTGTGTCTTGCGCTTTTGCAGGAACATTTTCTTTTATTTTTCTACAGCGAGGCATTTCGGCGAGGCAATCAGCACTGTAAATTTTTGACAACTAATCGCCGGAGAAATGCATATATATTGTTTTTTCTGCACGCGTGCGTTTATGTCCATTAGATGTTCGGTTTGTCCGGAATGCATCCTGATTCACCGGTGCATGTTCGTTTGTTGTTCGTTACTCATTCGGAGACACCCGGTTGGTAGTACGGTAGCCGTATGTTACATGTTCGTTGTTGGCATGTTTCATCCGTTCCATATTCGGTGCAAGTACGTCGTCAGTTTAGATTTTTCTACTGGACTGATAACTTTGCCCTCGTATACCACCGGATAACAAACATTTCTATCCGTTGATGTCTGCTACACCAATCCGGTCAAGTGTGACATCTGTGTTGCTTTTGTTTGCAAATTGTCCTGTTTTTCTTTCCCTTTGTCATGTTTTTGAATTTTGATAGTGCGTCGTTTCAAGTTTAGGTTCATTCACCAATTCCTTTTCTTTTATAAGGTTCTTGAACAAGACTGCTTATAAAATTACAAGATACCAATTTTGTCAGCAAATAGTCCAGGTCGGGGCCAATATTCAAGTGAGAGTACAATTTCAAATTATTTTTGAGAAAAGCCTTTAGTGCATTCTAACTATGTGAAGTTAACACCCAACAATATCTTCTCTTTGAGGTCTGTGTATGTCGAAATTGCAATTTCCTTTGTGGACCATGTTTCTTCCACATTCATTGTTTCGGCATTGTCTCAAAATCGGCTAAGCCTTAGGCATGATTACTCACTATATGGCAATGTTGTTTTAGGAAGAGAGCGTTTTTCATCATACTTCATCCGGTTTAGCCTTTTCTGCTATTTTTGCATTTTCAGACAAGTTATCAACCACCTATATAATGTGTAGAGTTTCAGTTTAAACTCGTGGAATTAGCTGAGATATCTTAAACTTTCTTCGCCGAAGGAACTTAAACATGTATCCTCCCGATACCCTATCATTCAAAACAAGAAAAAATATCATGCAATATGCCATTTTATGTCAAGGTAAATATATGTTCTGATAAATAATGGTCTCAAAACAATCAAGTGGTAGAGTTTGCTGCACGATCGGTCTGTTTGGTGGGATTATCGCGAGTTTTAGCTGGTGGTGCGGTTGCGGTTTTTCGAGTTGCAATATTGAAGTGCATCGGCGAGGAAAAATTACGAAATCCCAGCCAATCCCAACATGATGACTTTCCAACACCGACCTGACTGAACATGAACTGCGTGAAGCCGGTAATCCGTGACTTGACATTTCTTCAGGCCCTCGCTTCGCACATATGGAACTTGTTTAGAGGTAAACAAGTATATATTGTCGCGCGTCTCACTGTTTAAAATCGCTCATGTACATGTGCAATTGCAATCCATTTTGTGTAAATCTAGTTCATTGATTGACCGAATACATTATATATAGAGTTTGAATGAAATAGAATCATTCAAATTTTAGAAAAATGGCCGCCACTCTTTGACGTCATCAAAAAAATCGTTCGAGACATCACGTGTTATCTGCCAATGGAAGAAAGTTAGTTTGAAACTACAATTTTTCCAAAAATCGATTTTTCCAGATATGACACATGTACCAGAATAAACATTGATGTACCTTGCATATACAGTGAAAAATGCACTAGAATCCATCGATCAGATTTCAGATGCTCAAAGCATGCGAATTCAACCCCCCAAATCGAAAAAGTTATCGTCTTAGATGACATCTCGTTTCTGTATCTGGTCTCTACACTGCATTTAGTACAAGGGAGACAACCCCGTAGCTAAGCACTTAGAAATATAAACCAAGAGTTCAATTTCTTCTTTGTACTTCTGATAATATTTTGTGCAGCTTATACTACTCATAGGTACCAGTAAAAAATAATTATAAAATGTGCATTTTAGTATATATGTACTATCGTTTGAAGGATCTGGGTAAATGATAAAGTGACGATACAACAGCATATGAAAAGGACACTGTCTTTACTTGTTTATATCAATTCATGATAATTTTAATCCTTCACTGAATAACTTGTTTCCTAGGAAAGAAATATTCCTTGCGAATTGTGTATTAGACGGATTGTGTTTGTAGCTTACAGTAACAATATCGAATTTCAAAATTCAATATGAATTTCCAATTATACTTTACCCAAAGGTTGTATTTTAATCAGTTTCCATTCTATCATTTCATATCAACCATTAATCAAGTCCTTTAGGAATTCTCTTTTATGACACACATATCAAATATAATTGCTAGGAACTTATCACGGTCCTTTAAAATTGCAGACTCGACATTTCAAGTTTGTCAAACTGGCCAAAACATCTGCGTCTATCGCTTTAATAATACAGCCATTGAACCTTTAACTCCTAGAAAGATTTATTGCGGATCCTGCAAATGTATGTATTAGAGACGAAACCAGTTGGGCATAAAAGGAAAGCTAGTATTAAACTCATTATTTCTTTATTCTATCAACATTTCAATCTCGACGGCTTCATCACATTGTGTTTAAAATTACCAAGGTATTGAACAGCACTTTTATCATAGTTTTGCGTTTCAGTACTGCTTTATTATATCAGGTTTATATACTTGCATCTAACGTAGAACCATATTAGATAGTTGTGGTGTTTGTTAGGTACCGAGTATATACAGTTATGTGAGTCTGAAGAGTGTGACTATATGAATGCATGATAGAATATAAACCTGTGTTTATAAATCCTCGTTTTAGACATTAAATATGAAGTCAAAATTATGCTTGCCAACCTACAAATGAAAGAACCTTGTCACAGAGTTTATGAAGTATGTTTGTTTGTTCGTACGATAATGGTTTGGTTGGTTTATATGAGCGATGCTTTACACTATGCGAATCCTAAACACTCTGTTCCTGACTTAGCCCCTACAAGAATGGCGTACTTGGTAGTCATAAAAGGGCGATTTTCGAATTGTGTCCATGCTCTACTGGTTGTTCTGTTGATTGGATGGTTTCATAAAATATACATTTTTAAACACATTTCCTTAAACACCTTTTAACTTTGACTAGGAACTTTGACATTTCATCATTGAATGATGTTATCTTTACAAATGCAATATTCCGTGTCATCCGGCATTTACGAAGCAGTACATCCCCTGGTTCAGATGGAATAGGTATGTTTTTTTTTTTAATAAAAACATACTGTTTCTATCTAACCGTATCTTGTAAAGATTTTTATTATATTCCTATCAGTGAAATACTGAGGTATTTTGGCAACGATTTTTTATACAGTGGAAGAAAATAAAGAAAATAATCAACTCCTTTCGATTGATATCAAAAATATGTCACTTGAATGGGTTGTTATCATGTAGAAAAAACTCGTTCTTCGAACTCGTTTTTTCAACCTGATAACGACCCATTCTCGTGACATATTTTTGATATCAATCGAAAGGAGTTGATTATTCTCTATTTATTGAAATGTTTAGTTCTGATATTGTGCCAGCTAAGTGGGGTGAAGGCATTATATAGTGCCAGTTTACATATCCGATTCAAAAGATTACCATAATTATTATAGAGGCATATCTCTCATGAACAGTGTATATAAAAGTTTTACATGTGTTCTGAATAACATATTGAAACATTATGTGAGGAAAGAAATGGCAGGTTTCCGAAAACGTTACACTACTGCCGATCAGTTTCTAATTTAACAGCTTTTGTTCAGAAATATATCGGAGGAAAATGTCGGCATTTTTTTAGTAGTTTCGTTCACTTCCCAAAGGCTTTTGATTTGGAAAAGTATGATCAATCATGGGAGGCACATAAACGTACAAGTATAAATGGACAAATCCTAATGTTCTTAAGAATATGTACGGCGATCTAAGATCTTATTTAATACGAAAGAATGGTTTTCCCAGTATTTTGATTGCAATTTTGACACCCAACAGGAAGTCCGCTAATATTTTCTTATTCATAAATGAGTTATTTGTAAGACGCCTGTCACTTAAGAGACCTTAAATTCCCACAATCAGAAACAAAATGAATAGACACCTCAATCCTCTATTTTTTTCTACGGATCAAAGTGTACATGTACTGGTACCGTTCTAAAACCAGTACACAAACTCTCAAATCTGGCTAAGGACAAACAAAACCATACACCACAAATAGAACCTCCAAATGTCAAAAAGACGCCCCTTTTGGGTACTACGACCCTGAAGTCCCTCGTCAGAGACCTTTTTGATTGTTTCGTACATTTTTGGTCAGAAGGAAATCTATCTCAAACGAATAGGCATGATTTTGTGCACTTATGTATGCACACGATATTTCAGGTTTTAGTGAAACGGCAATTAAGCTGCAACATCAAGTAAGTAAATTTTCTGCTACTTGCAATGTTGTGAATATGCACATCAATTTAGACGAAATATGGTTATTATGACATGTAGTGAATTAAAGAGCTGTGTACAATGATTTTGCAAAAATAATCCAATTAAAGTTGTATAGACATATAAATGTTATGTTGTGTTTTAATAGTAAGGTTTGAGTTGTGATGTTGCACATTAACATGCAGCTCAACAAGCCTTTACACGTACTATATTTTTATTCCGGTACAGAAGCGGATTGGCCCTTTTACTATCCGTGGTGCGTTAGAATTATTTGATAGTGCTGTGAAACCTGATTTATATGGCGGATATGAGGATATCAGGATATTGATAAAATTGAAAGAGTTCAGGAATTATGTTGTTAAAGGTAGTATACATTGCCATCAAATGTCGCTAATGCTTTCGTATATGGAGAATGTTGCAAGTTGCCTATTTGTGTTTTATATATGACTCATTGTATAACATATTGGCTAACCCTCGTAATGATGCATCTTTATATATATCCGTGGACATGTTACTTTACGTTTAAAAAGACAGAGCGATATTGAAAGAACTAACACGGCAACGCATCTCACATTGGAAAATTGCTGTATACTTTTGGTTTCTTGATTGCCTAGATAAGATTAGAATTGGATAAACTAGAATGTTCCTACCCTTATTCAAGGAAATGATAACAAATATGTATAAGCAAATCTGTCGTGAGTCTTTCAGTAAACGTGAGTAAGGCAGGACCCCATAGAAATTTAAAAAAAAAAGTGTAGTCACTGAAATTTAACTTTCCTTTGATATTCAATCTAAACAACACCAAACTTTTGAACCACTGACCATTCGTTGTATGAAGAACTTAGATACAGATTGATATTTCTTATATTGCAAAAAGCACAATGAAGACGTTGTGGAAGCCGAATTTCATTTTATGTTTAAGTGTCAGTTGTATCAAAGTTCAAGAACGAATTTAAGTAGTGGACCTCATTTCGCCTCAAAGTATGTGGATAATATCGATAGACTTCTGTCATCAAAATGTGCTTTTACTCTGAAGCAAATTGCCTTACTTTTGTGTGAATTTTCGAAAGTCGCAAGACTTATATGACTTATGATAAATACGTTGTTATTGTTTTTTATTTGCTATTAATCTCTCTGTGGATTGGGTATGATCTGATATCGTGATACAATGTTTCAGGCTGTACATTTCAATATAGGCCTTTTGTTTTGTATCTGTTTAGTAACCATATGTAATGGTATACTTGTATTATGGGCCGGAGAAAGTATTAACTGAGAACAAAGATTATTGTACCGTTTTTGTACTGGGAATTGCTTTCTTGTACAACACTCAGGAGCTTATGTAAGCTTGCGATTAGAGTAAATAGCATGGTCCCTCTCGGCGTTGCTTCAAATCCAGATATAACGAGATATAACGTGTTATTACGGATTACCGATGGTTTACACCAGCTTGACCAGTCTATATGACAATCAGATTATTGGTTTCATCATGGTCCAGTGGTTAAGAACGTGGTCCTAGAACTCACGGTTCAAGGTTAAAGCCCCATCGGCACATTTAGTTTGGCAAGACCTTTCAGAGCTCTAGCCTGGTAGTGGTGAATCCCGGAAAGCGGCAACATTACTGAAATACCGTGGTCATATCAAACCCAACATGAAAAAGAAAACGGACGACTAGCTCAAAGGTCTTCCTCCATCCAGGATGACCCATACATCACAATATCACTTGAAATTGTTAACATGATACAATGTCTTGCGAAAACACCCGAATTGAATATGATTGTTTATTAGCTTGTCTGATAACCGATGTGCAGTTAAAACAAGTGATTCCCGAATGCCGTACAATATTGTTTCCATACTGCTGACTGTCTGTCCACACCAACATCATTGATAAGATGTAGGTGACAAATGAATCAAACCGTGTAGCCTTCTTTAACTTTTGGCAAGAGTTAAGGCTGAGCCGGGTGAAAAGATGTATCCCGCTTATTCTAATTTTCGAATGGAGTTGGTACCTCGGAGCTTCCTATACAATCTTATCAAGGCAAATTGTGAAGAACTCGTAAGCACTTTATTGAACGACTTATCGAAACAATGTGCGTTAAGTAAAAACTAACATTAAAAGTACAATGTTGCAATATTACAAGGTGTGTTACTTTGCGATTTTGTTTTTCTCAATATCAAAATAAGAGGAGATGTTGTTTTGAATTATGCTATGTTTAATATTCGACGTTTAGTAAACCGTAACGCTTGAGTACTAAGACACAAATCGATGAATTAAAAGACAGTTTCTAATCTAAAAATATAAATAACAACACTACTTCTTTGATATTCGCTACGCCATATAATCTTGAAGTGTGTGTTTTGATAACAGTTTTATTACAAACAATGCATTTGAATTTTGATGTTCGTTCTTAACCATGGGAAGATTTATATTCGAACCATAATAAACTCGATGTCCAACATTTCGACTTTTCCTATTCACAGCGATAAAGATTTCTTAAGCGGGTAGGAGACTTAGAGTCGGCCACTAGGCTTTCCCTGTTAACAGCATTGTTTGAATACATTTCACCTGTCATGCGAGCAGCAGAGGAACCTTTAAGCCTGACATCTCGGCTCCCCTGTTAACGGCGGTGTTTGAATCATTTTTACCAGTAAAGCTGCAAAGAGGAGAATATGAAAGGCTGGCATTTCTGATTTCCCTGTTTACAGCGGTATTTTACCAATTTTCCTTGTAAAGATACCAACAGGAGAACCTGGAGGACTGACATCTCGGGTTTCCCTGTTGAAGGGGGTATTTTGATCCATTTCTCCTGTAAAGCGACCAACAGGAGAACCTGGAGGGCTGGAATCTTTAGTTTCCTTATTTACCGTGATATTTGAATCAGGGTACCCTTTAAAGTGACAAACAGAATAACCTGGAGGCCTGGCTTTTCCTGTATACTGCGATGTTTGAATCAAATTTGCTTGTAAAGTGGGCAAGAGGCTTAGGGTCGGCATTTCGATTTACCTTGTTTTCGACAATATCTGGTTAAGCTTCAATGGGATAGGAAGCAGCAGTCGGCTCTGGAGGATTTGTGTCCAATCTTTCTTTGTTTACAGTGATAATTGAATCAATTCCATTTTGTTCATCAGGAAATTCCCCTGGTCCGAGATCTCGCCTTTTTCTGTTTACGGCAATATATGAAACAATTCCATTAGGATAGTGACCATCAGGAAACCCTCCTTGTCCGGAATCTCGTCTTTTTCGGTTAACTGCGATATCGGAATCAATTCCATTTGAATCGTGCCCATCCGAAATACTGTCTGTTTCAATAATTAGCTTTCGCAATGGTTTTATATCTCGTTTTTTCCTGTTATCAGAAATATCTGGTCTAGATACTTGATGGCCCGCATCTCGCCTTGCTCTGTTTACGGCGGAAACAAAATCAAGTTCACTCGTAAAGCCAGCGACAGACTTGACATCTCGCTTTTCCGTGATTGCAGCAATATTTGAATCAGTTCCACCTTTACTGTTAGCAGTAGAAGAACCGACTGAGGAAATATCTGGCTTTACTGCAGGCTTCACATGTCGTCTTCCCCTGTTTTTAGGACTACCTGGAGTAACTATTGGCTTCTCTTGAGGCGCTATCTCGCGGGTTTCTCTGTTTACATTAATATCTGAATAGATTCTACTTTGAAAATTATCGTCAAAATAACCAAGAGGGTCAATATGTTGTGCTTCTCTCTTTACAACCAAAGCCTTTGAATCCGTTCCATGTGTAAAACGAGTTCCAAGTCCTCTGGGAGGCGGCATATATCGTCTTTCCCTGTTAACTGAAACGTGTTTATCCGAATCAATTTCCTTTCTCGGGGCTGCTGTTTGGATGGCTGTAGGACCAGCATCAATTCGATCAGCCTTGTGGAGACAAACACAATGAAGACAAACAAGGACAAAGATTAAAGCTCCCATTTCCATATATCTGAAAATAAAGAGGTGTTCATAAAAGCAAGTGTGCCGAGGGTATATGGTTTTGGCATTATGATAGAGTGAAAGGGATGTATTGCAAAAATCATTTTTGACATGAGACTATTTAACCATACCGAAATGCCAATGGAAGGCTACCAATATCTGCACACTAATTACTGATTGAAATAGATAGGTGTAGTAATATTGATAAAGGTAATAAGACATATAAACAATGTAATTCAATATATAGCATAGTATCCCCTTTATATCCGATAAAATTATATGAAACCATATTTAAAATGAAAGCTTAGAAAATTGAATTTATAAAACCTTTGAATAGTTTTAGCATTATTAAGTTGAATGGCGACGGATTCATCTATACATATGCCACTGAGCAAACTTCGAATGAAAATAAATTACTTAAGAAGAAAATGCAAAGGAAAGAGGAACAACTTTAAGGACATTTTCTACAGTTTTATAAGAAAATAATCCTTTCATAGAATTTTCTTAATTTTGAATATGTTAATTTAAAAGTTTATTGTGAGTTCAAAAATGAAAAGGAAAATGAAGGTCGACGAGTTAAAATGACAATTTCCATGGTAACCGTTTGGGGCAAAAATGTCAAAATGACCGTACCATCTTCAAAGGTTATAAAACAATTTCTGGAAGGTTAATAAACGAAAATACATGGACTCATACAGTCAATACTTTATAATTCAATGGTGTTAAAAAATATCGCATTCTGAAAAATTTTGTAATCAAAATCAGATATTAATTTTTGGCAAAAACAAAATGGAATTGATATGCTTATTACAAGAAAATGAAGATATTAAAAAAATCTTATCATAGAAATTTCTTATTTTTCAGTATGTGAAGTAAAATGTTATATTGAAATGAAAAATGCGAAACAAAGTATATGTTGACGAGTTAGTTTTTCTGTAAAATGACGTTTCCATGGTAACCGTAATTAAAAAAGAATTTACAAAAACGACTGAAATAACTTAAAACTTGAAAATTAGAAGCTCAGGAGCATAATATGCATAAGAAATATGGAATCATTTAAAAACATTTAATAGTTTTATTGATAATATGATATTTCCGTGAAAAAAGTGCACACAGTAAATTTTATACGAATAAAAACGTTTATCCGGCTACTATGCAACTACCTCTTCAGTAACAGAATTATCATCTCCCTTGGATGTGCAGACGAAGGGCGCAGAAAAAACTACCGGGAACGTCCTTAAACTGTTATTTATACCTTTTATATCTAGTGTTAAAATTACAAGCACTGTTTTCGCAAACCTAAAGGTAAATGCACGTATGTAAAAGGCCTGTTGCAACGGGTTCGCTTTTTCTCCGTAGTTTTAGAGTGTTAAAGTCACCGAAGTACTTTAAATTTACTTGACATTATTCTCCTTTCAATAAAAGAATGATAATTCCATAAGGAACAGATTTGACTAGGGAACATGATTCTTATACGAAAGTAAACAATAAATATGAAGCGCAAATGAATGAAAACGTATCTTAAGGTGATATGATATAAATATTATAGAAAAAGAACTGTGTCAGACTGTTAAAACCACTAAATCCTAAAAATAGATAACTTTGCAACTGGTTCAGACCCTCTAATATGAAACGAGAAATAAACGCATTGGAAGACATATTTGCAAACAGCAACAGTTTTTGACAAATGTGATTCGTTTGTAAAAACAACGACGATAGAACCTAGCTTACAATATAGATATTTTACTAAAGCAGCGAGACAATGCAATCATAGTACTCAATAAAGTATCTTCACATCAAAGCTTATGTACTTAAACATCGTATGAAAGAACAATTCAACAAGTTTCAAATGAGAAAAACAAAACACCCAAACTATTCAGGGATGAAACCGTTAGACTATTATGAGATCCGCACAAATTATTTTCTTGCCATTCTTTTGTTAATTATATTACTATTTGGAAAAGGTAAGATGAATGCCGAACTGTTGTTTTTTTTTTTGGCAAAATGCACGTTGTACCCGTAAATCGAGGGTATATAGATATAATCTATTTATCATACACATGACCTTTATCTGCATAATGACAAGAGAACTTGTTTAAATTACCATGTGCAGAAACAAACTTGATCAACCCTCTCGCAAAACAAATAAGAATTACAATAAGAACATACCTTGTATATTCGATCTAAGCTTTCAAATGTCGTATGATTTCATCCCATAAGAGATGTTGCCAATGAAATATGCACACTCAAAATGCGTCCTTTATAAGGCGAACGATATACACGCGCGTAGATTCATGACATTTGTTCTTCACCTAGCCTGAGTATGATTCATTAAAAGAAAAGAAGAAAGTATCACCGACGCCAGCTTGTAAAAGCATTTTATCCGATAGCCAGCCATTTGTTTGTATATACGTGGTGTAGTTATTCCTAATATAATATTGCTGTATGGAAACAGTTTTTAAAACGGTTTACCTTTTTGTTACGATATCTTGCTCGGACGGCTTGAACATGTACTCGATCGGTCAATTCTTTTTACCAGCGTGTAAATATTTCTATGATGTTAATAATACAGTAACGATACCATCATGTATGAAAGGGCACTATGTCTAGTTTTTTAAATTAAGTATTGATGATGTTTATCCATCACCGAATAATTTATTTTCGAGGGAAGAAGAATTGCTGGCATACTATGTATTAAAAGGATTGGTTTGTAACTTAACAACATGCAATTTCAAAATCCAATCTGTATATTATATATTAAAGTATCATTTATTCAAATGTTGCATTTTAATCATTTTCCGTTCTATTGATCAATTCGTATCAACTTTTAATCAAGCCCTTTAGAAATTCTCTTTTATGACACCCATGCCAAATTGAATAGCTAAGAAATAGTATGGTCCTTTTAAATTGCAGACTCGACATTTCTTGTTTGTCAAACAGGCATTAGACATCTGCGTTTATCATTATAATGATACTGCCATTCAACCCTAAATTCCTAGAAACACTCAGTTTGTATCCTTGCAATGTATGTATTAGAAACAACACCAATCAATTCAAGACACTTATCGTACTAAAATCATACTGCTATAGTTTATCTGTATTTCCATAGAGACGGTTGCGCCGCATTTTCTTTTGAATTTCCGAGTTTTTGCGCACTTAAATCATAATTCCGCCTTTGTTATTTGGGGTTCAGCACTTTCCGCCTTTGTTGTGTGCATTTCAGCATTTTCTGCCTTTTTTGTGCCTTTCAACATTTTCCGCCTATGTTGTGTGGGTTTCAGCACTTTCCGCCTTTGTTGTGTGTTTCAGCACTTTCCTCCTTTGTTGTGTGTTTCAGCACTTTCTGCCTTTGTTGGGCGTTTCAGTTCTTTCCACCTTTGTTGTGTGTGTTTCAGAACTTTCCGCCTTTATTGTGTGTGTTTCAGCACTTTCCGCATTTGTTGTGTGTGTTTCAGCACTTTCCGCCTTTGTTGTGTGTTTCAGCACTTTTCATCTTTGTTGTGTGTATTTCAGCACTTTCAGCATTTGTTGTGTGTGTTTCAGTACTCTCAATCTTTATTGTGTGTGTTTCAGCACTTTCAGCATTTGCTGTGTGTGTTTCAGCACTTTCCGCCTTTGTTTTTGTGTGTTTCAGTACTCTCAATCTTTATTTTGTGTGTTTCAGCACTTTCCGCCTTTGCTGTGTGTATTTCAGTACTCTCAATTTTTGTTGTGTGTGTTTCAGCACTTTCCGCCTTTGCTGTGTGTGTTTCAGTTTTTTTTTATGGGTTTTACATCACATCAACATTATTATGTAGCGATGCCCGACTCTTAATGATGGAGGAAGACCCCATACTCAACTGCCCATAAGGGCTGGTCTAGGCGGGTAGAACCGTGTGTTTCAGTACTCTCCACTTTTGTTGTGTGTGTTTCAGCACTTTCCACCTTTGTTGTGTGTGTCTCAGCACTTTCCTCGTTTGTTGTGTGTGTTTCAGCATTTTCCGCCTTTGTTGTGTGTGTTTCAGTACTCTCAATCTTTGTTGTGTGTGTTTCAGCACTTTCCGCCTTTGCTGTGTGTGTTTCAGTACTCTCCACCTTTGTTGTGTGTGTTTCCGCACTTTCCACCTTTGTTGTGTGTGTTTCAGCTATTTCCGCCTTTGTTGTGTGTGTTTCAGCACTTTCCTCATTTGTTGTGTGTGTTTCAGCATTTTCCGCCTTTGTTTTGTGTGTTTCAGTACTCTCAATCTTTGTTGTGTGTGTTTCAGCACTTTCCGCCTTTGCTGTGTGTGTTTCAGTACTCTCAATCTTTGTTGTGTGTGTTTCAGCACTTTCCGCCTTTGTTGTGTGTGTTTCAGTACTCTCAATCTTTGTTGTGTGTGTTATTAGCACTTTCCGCCTTTGCTGTGTGTGTTTCAGTACTCTCAATCTTTGTTGTGTGTGTTTCAGCACTTTCCGCATTTGTTATGTGTATTTCAGCACTTTCCGCCGTTGTTGTGTGTGATTCAGCACTTTCCGCCTTTGTGGTGTGTGTTTCAGAACTCTCAATCTTTCTTGTGTGCGTTTCAGCACTTTCCTCCTTTGTTGTGTGTATTTCAGCACTTTCCGCCTTTGTTGTGTGTGTTTCAGCACTTTCCGCCTTTGTTGTGTGTGTTTCAGCACTTTCCTCCTTTGTTGTGTGTATTTCAGCATTTTCCGCCTTTGTTGTGTGTATTTCGGCACTTTCCTGATTTGTTGTGTGTGTTTCAGCACTTTCCGCCTTTGTTGTATGTGTTTCAGAACTCTCAATCTTTGTTGTGTGTGTTTCAGCACTGTCCTCCTTTATTGTGTGTATTTCAGCATTTTTCCGCCTTTGTTGTGTGTGTTTCAGCACTTTCTGCCTTTGTTGTGTGTGTTTCAGTACTCTCCATCTTTGTTATGTGTGTTTCAGTACTCTCAATCTTTGTTGTGTGTGTTTCAGCACTTTCCTCCTTTGTTGTGTGTATTTCAGCACTTTCCGCCTTTGTTGTGTGTGTTTCAGCACTTTCCGCCTTTGTTGTGTGTGTTTCAGTACTCTCAATCTTTGTTGTGTGTGTTTCAGCGCTTCCCTCCTTTGTTGTGTGTATTTCAGCATTTTCTGCCTTTGTTGTGTATGTTTCAGCACTTTCCACCTTTGTTGTGTGTGTTTCAGTACTTTCAATCTTTGTTGTGTGTGTTTCAGCACTTTCCATCTTTGTTGTGTGTATTTCAGCACTTTCCGCCTTTGTTGTGTGTGTTTCAGCACTTTTTGCCTTTGTTGTGTGTGTTTCAGCACTTTCCGCCTTTGTTGTGTGTGTGTTTCAGTACTCTCAATCTTTGTTGTGTGTGTGTTTCAGCACTTTCCTCCTTTGTTGTGTGTATTTCAGCATTTTCCACCTTTGTTGTGTGTGTTTCAGCACTTTCCGCCTTTGTTGTGTGTGTTTTAGTACTTTCAATCCATGTTGTGTGTGTTTCAGCACTTTCCTCCTTTGTTGTGTGTATTTCAGCATTTTCCGCTTTTGTTGTGTGTATTTCAGCACTTTCCGCCTTTGTTGTGTGTGTTTCAGCACTTTCCGCCTTTGTTGTGTGTGTTTCAGCACTTTCCGCCTTTGTTGTGTGTGTTTCAGCACTTTCCACCTTTGCTGTGTGTGTTTCAGCAGTTTCCGCCTTTGTTGTGTGTGTTTCAGCACTTTCTGCCTTTGTTGTGTGTGTTTCAGCACTTTCCACCTTTGTTGTATGTGTTTCAGCACTTTCCGCCTTTGTTTGGCGTTTCAGTACTTTCAACCTTTGTTGTGTGTGTTTCAGAACTTTCCGCCTTTATTGTCTGTGTTTCAGCACTTTCCTCCTTTGTTGTGTGTGTTTCAGCACTTTCCGCCTTTGTTGTGTGTGTTTCAGCACTTTCCGCCTTTGTTTGTGTGTTTCATCACTTGCCGCGTTTGTTGTGTGTGTTTCAGCACTTTCCGCCTTTGTTGTGTGCGTTTCAGCACTTTCCGCCTTTGTTGTGTGTTTCAGCACTTTCCTCATTTGTTGTGTGTGTTTCAGCACTTTCTGCCTTTGTTGTGTGTGTTTCAGTACTCTCAATCTTTGTTGTGTGTGTTTCAGCACTTTCCGCATTTTTTGTGTGTATTTCAGCACTTTTCGCCTTTGTTGTGTGTGCTTCAGTACTCTCCATCTTTGTTGTGTGTGTTTCAGCACTTTTCGCTTTTGCTGTGTGTGTTTCAGCACTTTTCACCTTTGTTGAGTGTGTTTCAGCACTTTCCGCCTTTGTTGTGTGTGTTTCATCACTTTCTGCCTTTGATGTGTGTATTTCAGCACTTTCCGCCTTTGTTGTGTGTGTTTTAGTACTCTCAATCTTTGTTGTGTGTGTTTCATCACTTTCCGCATTTGTTTTGTGTATTTCAGCACTTTCCGTCTTTGTTGTGTGTGTTTCAGCACTTTCCGCATTTGTTGTGTGAATTTCAGACTTTCCTCATTTGTTGTGTGTGTATCAGCACTTTCCATCTTTATTCGTGTGAATGTCAGCACTTTCCTCCTTTGTTGTGTCAATTTCAGCACTTTCCGCCTTTGTTGTGTGTGTTTCAGCACTTTCCGCCTTTGTTGTGTGTGTGTTCAGCACTTTCCGCCTTTGTTGTGTGTTGTTTTGTACTCTCCATCTGTTGTGTGTGTTTCATCACATTTTCCATTTTTTTTTGTGTGTGTGTTTCAGCACTTCCCGCCTTTGTTGTGTGTATGTAAGCACTTTCCGCCTTTGTTGTGTCTATTTCATCACATTTCCTCCCTTTGTTGAGCATGTTTCAGCTCTTTTCATCTTTGTTGTGTGTTTTTCAGCACTTTCCCACTTTGTTGTTTGTGCTTAAGAACATTCCGCCCTTGTTGTGTGTGTGTTTCAGCACTTAAGGCCTTTGTTGTGTATGTTTCAGCACTGCACATAATTTCATGAGACATTTTGTGTATTTTACTTTGATAATCTGTGTTAAATTTCAAGAGATGATTCTACGACCCGAAGGTGAACTTAGCAGATGCATAAGGGAATTTGTACAGTGTGTACTTTCATTATTTATTATAGTATTGATAGAGTTCGAACCATCATGAATTCTGCTGTCTTAAGTGCTTTTTACATATTCATTTAATTAATGGTGTGTGTATTGTCTACAATATCATTTGAATATGGCGCAATAACTGTTTCATTACTGTTTTATTATATCAGGCTTGTCATGGATATTAAGAAATACGACACGAAGACAATGTTTATTCGTACAAGAATGGTTTCGTTTATTCTATGAGCGATGCTTTACATGGATGCTTATCTTATACAGTCTGTTCCTTACTTGTATGACATACTTGGTATTCATAAAACGTGGACTTCGAAATATGTTCATGTTATATTGGTTGGTATAATGATAGGTCGGTTAGATTTCAGTTTTCAACAGTATTACAATAATATTCTGGTGGCCAGCGTGCCTATCAACGCATGTTGGTATTTCTGTACCAGTAATGGTTTCCAACTTCTTTCCAAGCCGCTAGCTTCTTTTCCATATAAAAAAAAGGTGATCAGCGGTTAATACATAATCCAACAATAGCATTTAAGACTTATTAACATTTATGTACGGTTTGATGATATCAATTGATACTTCATAACCATATTTCAGCTGTGACACATGTCCCACTCAAAACTTGGAGGGGTTTGGGGTGTGTTTGTGTGTGTGTGTGTGTGGGGGGGGGGGGCTTAGAAGGGTTTTTTTGCAGGGACTGGTGAGGAAATAATAGAAGCAGCGATATGTCTATTGACGCAACTGAAACATTCTGTTGAAAATGTAGTTAATCTATAATCAAATGATAGCATCTAAGACTAATTGCCATGTATGTATACTATGGTTGGAGGTTCTGGCTGGATACTAACATTTTTAGCTGTCTTTTCCATATCAGTAGTGCAATGAGAAATAGAAGACACTGAGCAATATCAAAACCACCAAACTATAGACTTTGAAATCCAGATTCTCTGCATGCAAAATGAGATTTCAAAGCAAGACTTCAGTTAGAACTTCATATATGTGATGCACTTACACTATTGTCTTGCACCAAAATCTTGATATGTAGAATTTACACTTCGTCAAATTTTATGTTATACTCGTAAGTATATGTTTTTCTCTGATTCATTCTTATAACGTTTCACAGCCTTTGATTTAATGATGAAATAGAGGTAAAAGATATTCAGAGGTATACCTCTGATGTCCTAAGCTGTGGCTTTATACAAGAATAATCGTCTATTTCTGTTTGAATAGTTTTCATATTGATACCAGGCGTAGTAAAATAAAGAACCCGTTTCTAGTTTTTTTTTATCTATTGGCAGTTAAATCCAAATCAATTCCATTCGTTAAGCGACTTCATTGGTTGGTTACTAGCTAGTTGTCTCGCTTTTCTCTGTTCGATGCAATATTTCAATCATTAGAAAGTCGACGTCGTGTCCTATTCTGGTTGCAGCGTAACCTGAATCAATGGCGCTTATTATGCTATTTCCCGTACCGCCCCCGCGGAGAATATGGCAAATTTCGTCTTCCTCTATTGGCAACGATACCAGACTCGATTCCGCCGGGCAATTTAACACCAAGAACTACATCCTTTAGCTTACAATCGGAATTATCGTGACCAATATCACCCGTTAAAAGAGGGTGTGACGGACCATCCCCAACACTTGCTCTTTTAGTCAGTCCTCCACGTCCGGGGCGTTTGAAGGCCTGTCTTTCCCGCCCGTCGATAGAGCATGCGATAGAATAGAGAATAAGAAGTACCATGATTGAGTGTCTCATTTCCATATATCTGAAAAACAATAAAGGGTACAATGTACATGGATATTCAAACAGGATTTAAAACAGATGCGAAACGTTTATAGTCAGTGCAATCGTGAAAGTGACCAATTACGGTTGTTTACAAGTGAAATCATTCTAGCGCTCAAATCTGCAAAACCGGGTAAAATGAGTTATAGATTATGAAAAGGTACATTTAACCATAGCAGAATACCACAAACGTGACAATTTAACGCCTCTTCTTTTTAATTTTCGATGTTTCAAAGTGATACTTTTACAAATAGTTTTCCCACAATTTGACTTCATTGTTTACATTATTGAATTGGAGACAACTATATTTCAAGCACAACATAACTTAGTTTAAATGAGTCTCATTAATAGCGTCTCAATGCGTTCCTAAGCTAATCCTCATGAATTTTATGAACATAATAAAAGAACTCCTTATATTTTGTCAGTAATTTATTTGTAATTCTCTCCTTTGATGTGCATTTAAAAGCTTTATCAAGAGAACATATTAACGTCTCATTTCCTCCGTAAAAGGGAACTTAAAGTACGTTTAACTTAATTCTCAATTAGTCTAGAACTTACACACTGTTAGCGTAGATGAACGCTAGAATTTCTTCAAGGAAATGGAGTGGTTGCCATTCGGCATGACTATGGTCGACTGATCACTCTTTGAAAGATCACTCTTTGAATGGACCGTTCCCGACTTGATTTCATATTGTCAGTTGAAAACTAAGGTCGTGAAGTCAACCTTTGAAATCTTCTACTAATCCACTTTTTAATGAAATCAAACTTTTACACACTTTTATCTTTTTGAAATAGTCTGCATAAGGGAACATCGATGAAGATGCCATACATATTTAGTACGTGTGAACATTACTACTGGTCGGATAATAACTGTTGAAAACGAATAGAAAACTGTTTGGAGCGACTAGTTTTCCGTCGTGAGAATTCTTTCCTTTCCCGTTAAATACTTAAAGGTTCGCCCAATGTTGTTGCTTTTTTAATTATTGGTATCTTTACATGGTTCAGAATAAACCCAATTACAAGATAAGATGTTCCATATTACTTAATATTAGCAAATTGTATGGTTAGTAGTGTACAGCCATTTTACACAGCACTGCAGTTATAAAGTGATGGTCCGCAGATCTGTCGAAGAACTGGTTTTTTTTTTATTCTCACTAGTTAACACTAGCATTGTTTTAAATCGTTTCCATGCTGACTTATTTCTCCCATTTAACTTATGTCCAATCACCGATAAAGCAATTATGTTGTATAACGTGTACCGTCATTGAACGTCGAAAAGCATATATGTAGTTGCTTAGTCTTGTCTCAAAGTCATCGGACACGCTATCAACTTGCCTTTTAAGGCTTGCTGGTAAGTACTAATTGATAAATAGAATAGAAACAATGATATGAGCTTTTATCCATTCGAAATTTCTTACAACTATGCGTGTATTAGAAGCAATAAATCTAAATGACATTATGATAAGAAAGGACAAATATATGTGAAAGGAACATTGATGTTGTTTTGTTTAAAGCCGTATATTGATAGTCTTCCAACTTTTAAAGAGTTCCAAATCATATCATACCTGGTCAAAATAAATCCCATCTTAAGAATATCTAGACGATGAATTCCCAAATGGTAAATGTTGTAAAAATGTGTCAATCAAAGACCCAACTTTGTGTATATATACTGTTGATATACATGTGTTTGACATGCTCTACTTACGTTGGAATCTCCGTTCCGTATCTTTTTTTATCAGGACTGGATCAAAGTTCCAATACAATAAAATGAATTTTATTTGCAATATAAAACAAAGTAATTCGCATATTGTAAAATACCAAAACTGATTCCAAAGATAGGAAAGAGTATCAGTCATGAGTAACATACAATGGAGGAATTGTGATGTGGTTAAAATATTTTTGTCTCAAAGTATTGCAGTTATAAATATCTTAAGCCACTTTTAAAATGTCCCCTTTATTTGTTTATGCCATAAGCGTTCAAATTGTTAAGAACTGGCCATCTGTTGAATTATAGCATACTGATTCTCTGCGTGTGTTATGTTAAAAGGGGCACAAGCGAAGGAAATGGTATTCATTTTCAACTGAATTTATTTTGATTTTATAATTTACATACTCTTTCTATTCTCGGTACATTTCTGTGTCTGCTAGTTTCTTTGTCTAAATTATGAATTGGTATAAAGATAGCCACATTGTTTACCCTGCATGAGTTGACAATCAATTTTCAGTTTCTGGTGGTATATGATAACTCATGCTTTATACATGAAACGACGTGACGTCTAACACTCGGCTAAGGAATCGCAGTCAATGTACGACTGGTTTGAACATGCACGCCCGTCGACTGCGATTGCACTGTCGAGTGTTTAGACGTAACGCCATTATAACGCATGGGTTATTATATACTAGGTTGATGGTCAACTCATGCGGGTTGCACAGTGTGTAGTACTGGCAAAGGCAGGTGAAAAAAACATAAATTCCGGTTGCGGCCATCTTGTTCGGACATAAGGTCGTAAACATCGGTCAGGTGATTCCCCTGCATGACATATCGAGGGTTCAATGCAAGACTATAGTAAGTGCTTCATAAACAGGAAGCACTTACTATAGTATTGCACGAAACCCTTGATATGAAGCATGGGATATCTTCTGCATGTGTCTTTTAATAAAATGACTGTTAGAATGTCGTCCTAATCAAATTTTGTGTAAAGCTGTTGGGTTGATTAACAGCGAAGTATATGATGATTTACACAACGTCCATTGTTATAACTACAGCTGCTATGTTCGTTAAATTATGTCTTTAAATTGCATTTCTATTGTTATCTATTTTAATACCAATATATTGCGAAACCTAGAACATTAAATTCAACGAATAGCGGTGTCCATGTTAAAAGTTCATAATATCTTTGTAATACCTTACATTCTCCTGGGTAATGGCAATCTGGTTATTGTTTTGGTTAAAGAATAAGTTTGAATGAAATTCATGAAATATGCATCGCTTTGAAGACATTCACCGAGAAAATTTGTCTGATTTTGAATTTATATTTACAAAATGAATATCAACGATTTTGTTATTTATTTCATACTAATTACCTCCCTTTGATTTTCATATTAAAATTAAAATTTCATAAATGAAGTTAGCAAATACAAATTCTTATCCAGGAAAAATTCTTATAATATGAAACTTGATTTTAAAATGGCATCCGCTCTGTCTAATCTTTAGTTTTGTTATTCTGTCTTTTCTTCATTACCCAGGTCTTACCTTAAGAGGAAAACGTTAATTTGTCACGATGGCTTTTACGCAGTTTCAATATAAGGAAATTATTTTCCCATCAATTAATGAAATATGATTCCTATCAAATAATGAAATACTATTTTTTAAATCAAATAATTGTCGTTTCATTTTGCCGTAAGTTTCAATCAGAAGTAGTCCCACACTCCCAAAATCAGTTTTTTGGGGTGGATATCTTGTTATGGTCCTGCATGAATATCTTAACTTTATATAATATAATCTAGGTCCTCTGATTGCAAAAAGTAAATCAATAGTGTTTTGAACAGTTGATGTTATCTTGATGTCATCTTCGTTTTATAAATAAAGTTAGAAATGTCAATTTAGCATCGTTCAAAGGTCATGAAATAAATCATATGCTATTAGGTATCCCATAAAGGAATGTAATAACCATAAACAGTTGTAAACTGTGTTTTTAATGTCTGATAGAAACTGTTCGACCTCGGCAACATTCAAAGCTAGAACGTACAACAATTGTGGAAATAACTTTACAGTTCGTTTTTAAGCCTGATTCAGAGTTTTGTTCATAAAGATTCATAAATAGTGTTGAATAAATCTTTGTATAATTAAAAGGTGCTTTTTCACATATGTGAGTAATCTTCGAAGTTAAAAAAAAATCGATTAAATTTGAAATTGCACCATAGCTGTACTGTATTTTTATATACACTGAAGAATTAACATGTAATTTAATCTAAATGAGAGGCCCCGCTTTTGAAATTTTCTGCATACAGACTTGTGCATATGAGATGAATTGACGCTTCTTGAATCAAGTATATTTTTAATAGCTAGTCTCACTGTATATCAAACAACAATACAAACATCTATTGTTTGAACAACATATGACTTTGACTGCAAAATATTCTCTTCTGTAAACAAGCACCTCTTAACCCTTTCCAAAACAACACATTTTCGACTGCCCCAACTTGAAAGAGTTTGCAGACGACATTTCAAAATGTGATTAAATTGAAAAATAATCTTCTGATAGGGCAGAAAACGTTGTGGGAAAAGGAAAGATTGCTCGTTACGAGCAATTTTTCCTTTTCCCATAATGTTTTCTAAAGTCGTCTGCAACAAAGTGGTCAAATGTCGTTATTGTTTGGGAAAGGGCTAAGAGCAGAAACAGTTTTGCAACATATTAACACATAACCGAACTACAATGTTCTCGAGTAAGCTACAGTCAATATTGTATAAGAACAGTGCATGAAAAACTCTATAGTATGAAGCTTTTTAAATTTTTTTGCAATACCACAGAAATAATGTTATGATACCATAACAAACAAAATAAAGGGTAGTTAATGTTAAAAGGGTTATTCACACAGATATTGTTCTGCGAAAGGAATCACAAACCAACCAATAAGCGAAACTATATTTGTAATTACTGACTGCATGTAAATATTGAACAATTTTGATGAGACGGGAGGCAATGCATTCACCTTAGGGACTATTCAAATAGCCTAGTTACCGCCCTTGATTTGTTTTTAAAGCAATACACGCACTCAGTTACAGTAAAATTGTGTAAGTTCTAGAATAGTTGACAACTATTTCTTTTTCCTATAGTCATCACGATTCAAAGGCAAAAGCATTTTTCTTTAGAAAGAACAATTCTTAGAGGCTTTGTCTAAAATTATACGATAATAAAGCTGGTATCTGTTAACGTTCACTTAAAAGAGGGCAAGGGACACAATATTTCCATCAGTCAAAGACTTTTTTTTTACATGAATCAGAAGACTTAAGAAAAGCTTTGTAAAAGTGGGGAAAGCATTTCAATACTGCTTCTGTGACAAGCAATTTCTTATTTTACCACGATGTCTTTTGAAAGTCGTCTTCTGCAGGTCGTAAAATCGTGGCGTTAGGTGATAATGTGTTAAAACCATTACATGTTTGTCTGTCGTTCTGGATATTTGTTTCTTAGTTTATTTGTCGGGATGGCCGGTTTTCTCTCGGTTTGCTAATACCTCTGTCTATCTATCATGGGAAATGAAGAAAATAACCAAGAATAGTTTTTCGAAAGTCATTCAATCCTGGGTTATGGGAGCATTTGAATTAAACATAGTAAGCTATACAACAAAAACATTGTGTTTTCTTTATATGAAATAAACTGTATTTCCCGTTACTTGATATTTATAGGATAACGAGGAGGGGAGGGTACATTGCAAATTCTCGTCGTCGGGTGAGTAGAAATGTTCAGATACATATTACAATTTCAAGGAACAAACTAAGCGATTTGAACTCTGGGTGTTATGAACGTTTAAGGTTTGATTTTAACAATCGATGACTCTTAACCAAAGACCATTTTCAGTTTTATCTCTTCAAAGTTGCTTGAATCCTGTATTTTAGTCAAAAGTAGAATACCCATACTCCGCTATTCTGAAACTCATTCTGTCGTCGGTACACTTTGGTCAGTATCGTTTAACCTTGATCGGGATCTGGAACTATTCAGTTATATTCGAACATGTCCAGTCCAGACCGAGGTATACCGAAAACGACCGAAGTAATCCGACGAAAGAATGAATTTCAAAATGGCGGATTATAAGTATACTACTATTAAACATGAGCCTTCACGCCTGTTCAAGATTGAGAAAAATACATATCAGCGGGTGTGGAGCACATACTTATATACGCCTTAATACAAAGAGTAAAGGTCTCGACTGTGGGGCGGAGTTTTACTGATGATGCAACACCCCAGCCGCTTCCCAGCATTCCCTGTAGCCTCACTTCCGGGGTTTCCGCCTAGACCAAGATCGTCCTTCTTTGCGTGTAGCTATAATATAGAATAAGATGTCATAGTAGATGGTACATAGTGGTGTTTTGAAATGAAAACTAAATGCGTTTGATACGATCTAGTGTTCTCTGTCTAGGGATCGTGTGATGATCCAATCTGTACTTTGTATAACACATCTGCGTCTGAATCATCCGAAATATGGTAGGAGCTTCACTTAGCAATGGCCGTTTGATTAAATTGTTATGAATATTTATTTTGAGGCTTCTTGGCGACTTGTCGTTTTCTAACCAAATGCTATTTAAGATTTATTACCCCATATAACCAAACATTTTCCAATGGTTCTATACACAAAATGACTATAAAAGCTATTAAATATATAACATTGAACATACAATGACCATATTGTCGCAACATTTTGTGGCATGAATTGTTGTTATTATCCTCCATGTTTTCATTTGTTCATGACTTGTCTCCCCCTAAACCTGATAAATGTGCTTTTCCTCTTGATTTCTACGGCAATGTTCGGATTTCAATTTGAAACCTAATCAGAATCATGTTATGCACCTTTCTACCAAGAGCCTTTTCTTAAAAATCAAACAGGGTTTTTTATCAATACAGAATGGATTAAATGTCCTATAGGCTTCAATGTTAAATTTTGCATTGATTATCTCCCCTAGTTGCGGTTATAATGGAACGTTTCTTGGTCAAACATCTTCATTTGTAAAGATCTTCAATGATACAAAGATTCATAAAAGTGCTGCCATTCAGTGTTGAGATCTGCAACATTCTAACAGAGGTCATAATCTTTGAAAAACAATAAACTCATTTCCGTTAGATAGTAAAACCGCATATCGAAAGTTACCACAAGTCCCCGTCCATAGATGCTATTCTCGCCGTATAGTTTGGCCAGAAAGTCCACTAGTCGCATGCTTATCGTACCCTGACGTCCCCTCTGTACAATGTTACCAAGATCACCTACGTGTCGGGAACTGTGAACAAGTAGGAGAAAATATATATTAAATCTTATGATGTTTGATTTTGTTTACATCTACCCTTTATTATGTTTGTTATGTTTGTATAAACACAGATTGTTGTATTGTTTTGTTCAGATATTTCTCCGGTAATCTCACAAAGAAGGTTGTCTATGTTTGTTATTTATCAGTACTATCTAGGAAGGAAATTAACTTTCTTTAAGGTAAGACCTGGGTAATGAAGAAAAGTCTGAATACCAAAATTAAAGATTAAACAAAGCAGATGCCATTTTAAAATCAAGTTTCATATTATAAGAATTTTTCCTGCATTAGAAATTGTATTTGCCAACTTCATTTATGAAATTTTGATTTTAATGTGAAAAAGAATGTGAAATTTAAAGGGAGGTAATTAATATGAAATAAATAACAAAATCGTTGATATTCATTTTGTAAATATAAATTCAAATTCAGAGAAATTTTGTAAATTGGCTCGGTGAATGTCTTTGCAGCGATGCATATTTCATGAATTACATTTAAAATTGTAATTTAACCAAAGCAATAACCAGTTTTCCATTACCCAGGTCTTACCTTAAATTGAACAAGCGTGTAATTGTTTCAAAATGTAAACAATCGATGGATTTCATTTGCTACTTAATTGTTTACTATTCTTAGAACAACCAGCTGCTAAAGTAACGTTCTGGGGGGAATACACATAGGAAAAAGATGGATCGTTTACATTCGGGAATAAATGTATTTAACAACAAAACAAAAAGACAATTCAGCCCCAACGGGGATCAAACCTGATGTTACGACCCCATATAAGCAATACAAATGACTACACAGTGGTTATTTCAATTCTCTCAAACAACCAACCCATCGCATGAGATCAGGAAACTATACTTAAAGAAAGTTCATATAAAATCACATGCTGTTATGTAAAGGATGCATACTTTATTGGTCGAAAATATTTTGTCGTTTCAGAAATTTCAATTTCAGCCTCATTTTCCTTCATTTCTTTTTATTATAATGCATCGTGTCACTCGTTTTAGAACAAAATGCATTTATGTATTTTTAAAAATGGGCGTGGTGTCTAGAATACTAAATACAGTATTGTTATCCTTGTTATTCCTAGGTAATCACAGTATGCTTTAAACGAAGGCTAATGTATCGTTCAGAATAGATGGCAAATGTAGAACCTGAACCCAAACCAAGACGCTCGTTCAGGCAAACATAGGATGGAACTTTGACCTACTCTGCTTTGTTCCAGGGCGCTCCGTGCTTAGCTCCGAACGGGTTAAAATGCGGGCCCATAGTTTCACAGCCACCAGAGAGGTCCCCGAACTCGTGGATATGGAAGCCATGTTTCGTGGTACCATCGTCCATGGGGACAGAGTCAATGTTGACCTGGATGTTGAGGAAATCGTACTTGCAGTCCGAGGTCTGGAGACATAAAAAAGGCATTGTGTGACTGAAACTGGTCTATTTACTCTTTTCTTCGTGTGCAAACATGTTTGGATCTGTCAAAGAATGTTTGTATTAATCTTTCTTTGTTATAAACAAATGCCATTATGTTAAAGATTTCGTTGCCCGTAGACTGCGAAGGCCAAATTGACCTCACGGTTTTCAAACATTATATACAATGTTTGTATTAATTGATACCGAAATATAAGTATTCCTTTTAGGAAGAATTCAACATGCGTTCGGCAGTCGCCTTTTTTAAGCTTCACTACATGTATTCATATACAGAAGGTTTATCTCAACGTTAGCAAATACAATGTATGGAGAAAAATTAAGATTTCAGACCGAGTCTAAACCATGCAAATCTTATTACAGCATTATCTTAAAAACAAAGTTAATGAATGCGATTTCTTTTCCAAATTAAACATAACTCACCACGTCCTGGCGTAGGTATATGGTACCATTGATTTTGCTGGGAACGTTAGGATTTGGCTTCATATTACAGACCCCATACAGAGCTGTGGAATTTAAAGAGACTATGTTAGCTTTGAGTCACATTATTCTTTGTCAGGAATTTATTAATTCTAGTTCGAGCACGTATATTATCAGAACACAACAGAACACAACAGAAAGTATTCTATTGACACAAACATTACACTTTATGGTCATCAACATATGTAGAGTGGAAAATATTTAACACGTGAATCGAGAAAGAAAATAAAGAAAATTAAAGAATAAGAAAAAAATGATATAAATTAATTTATATGAATTAACTCATGGAGGACAATCAATTATCAAGGCCAATAATGTATTGCACATGCGTATGTGTGTCGAAAGTATGCAAAACATTCACGACATTTGTGACAAGTGATCTATTAAACGACTTCGAGATAGAGTTAATCAATCAGTTGCGTAACGGTCTTGATTAAATACAAAACCTATCAACAATGTATGACGTAGTATTCTGTATTTTAAACAAAAGAGTCTTGTAATTTGGAAGGAATGAAGGAAGAAGAAAAACAGCGACCATCGTCAATTAAACTTGTGCATCATTTTATCTTTAAGCCAGGTTACACACTATTTAATTGTTTTTATTTTTATTTTCTACAGATGATTCTATGCTGTATACGTAAAATGCCATAAAAACAGTTAAGGATGGTTTGTATGAAGATACGTCCTTTGGATTAAACAACGACGTACTCAGGCGGTGATCATGTGGCCAATGTTTACGAAAAATGTCCGAACAAGATGGCCGCGACACAGGTATGTTTGCTTCTTTTAAGCAGATAACTTTTGATTTTCACTATTTCATGTAAGCCATGTTCCGACCATCAATGTTCCGGTTCTGTTGGTATATTATAACCCATGGTTTATAACATCGATACGTCTAATGTTAACTCGGTAGAGAAATCGCCGTCGATGGGTAATGTTTTTAGGTCATTCGCATCCCTCGACTAGAAATTCTCTGCATGGCCAAAATGGAAACAACATTCAACGACGATTGCGGAAAATTGATCGTCGGATGATGGCGTATAGAAAATAGTGGAAAATAAATGTAATCTGCTGAAGAAATTCATAAATACCGGATATCATAGGCGCCGCCATTTGCAATCTGTTTTATATCGTAAACAATGATTACGTGATAACCCCGCTCGATAATATCTGCCTGTTAATGAAACTTATATCCAGTCGCTGACGATTAAACACCTCCGCCCTAAAAAAACAAACGCGTTATGACATGATAAAACTTACGTGTCTTCAAACATGATTTGTTCGTCGTTGCTTTTGTCTTCGTAAAAGCTGCATCAGCTGCTCCTTTCTCAGCCTTAGGTACGGGCGGTAAACTATCTGGTGATATCTCTGGATAATTATCTGGTAGAACACCGGGCAACCCTCCTGAATACAGTTCGGCGAATGTGCCTGGCGTCGCATCCTTTTTCTTTGGCGAGGAAGGCAATGGTTCCTTGACTTTAGTACCACTTGGCTGGTCGCTCTGGTTAAGCAGTTTGCGATGCATGATGTTGTTATAGGCCGGAACCGTCGACGCGTTACCCGCCGCAACAAACAACATACAAATTGATAGAAAAACGCTTGCTCTCAACATCTTGTTAGTCCAGTATGTTTTAATCACGATACGCAACTTCGCACACGGTGTGTTGTTTTGTATGTATGATACAAAAGACAAAAAGTTTAATTGATGTACGGTTGTTATTCATATAAAGACATCAAGCGTGACAAATTTGCGCTGTGGTATGGGAATTGCTAACCCCTAAACACATCCTTGCACAAGTTAAGCTGGTGAGTCTATGATCAAAATACTATACTTTCAAGGTAAAACAATGCACTATTAACTGATTCAGATACAAACAGATACCCACTTCCTTTCAGCTGTGATCACGGCAATGGATTTGACTTCAATATCATCCCGCGATCTGGCACAACACAGTTTTGATGTCCATGACGTACATGTACCTTTAAACAGCCTTGCATTCACAAATGTCTCAAGACATGCTTTCGCTTAATGTGGCTTGTTATTGTAATTTCCGTCGAGACAATGTGAAAGGTTTTTTAAAGTACACATTGTTAATTAATAATGCGCTTTTAGTGTCATCGTCCCCTTTCTTATTCTCATATACAATGGTAATTATGGAAGAGAAAGACATTTGCTGATTTCACAGAAATTGCAGTTTGCGATGAATCTTAGATAAGGGCGATGGTATGTGATTGAATTTTGTTGGTGTGAGATAAGGTCAAGATCCATTTGCAACGTACAATATGATGCTTTTCATGAATCCCCCGCGCGTAAACTGTCACGACAATCCATCTTCTGTTTTTACTATTCTTTTTTTTTTGAATCATTATTATGTTTAACCCTTTACTTGTTATTATCGCGTTAAAACGCACCACAAACAGAAAAAAATCGGGCGTTTTTTGTTTTGTTTTGTATTGTTTTAAAAGAAGCGGGAGAAGCAAGGTATGAAGTAATTAAGTTTTAACCAGATGGTTCTTGGATCAATATGTCTTGTTTGTTATGGGTGATATTTTTAAAGTTTTGATAGAAAAGAAAGAAATTGCTTTTCCGAAAGCAACGAATGACAATCACTTTTGATAAGTAAATAGTGTGACATTAAAAAGAGGCTGATAAAACATCGACATCTGTCAAAGTCCCTTCTTACCAATTTAATCTTGATAAATATCAACGCCTCTTTCTCTTGTAGCAGTGATAAGTTAAAAGGAATTTTTCGCATTAAAAGGACTATTCAAGACTATACAGATTTGTATTTTAGCTTTTTAAAGTTAATTGTCTTCTACTGATAAAATGACAACATAAAATGTCTAAAGTAACGTAATACTAGATTATTGACAGCTTTCCTGTGTTTATCCATAAACCTGCTTTTTCATAGAAGCGCTGAGAGGCGCGAAGGTTCACTTCTCATTATGTACAAAGGGTTTCATTAAATAAGAAGTAAAGGAACTGAAAACGGTCTGTATATTGCCAAGTAAACGTTGAGTGCATAACTGAAACCACTGTCTGCAATTGTTTTGAATTTGAATCAATTACACAACAATGTATATAAAGAAATACAGTGTTTTGTTTATACCAAGAACATGGTTAACCCTTTACCCAAAAATATATTTTCGACTTTCCCAAATTGAGAGAGTTTGTAGGCGACATTTCAAACTGTGATGAAATTGAAAAAGAAATCTTCTGGTAGGATAGAAAACATTGTGAGAAAAGGAGAAATTGTTCGTTAAGAGCATTTCTCTTATTCCCACAATGTTTTCCAGAGCCGTCTGCAACAAACTGGTTACTGTTTGGTAATGGATTAAGGGTCCTTGTTCACAGAAGATAATATTTCAAAGTCAAAATAAGCTGTCGAAACAATAGAATTTTTATATTGGTCTTTGATATACAAGTTAAAGTATCCGTTTGCAGCATAGTCTACTCTGGAAGCATCAATATGTGTAAGTATGAACATTGTGTATGCGTCAGTTCTCAAAAGCGATGTCACGCTTTTGGATCAAAATACATGGTAATCAATTTCATACACACTATAGAGAATGAGAAAGAAAGATCTGATTTTCTTTTCGAAAGCTTATCTCCCGTGTGTATCATTTAACATTACATATGTTGCGTAGTTTTAAAGCAATCGAGTTTTTATTTCCAGATTTTCTTACATCTTTGAATAAGCACCTTTAAAGGAAGATGTCGACTGCGTATGTATGTGTAACCTCCCTCATCCATCAAGTAATTTTTATTATTGTTTACGTTAATTTACGTACATTAAGCGGTTTACCGTATAAATCCAATTATGCATTGACATAAATTAGTTTAATGAACATACTGTTTACGCAACGCATCGTCACATTGACAATTTGGTTTTCTTCTGTGAACAAGGACATTTAAAATGGTTATTTTACAGATTGAAAATGTAATCATTTTAAGATAAAATGTCACCTACGAATAAATTGAAATTTGTAATGAGATTTGTAAGTGTTACATAATTCAGGATATTTGATACGCCTATGACCATGAACCCCTACCGTAGTCGCGTGGCGGAGATATAACATATTAATGTTGCAAATACATTTAACCTTTTAATGATACATTTATATTCAACGATTTAAATTAGTTGCTATATCATATCAAAGCCACATTATATTCGTCTGCTGAAAAAAACTTAGAACAGGGTAAACGTATATGGATCTTTGGCATGCATAATGTGTTAAGTGTATATTTAGAGAGAGAGAGGAGAGAGAGAGAGTTAGAGAGAGAGAGAGAGA
Organism: Cerastoderma edule; assembly: GCA_947846245.1. Lineage (NCBI taxonomy): Eukaryota > Metazoa > Mollusca > Bivalvia > Cardiida > Cardiidae > Cerastoderma > Cerastoderma edule. Next base: position 18,947,444 of record OX401407.1, on the reverse strand, counting down.
GAGTTAGAGAGAGAGAGAGAGAGAGAGAGAGAGAGAGAGAGAGAGAGAGAGAGAGAGAGAGAGAGAGAGAGAGAGAGAGAGAGAGAGAGAGAGAGAGAGAGAGAGAGAGAGCAGAGAGAGAGAGAGAGGGAGAGAGAGAGAGAGAGAGAGAGAGAGAGAGAGAGAGAGAGAGAGAGAGAGAGAGATTTTGAAAGACAACGTATTCATTTCTTAAAGCGTAAACACAATCCTTTATTTGACTTATGCAAGGTTTAAAAGTGTTTAATTAGGCATCAGTTTCATTACATTAGCAGATGATTGAGAACTAGTGAATCCCATTCAGTTCTTGTTTTCATAAATGTATCCTAAGTTATTTTATATAAAGAGAGGGTTAAACATTTGCAATCGGACTATTAATAGCCACACGGCATGCACAGGTAATGCGTATAAATAAACAAGATCAATACACTTAAAACGTCGATGATCTCATATTTTATCTGCAAAAGATATGAACAACGTTGGCGGTGTGCACCGAAAGCCAATATTTAGGTCAAGGTGAAACGAATATGAATCTGAAAGCTGAGACCTTAACTTCGCATGCAGACGACATATGACAATGGCACGGCAGACGATATTTCAAACGCCAAATGTTCTAATGGCCCAAATTGAAGGAGTTTACAGACATTTCAAAATGTGTTGGAACTTGGAAAGAAATATTCTGATGGACTAGAAAAACACTGTGGGAAAAGGAGTGATTGCTCGTCACGAGCAATTTCTTCTTTTCCAAGAGTGTTTTCCAGAGTCGCCTGAAACAAATTCGTAATAGGTCGTTGTTGTTTGGTAATGGGTTAAAGAAGGTCACTCCGCATGCATACGACATGTGATGCCGGTGCAGCAGACGATATCTAAATGCTCACCTTTTAAGACTAAATTTGCGATGATTGATCAGTACTATGCCGAAATAACGTTTCAACATCACCAGTGGAAATAAATTGATAGCTTCTTAGCATTGGAGAGTTCTGAAAACACTGTGACAAAAGGAAAAATTATCCGATAAGAGCAATTCATTTTCTTTCAAATCGAGTTTTATATTGATTTCAACAATATTTCAACCACAATATAGCTGTCAGTATTTCCTCATCAATTTTTACACGATATTCACGAGACAATTCTTCAGTTTTCAATGGTATTTCACATTGCCAACGATGGTCGGTTGTAATATCAATGTGTGTATTTTTCTGTTAAAGATTATATCATACAGATTGGGTGCTGTGAGGAATACTCTTGAAAATTATGCTATAAACAGTTGTTTTCTCTAACCAAAAGACCATTTTTGATTTCTTCATTCTAAAATAGAGGATAACCTTCATTTATGAAACAAAATGAAACGGATTTCCGTGCTTTTTAGTACTTTGTTTGGAAACACCTATCCATTTCAGTCATTTAACAGGAAGGGAGATAGGCATACACGGACAAGAAAGCCAAAGCTCATGTATGCGAGACCCCATGTGATATTCTCAACTTCCACTGCTTACCTACCAGTAACAGTACCTAACAGATTTAGAGCTTTGTTGACAAAATAAACCGATTAGATGATTTAATTATATGTGATTTGATTTCGTTGGTGTGAGATAAGGTCAAGATCCATTTGCAACGTACAATATGATGCTTTTCATGAATCCCCGCGCGCAAATTTTCACGACAATCCATTTTCTGTGTTAACTATTCTTTTGTTTGTCATAATTAAGTTTAACACATCACTTGTTATTATCGCGTTAAAACGCACCATAAACAGAAGAAAAATCGGGCGTTTTTTGTTTTGTTTTAAAAGAAGCGGGAGAAGCATGGTATGAAGTAATTAAGTTTTAACCAGATGGTTCTTGGATCAATATGTCTTGTTTGTTGTGGGTGATATTTTTAAAGTTTTTGGTAGAAAAGAAACAAATTGCTTTTCCGAGAGCAACGAATGACAATCACTTTTGATAAGAAATATTGTGACATAAAAAAGAGGCTGATAAAACATCACCATCTATCAAAGTCTCTTCTTACCATTTTAATCTTGATTAATATCAACGCCTATTTCTATTGTAGCAGTGATAAGTTAAAAGGAATTTTTCGCATTAAAAGGACTATGCAAGGCTATACAGATTTGTATTTTAGCTTTTTAAAATGAATTGTCTTCTACCGATAAAATGACAACATAAAATGTCTAAAGTAACGTAATACTAGATTATTGACAGCTTTCCTGTGTTTATCCATAAACCTGCTTTTTCATAGAAGCGCTGAAAGGCGCGAAGGTTCACTTCTCATTATGTACAAAGGGTCTTATTAAATAAGAAGTAAAGGAACTGAAAACGGTCTGTATATTGCCAAGTAAACGTTGAGTGCATAACTGAAACCACTGTCTGTAATTGTTTTGAATTTGAATCAATTACACAACAATGTATATAAAGAAATACATTGTTTTGTTTATACCAGGAACATGGTTAACCCTTTACCAAAAAAAATACATTTATGACTTTCCCAAATTGAGAGAGTTTGTAGGCGACATTTCAAATTATGATGAAATTGAAAAATAATCTTCTGGTAGGACAGAAAACATTGTGAGAAAAGGAGAAATTGTTCGTTAAGAGTATTTCTCCTTTTCCCAAAATGTTTTCCAGAGCCGTCTGCAACAAACTGGTTATTGTTTGGTAATGGATTAAGGGTCCTTGTTCACAGAAGAGAATATTTGAAAGTCAAAATAAGCTGTAGATAAAGCAATTTAGTTTTTCATTTTGGTCTTTGATATACAATTTAAAAGTATCATTTTGAAGCATGATAAGTTCAGGAAGCGTCAATTTATCTATGTATGAACATCGCTATATGCATTAGATCTCAAAGCGATGTCACGCTTTTGGATTAAAATACATGTTCATTTACTTTTTACACACTTTAGAGAATGAAATAGATCCAATTTTTCTTTCGAAAAGCTATCTCCAGTGCGTATCATTTAACAGTACATCGGTTATGCAGTTTTAAAGAAACTTTTTAACTTTCAGGTTTCCTCACATCTGTGAATAATTACCTTAAACACTTTCCCAAACAATAACGACATTTGACTACTTTGTTGCAGACGACTTTAGAAAACAATGTCGGAAAAGGAGAAATTGCTCGTAACGAGAAATTTCTCCTTTTCCCACAAGGTATTCTGTCCTATCTGAAGAATATTTTTCAACTTCATCACATTTGAAATGTCGTCTTCAAACTCTTTCAATTTGGAACAGACCAAAATTTGTTGTTCGGAAAAGGGTTAAAGGAAGATGTCGATTACGTATGTATGTGTAACCTCCCTTATCCATCAAGTATTTTTTATTATTGTTTACGTAAATTTACGTGAATTAAGCTGTTTACCGTATTCATCCAATAATGCATTGACATAAATTAGTTTAATGTACATACTGTTTGTGCAACGTATCGTCGCATTGACAATTTGGTTTTAAAGGTCCTTCTTCACAGACTATCTAACAGGTTGAAGATGGAATTGTTTTAAAATAAATATCATCTATGAGTTACATGAAATCATACGTTTGATACGTCCATGATAAAGAACCCTTAACGTAATGGTGTGCGGAGATATAACATATTTATGCTGCAAATACATTTAATCTTTTAACGATACATTTATATTCAACGATTTAAATTAGTTGCTATATCATATTGGTGGTCTTTTTAGATATGATAATCATGTGAGTCTCAGAAATATTTCACATTACATGCATATACCTTATTTCTGTCATACAAAACATCGAAAAGGTAAGTTTTTGCCATCACACTGAAAGGCATGGATAATCGTTTTTATTGTCTTAATAAAAAACACAGATGTAAAGCAACTTTGAATTAAAGAAATAAATTCAGATAAAGGTCCATTGTTAATATAGTGACGATAACTGATTATTCCATCGTTTAAATGATTGCTACGTACACAGCAAGCTCTGGGAGAAAGCCACATTAAATTCGTCTGCTGAAAAAAACTTAGAACAGGGTAAACGTATATGGATCTTTGGCATGCATAATGTGTTAAGTGTCTATTTAGAGAGAGTTAGAAAGGGAGAGAGAGAGAGAGAAAGAGAGAGAGAGAGAGAGAGAGAGAGAGAGAGAGAGAGAGTGAGAGAGAGAGAGAGAGAGAGAGAGAGAGAGAGAGAGAGAGAGAGAGAGAGAGAGAGAGGGAGGGAGAGAGAGAGAGAGAGAGAGAGAGAGAGAGAGAGAGAGAGAGAGAGAGAGAGAGAGAGCGAGCGAGCGAGAGAGCGAGAGAGCGAGCGAGCGAGAGAGAGAGAGAGAGAGAGAGAGAGAGAGAGAGAGAGAGAGAGAGAGAGAGAGAGAGAGAGAGAGAGAGAGAGAGAGAGAGAGAGAGAGAGAGAGGAAAAGAGAGAGAGAGAGAGAGAGAGAGAGAGAGAGAGAGAGAGAGAGAGAGAGAGAGTTTGGCGTAATGTAAGAATCAATTGCCAAGTCAAATAGTTTTGAAAAACAACGTATTCATTTTTTAAAGCGTAAACACAATCCTTTATTTGACTTATGCAAGGTTAAAAAGTGTTTGATAAGGCATCAGTTTCATTACATTAGCAGATGATTGAGAACTAGTGTATCCCATTCAGTTCTTGTTTTCATAATGTATCCTAAGTTATTTTATATAAAGAAGGGGTTAAAAATTCGCAATGCCGGACTTTCAATAACCACACGGCATGCACAGGTAATGTGTATAAATAAACAAGATCAATACAATTAATACGTCGATGATCTCATATTTTATCTGCAAAAGATATGAACAACGTTGGCGGTGTGCACCGAAAGCCAATATCTAGGTCAACGTGAAACGAATATGAAGCAGCTGAGACCTTAACTTCGCATGCAAACGACATATGAAAATGGCACGGCAGACGATATTTCAAACGCCAAATTTTCTAATAGCTCAAATTGAAAGATTTAACAGACGACATTTCAAAATGTGTTGAACTTGGAAAGAATTTTTCTGATAGAGTAGAAATCACTGTGGGAAAGGGAGAAATTGCTCGTCACGAGCAATTTCTTCTTTTCCCAGAGCGTTTTTCAGAGTCACCTGCACCAAATTTGTAATATGTCGTTGTTGTTTGGTAATGGGTTAAGAAAGGTCACTCCGCATGCAGACGACATATGATGTCGGTGCAGCAGACGATATCTAATTGCTCACCTTTTAAGACTTAATTTGCTTTGATTGATCAGTATTATGGCGAAAAAACGTTTCAACATCACGAGCGGAAATAAATCGATAGCTTCTTAGCATTGGAGAGTTCTGAAAACACTGTGACAAAAGGAAAAATTATCCGATAAGAGCAATTTCTCTTATGTGCTAGTTTCTTACTGAGGATTAAAAAAGGAAAAATATCGATGTCCAAACTAAATTATACGTTTTATTGCGAACAAAGAACGCGTTTGTCGTAGTAAAGCATGAGAAAGTTGTGAAAATGTTTAAACAAAAGGAGAAATTATTCGTGGAGAGTAATTTCTCTTATTGCCACTCGTTTCTTTACGGAAGATAACACAATTAAAATCTTGATGTCGTAACTAAATCATACATTTTATTCCTTACAGAGTATACGCTTTACGTGACTTAATGATTAGTTCATTCTATCTTCAGTTTATGTTTTAGACCTGTGCAGTAAAACCATGGCTTGAAAGGTAAAGAGATTTCAGCGTTTCAGACATATGATTGTACGATTTGTCTATGCGACAGACCGTGGAATGCATGACCTTAATTCAACTAGATTGAAATACCTACTTTCAGAGATTTCCTGTGAACGGCTAAAATGGGATTTTCCAATTCATGGTATTTCCGTGAAATTTCCTATTACGCAATCGTCTGGGAATGTATAATTTCTTCAATAATCGTTTTTTTTTAAGCTTCAGTGCAGTTTACCCTTTATCAAAAATGCCACTGTTTTATCTGGAGTTTCGATGATCCGATTTTAGAAAAAAAAACATCTGACCCTTTCAACATAAACATGTATCCCCTTTACCAAACGCCACATTTTCGACAGTCCAAAATTAAAACAGTTTGCAGACGACATTCCAAAATGGCATGAAATTAAAAAAATGTTTTCCAGAGTCGTCTGCAACAAACTGGTTAAATGACCTTGATGTTTGGTAATGGGATAAATGTATAATTGAAAGTATTCTATCTGAAATGATAAATTCTAGCAGAGGAATATTTTCCAAGTAGGTTTGATTTCAACTATAAACGGCAAACCTTGCTGAGCTGGTACATTGAATGAATCTGCCTTTGTTGTCAAAAGTGTTTTAGCTAGAACATTGTGGTCAGAGTTTCTGATCATTGGTCAGGTATTTCCTCATCAATATTACTCAGGATCTATAAGAAATTAAGGTACATAATGGCGGCCAGTGCATCTATATGTGCAAACGTTATTTCCTCAACAAACATGCACGATATTCCTTCAAGTACATGTACATTAGCTATCTTTCTACAGAAACGTAAAGTTAAAGGGCTAGGTAAGAATAATTAGTACTACAAAACATTTCTAATCAAAATATGTTCTCTTGTTACGTATAGATAACCTCTTTAAATGTTATAAGTTTGGATCATACTCGAGTTAACCCTTATAGTGCTGGAACCGACTTCATGCTTATGCAAACGGGTTAGATCTAGGCCAGACACCAAGTAAATTGGCGACTGGCATGTGATCTAACCTGTTTGCTACTCTGATTATCATTCCTTATTTAAATAAAGCAGAATTCTAAAGCTTTGAAAAGCAGTCAACACAAAAATCTACTTTAAGAAAATTACCCAGCATTCTAAGGGTTAACCAGCATTGTCGATACTATGCAGGTGAAATTCCTGCATGGTGCAACCTCATAAATGATAATTGTCTAGCATCATGGGGTTCAGGTAAACCATCGGTGTTTTACCCTTCCGTGTGTGGTTACGGAAGTGCATGTTTCTAAAACATGATGAAATCCACAAATGTACTACTTCATTTTGGATGGAGGCCGTGCTATGTTTCTAGTTCCGTGATTGTATCAAGCCTAACCCATTACCAAACAATAACGTCATTTGACCAGTGTGATGCAGACGAGTCTTGAAAGCATTGTGGGAAAAGGATAAATTGCTCTTAAAGAGCAATTTTTCCTTTTCCCACAATGTTTTCTGCCCTTTCAGAAGATATTTAACTTGTTTCAATTCATTTGATGACTACGAACTCTAAAATGTTATACACAATTCATGAAGGAAGGGATTACGTTACGTGCATTAATGTGTTTACAGACCGGTCGTAGAGGGAGGTCTAACCTACATTTGAATGCATGATAATGTACTTTCAGGAATTCCCCGTAAACGCCCCGAATGGAATACCACAAATCAGGAAATTTTGACGAAATGTCCGATGATTCAAATTTCCTGAAATTCACGACAATTTTCTTGTGTTTGTTTTTAAAGTCGATCCAAGATCCAGGGGCCTGAAATTCAAAACTACAATCAGTGTACTCTTTATCACTGTCTAATGTAACGTTTCTAAAACGATATCAGCAAAACTATCATTCGTTGAATTATGATGCCGTCCTTTTTCAATTAAAGATGTATATACATCTATCACATATATTTTTCTTTCAAATGGTAGAAAACAAATTGGTTTGTTGATCAGTTATTTTTTTTTTCAAATCGAGTTTTATATTGATTTCAACAATATTTCAACCAAAATAAAGCTGTCAGTATTTCCTAATCAATTTCTACACGGACAAGAAAGCCACAATCGAATGAATATGTGACCCATGTGATCATTGTGTCCTAAACTACCACTGCTCATCTTCTGGTTATGAAGATTTAAAACATTATTGTCATTGTTGACCAAGAAAACCGATGAAATGATTTATCTCAACTGCAAAATAAATGCTCTATGCCTTCATCATCCAGTACTGAAATAGGAAGGAGGGTGTATCTCTTATGAAGTTTCATGTAACTTTACAGATGTGTGATGTAATGAAATCCATTGAAGATAATTTATCTTAAAAGGGTTGAAATGTCGACCTTTGAGATGGTCCTTTAAATAGTAATTAAGTTCATCCATATACAACGAGTTATCTTAAAAAGATTGAACTCTTCATATGTGAGATGGATTTGTTGAACAAAAGAAACGAAATAAAGAAAACTACTGCAAATTGATTTTTCTAATGAAACTGTCTCCTTACGAACTTTTATAGAAACATTGGTCTCCATTGCTATCGGAGGGAAGATTTGCACATCGGGGCTTCAAACTCGTTGTTGGTACCGGACTGATTGAGTCGTTGATTGAGTCATCTGATTACCATGTCTCCAGTCACAAATGATAGGTCAGGAAAATTGTAAGGGTATCATTATCATCAAAGACTGACCACAACGTTATTTAATAGACATAAAGAAATATCGCAACGTTGTGGTTTGATTCTTGTGTTTTAACAATGTTTCCCGAAGTGGAATTTAAGACACCTTTTGATCTAACTGCGGTATGAAATAAATACCGTTTGACTAGTTAAAAACATAAACACGCAATTCTTGTACAGTATGTGATTGTCCAAGCATAAATGATGGGTCAGGAGAATTGCACGGGTATCATCGATTAGACTAAATACAACGTTATATAATGGAACTTGAGAAATATCGCTAGTTGTGGGCTTTTTTTTACAATGTTTCCCAAATTTGAATACGAGAAACCATTTGATCTGCATGTGGTATTATGAAAAATTTTTAAAACTGTCTGACGTGTTAAAAACATGGACAGAAACTTCATGCATATGCATTAGCCAAACAAAAAATAAAGGCTCAGGAAAATCGCACGTGTATCGACTATTAGACTTACAACAACGTTATATAATGTAAATAAAGAGATATCGTTGTCGATTTATTCTAGTTTTTTCACAGTGTTTCCCAGATCTGTCTGATAAAGATTCTAATTTTATAATTGACGCCAATGGTGTAATGTCTTCATTAGATACATAAATGGGAAAATGGGCTGTGCATATTGTGCAGGGTTGCATATCACGTTTATCTATTTTCAGAAAATGACTGCGCATTTTGGAATCCCTCAATGACAAACATTCCCTTGTGTTAACCCGTGACGTAACGAAATCCATTGTTATGTTATTTTGTAATCAGATACGGTCGCATAATAAAATATCTACGGGCGCGGGTAAAAAGGAGACGCCCTCTTTATTCACTGTTAGTGTAGGCTTATTATGACATAGTCTAATAGGCGTATTGTCCTCCTGCTTACTTCCTTTTGTCTTGTATAAACACTATATTATGGGTACTCGTTATTATTGTCTCGACATAATTCATATGAATACCAACAACATAGGATTTGATCACGAGTTTTGAAGAAGCTGGGTGTGAAAAACCAAATTATCCCATTTATCCAACCACTGAGCACGTACATGTGTATTTGAAAGTTTTTTTGTTTCAAATGCAAATGTCAAAATTTACTAACTGAGTACATTTTGGATTGTTTATGGATGGTATAATACATGTTCTTTATCCGTAATCAGCCATCTAATACGTGCGCCTTTTTCCATGTTAACAACTCACTACTGAAACATGTCTAAATATAACACCTGTTATCGATTCAATTTTGGAAAACCCTGTTCTAAAATTAGACCCATTGGGTAAATACAGAAAACGTTATGGATTTTCCAAAAACAAACCAACATGGATTTCACAACGGAAAGTTTGGAAAAAAGTTCTAGACACTTCTAAGAGGGTATATATAGGCTTGCACAAGCTTACAAGTCAAGAAGATTTAGTAAGTCAAACATTAGCGACTAACAGTACTAGACATTATAGTTAATCAAGGATATCTATTCATTATCAAAACTGTGAAAGGTAAGAAGTAAGTTTTAACGTGTGATTTGTAGATTCATGTTAATTTTATTCTCATATTTAGTCATCTACACATCGTGTTATGTTAGAAATCATGTCATATTGTAACAATTGACTTTGTTTAAATTAATTGATAGTTTATCTTCATATTAAATTTACTTCGATATTCAAAAGTATATTTTTATTATCACCTTTTAATGACTAGTTAGCATTTGTACTTAGGCTAGATCTTACAATGCTATGGGTATGGTTAAAATACTACGATTACCTTTTTGTCTGAACCTTTAACAAATGTATTCTACCCACATCTGATAAGTGGAATTATCCATTGCAATTCGAAATCTAAATGAAGAATATCCTATGTAGATTCGGACCTAATTTCTTTGATACATTCACGCAATAGAAATATCAATGTTTGAATGAGAAATATATTGGGAATGTTGTATTGACTTTTAAATGAGATTGTCCACGAATGTAAAATTTTAAAAGTGAAAATAAAATGCCGTTGGAACACTCGGAATTTTTGTGTAGTTGTATGGAAAACAATAATAATTGGCAATTGAAATCATAATTGATTAATTAAGCGTCAATATATTTAAGTATGTACCTTCTGTATGAGTTAAATCTCAAAACAGTTCCAACGCTTTTGGATTTAGATACATTTACATTCACTGTTTATAGGCTCTTAAACTTGAATAGAAACTACTTGTACTTCTTACAGTGCGTATCGTATAGAGGTACACAGCTGTTGTACAGTCTTAAAAACCTAAATCTTTGACTCCAAAATTTCTTCACTTTTGTGAACAAGCAGCTTTAATATTTCTATCCTCTTCTTTCTTCACACTATAGAAATACACAATAATGGGTAACGATAGCGTAAACATTATCAGCATGAACTCGGCGCGTCGAGGGATGGAGAGTATGGCGCCGAAAGACCAAACTAGCTTCCTCCAGCAGCTAATTGAGGGGGCCTGTCCCGACATTTGCCAACTTCCCGGGGAAAACGGCACGGATCTCGGGTCTAATGTCGTTGTTGGATACGACCAATACAAGACACCGAGTAGCAACAGAACCGTTCTGTTGTATAACTATGAAAGGGTAAATACACTTTATTTGCTTAATTGATTGATCTTTTGTTTTGGTAATGTGTTCGTGCTTTGTTATGAACAAGACATATTGCTGGTCTCTCGTGTGAACATACGTATAATTTTGAATGGATATTTATTTCTGTATTATGTTCGAACTTATTATGTTGATGTACAAGACAAAGAACAGTTCTGTTATCTTTAATGATCTCATAAACTGTTTAGATTGGTTTACTGCTTTTGTAAAATGTTCCATTTGATTGAGTTCATATACAAGAAAAAGAGCAGTACTTTTGTCTTGCATTAGTGTTTTACTTGTTTCGATTGTTTATTTGCTTTTGTAATATGTACGAATCTGAAATACTTATGTATAAGAGTAATGATGGTCTCTTGTAAGAATATATGACTTGTTTCAATCGACGTTATGCTTTTGTAATTTATTATGTTTATATACGAAAGAATAAGAACAGTAAGCACTACTGTTCACTTGAATGGTCTTATCGACTGTTCGGATTGATATTTTGTATCTATTATGTTTAAATACAAGACAAAGATAAATGCTTGTTTCCTGAATGATCTTACTAACGTTTTCGATTGGTTATCTGTTTTCGTGATATGCTCGTGTCCCATCTTCATACTCTTCTTTGGTCTGTAGTAAGATTTTATCCATGGTTTATAACCCAGTCTTTAGATGACGCCTTATTTGTTTCTTGCAGGTGACGATGAGAGCTGCATCTGCTAGCATTAACTCATTTGGACAGCTCAATGGGCTGGACATAGAGAAGCTGGTCACACCAATGGTCCAAGTACACACACCGAAGCCCGTAAAAAGCGTGGTCAAAGAGTTCTCTATGATTTCCTGGCAAAGGGACCTCTTTTCAGATAACAGCCTAAACCGTGCCGGCGATTTGACGGTTCTCGAAAGCCTCATCATATTTTCCCAGAGGCTCGCCCAGAGCATCAACAGCTCCATATTCATGAGCGGTGAGATACCTCTCCCCTTTGGCCAGGTGGAAGCCACCGTCAGGAAGCTCAGCAAGGGCACCAACGAAGCCTTTCTGACGCACCTAGCCGACGAGGAAATGATGCCCAAGGAATTCCTCCCATCAATGACCAATGGAAGCACAAGGTCAACCCGACACAAGTTCATGTTGGAGGTGTTTAGATGTAAATCAAACTCCACCTCCCAATACTCCGCTTCCGTCTCTGACTGCTTCATTGCCAGCAAAGAGCTTCAACTCAAGGAGGCCACGATGCTTGACGTGGAGAGCGTTCTCGGCCGACAGATCAAGATGCCGGCTCTGAAGAAGAACGCGCCAGTTCAGACCGAGATAAAGTACGAAAACCGACCAGCGCGTCATCATGGTGGCTAACCCGGTCGTCTGTTTGCCATAGATGGCATCGGGGCCTTACTCTTAACGATATGGGCAGCTGTAACTCGGCTGGCTATCGAGGGCGTCGAACGCATGTGTACGTGGGGGATGAATCAGGTCATTATAATTTGGAGAGGGAAGAATGCTAATGTCATAGATTTACATTGATTTAGAACTGTCGTGATTATAATGGCGGTCGCATATCATTACATGCGTACGCGGGGGACGAATCAGGTCATCATACTTGGGAGGAGAAAGGAAGATAATCGTCATAGATTTACATTGATTTAGAACTGTCGTGATTATAATGGCGGTCGCATATCATTACATGCGTACGCGGGGGACGAATCAGGTCATCATACTTGGGAGGAGAAAGGAAGATAATTGTCATAGATTTACATTGATTTAGAACTGTCGTGATTATAATGGCGGTCGCATATCATTACATGCGTACGCGGGGGACGAATCAGGTCATCATACTTGGGAGGAGAAAGGAAGATAATTGTCATAGATTTGTATCGATTTAGAACTGTCGTGATCATAATGGCCGTCGAATATCATTACGTTAAAAATATTGATTCACTGTATTAAGTAAGTTTCATAGCGACGTTTTCTATTATATTTATTGTCCAATGGACTTTAACCTGTTTTGGTTTTAGAGAGGCTCCAGTGCGAGACAGGGCTGGTCGAAAAAAATGCTCTATGATTGCGATATTGGTTTAAAATGTATGTAATGAAGGCCATCTGTAACAAACATTCCTAGTGAAGTGACTTTCGATAGTGTTCCGTAAACATTTTATCGCTGACCATTGAAAGGTGTCACGTTTTGCAAAATGTTTCAAACTGTCGTACTGTTTTAGAAAAAGACGACCATCGCAAATTTTGTGTAGATTAAGATTTATGTAAGATTGTTGAAATTGTTTTATTCATCATGTTTTGAGAGTGTTTTCCTCCATGCATTTGACTTCGTCCTGCTTTGCACTAGTTCGTTATCAACACTTTTAAACAGGAAATGCTTGTGAAGAGTTAATCCTTCTGTTGGTATGCTGCTTTATAAGTTTGTTACTGTATATATGTTATTCAGTTTTTTCATGGATATTTTGTTTAATTTTTTTATTAGTTGACTGTAAAGAATACTGCTCAAATAGACTTTAAGATTATAATTGACCAAACGACAGATTTTCGTTTTTCATTTGTATCTTCTAAAAATCAAACGTATAACACCGATATATAAGTAGCGTTAGGCATTGCTTAGTGCAAAGTTATTTAGGGATTTGCTTGTCATTCCAGGAAATAAAGCGTCAACATTTCGTATCCACTTTTTAATAGTTTCTCGATGTTGAATAGCCAAATAGCCAAAAGTCAAAATTCCCTAAACAATATTGGGAATATTCAATTTATTGTCATCATAGCGGCTGTCAGCGTTTTATCAATAAAATAACAAAGAAAATATCTGCGGAAGTCAAAATCAATTTTCATTGATATCATCCTACACATATGTACAGTATTGTCATGTGACCCATTATTTGGAGCGTCTTGGAGAAATGACTCAAATAATGCCTTACTTTACAATATTGCTTTTCTCTGATTTAAGAGGAAGCGATCTTTTAACCAACGAAAGATCTTACCATAAGGTGTTTAGTAAAACTCCACGAATAACTATATATATACATTTATCTTAACCCTCCTATCTACTCACGTTGTAATGTCTTTTGTTAATCTCTCCATTCCTCTTTTCTGAACCCCTTTCTAGATGTGTTATTTATTTGTTTTCGACAAATGTCAAACCCCGAATTGTTTTGTATGTTATGCGAAAGATTTGCTGTGAAATAAAAGTTTGAACTTGAACGAATTATTTGTATTTCTTGCGTTCGCCTTTGTTGTGATAGACGGTGTACAGCGGTATCATTCGTTTATAGGTTTCTGATAAAAAAAACCCATTTTCCTATTTATGAATTGATATCTTGTGCAAACAGAAGGAAGCATTGAACGAAAATCATTGCATTCATCTAGAGTGTACATGTAGGAGTAGAAATGAATGCCCTCTTAATGGAAATGTGTATAACCATTGTGACACAATGAAAAATAGCTATTCCCTAACGTTTTCCACAGCAGCTGCAGCAGGAATCTATTGTAGTAAGGGTCTCAAATTTACCAGATTAATTTTGCATTGACGTAAGGGCCCTTATTCCGTGAAGAAGAACACGGATCCATGTCGATTATACCATCACGACATCATTACACATGACAAGACGGACCAATGGCTGCTTTGACAAGTCCGAAATGCCCAATCTATTGATGGATGTATTAGTCTATTGCTTCGGAGTTTCCAATAGTTTTTAACTTGCATCACGGCAAATATGTATTCCATCTGAAACTCATTCACCAGGGTACCGTTTAACTAAACAGTTTACGCTTAAGATTTGTGTAAGTTTAAAACAACATTCCTCTTATTTCAATATTGGGTGAAGTAATATTGCAAAGTAACACATCATTGGAATCGTCTCTCCGAGACGCTTCCAATGACGTGTTACATTGCAATATTGTACTTTAATTGAAGATACTATCAATGTGTATCAGTTTTAACTTTTACAAATATTTTCCTTAAGTTGTTTGGAAAAGTGATACCCAGTTATTTACACTTTGAATTTCAAATCGTTATCTTATCGTATCCTAAAGGACGGATGACCGACAATTTAACCCTCATTCTAACACACAGACTTCTTGTTATCGATACAGAACATCAAACTCCTCAAAGTAATCTCCCTTTGCTACTCTGCATTGAACACTGCCACCACAATAGTTTCATCTAGATTTGCTGGATATAATGTGTTTGTAGGAACATCTATAGACGTTTGTTTGTCTATGTTGTATGTGTTGAATATTTTTGTAATATTTACATTCTTATTTTATTCTCATTGTAGATCGTCATGTTGGCAATATCTAATTACATGTATTTCATTCTCGTATTTTTGTTCATTGAACCATGTTAACAATATACCTACTGGGCTTATACGCCTTATGGAATTATGTAAATAAAACTTTCAAAAACTATAATATTTAATTTAGTAATACTGTATTTTTGTGATGATTTCTGATTAGTTAAATTGAAAGATATTTCGTTTTATTTGCAAATAAAGCACAAATGGATGATTGTGGGGTGGCGCCTTTTTCGTTTCTAAGCCGATGGTCATGTGACTTTTGTGGTTCTAGTTATTAAAGGGAGATCACTGTGAGGAGTTTGATAGAACATATAGGAAGAATGGGGAAATATTGAACCCTTAGAGCACTGGACGTTTATTTTCGGTACAAAGTGTCGTATACTTATAGTGCAGTGGGATCAAAATTTCGCTACAAAGTATCTTAGACTTTTTTTTCCAGTTTTGGTGGCTTGATTAGATAAGACAATTTATGTTCATCTACCTTCACATTAAGGGATAGTGTAGCGATTTCGGTCGTGTTGTGATTCTCATTTACTTTATTTTTGACAAAAAAGAATCAATTGTCATGGGTGCTTATACTCTAGATATACGAGCTTGTTTATATAGTCATAAAAGATGTCACAATCCTTCTTTACTGCATGGTTTATCAGCTAATTATTGATACCCATTGAACAACAGCATCAATAATAATGCACGGATACATTGTAAAATCGTTGGCCATGACCCAATGCAAACGCATGCATTGAAAGAAAATACGATTTAAGAATTCCTTATTTTTTTCAACACAGTTTATTACCTAATCATATTGTATTTACAAAATGTATGAATCATCCCACAAACAAGCGATAAATATTTGGAGCAAAAAAGGAGCAACGTTATACAATCATTGATACAGGCACTTAGCAATGTTCTACCACAGAAATCGCACATTGCAACAGAAGGAATATAGTAACAATGCATTGCTAGAGATAGCTTTATGTTTATTCGTTGTTTTGATTTATCCATGCACGTCAAAACGTCTGTGTTTATCACATTAATTTTTTTATTAAACGGCTATAAATTTAAAATCTACAACCAAATTGTTATATTGCCCTTTACAACAAACTAGAAAAGTACATGTTCAATGTAGCCTCACTAACGTCAATCAAATTCACTTCATGTCCAAGTTCCTCGAATTGACGCTTTTCGGCTGCTTATTTTTGTAGATGCCCTTCATGGCCGTCATTCGTCGTTTGCGACTTTTCTCGTTCTTCGCCTTCTCCATTTCTATTTCCTTCTGTTTCTCTTCCTTGGCTTTTGGGTCCCTCGCGCTGGCAGGATTGTAAACCTTCACGTGTTCGTTTGGTCGAGATCCGTACGAGGAGGATAGTAATCCAGACGAAGCTGCACTCTTCAGCGACATCGCAGACCTTCCTTGCTGGTACAAGGGCCTGATGGGGCCTTTGTGCTCGTCAATTGACTCCTCGTTGAAGAATACAGAGTCCCGTTTAATTGGCATGGATATATAATCAACTTCGGGTTCGGTGATAAACGTCTTCGATTGCTTTCGTTTTGGAATTGAGATATCCATCTCCAAATCTGAACTTGCTAGTGTGTCACTTGAGTGGGTGTCCCCGTTTGCATCGGTTTCTGGACACGTGTCAGATTTACTGGAATGGGCCGGAGATGGTTCTACATGAGTGACATTCTCCACGGACGGCACAATATCAGCTGCATGCGAGTTGATGTTAACCACTGTTGTTGCGTGGTGTCGCGGTGATAAAGGCTCTTCCTTTTCGACTGTGCCATCTGTATCGGTGTTTGATACGCTATCAACATAAATCGGTTCATGCTCTCTCGGTTTATGATCCTTTTCTTCTCGTGTGCTTGATTTCTCAAACGCTCTTTCTGTTTCAGTAGGGGGTGGGTGCAATAGATTATCGTCAAACCCTTTACCACCGTAGAGTGGTGATTCCTCTTCTTTAGCGATAGGATGAACGTCTGTACTAGTGTTTTCATTGGACGGATCTTCTTGAATACCAGCCGAATTTGTTACATCAATAGTTGGTACTATTCCAGTCACCTGATCAGTTGGTTTCTCTTTGTCCTCTGACTTTTCAACTTCTTCAGCCTTATTTGTCTTCGGTTTGTCTAGGTTGATGGTGTCTTTATCATTAGTTAATGGCTTGGTAGCCGGTTTACGTTTGACAGGGGATTTTCGTATGTCGGATTTTGATTTTGATTTGGACTCCATCTGCGGCTTCGTTTTGCCTGCACCAGCACTGACCTTCTTTGGTGGATCTTTCGTAAGGTTGGATTGAGTTCCCCGCTTGTTTTGCTTCTGTGTGGTTTCGTTTGCCAATTCCACAGTAGCAACAGCAACAGTTGCTTCCTGAGCATCTCCGTCAAGGGTTTTATTCAATTGCCCGATCAGACCATTTGAATCCGTATTACGAGCATCGTTAGAAGCATCCCCTCCTTTAACGGTGGCAGAAGCGTTTGTTTCAACAATGTCTGAACTTACTTGTTTCTTTTCAAGTCCAATCAAAGATGCCCCTGACAAGGTGAAGCCATTCTCCTTTTGTACGACTAAAGGAGGTACATAACGTTTAGCTAAAGGCGGTACAACATTTACTTTGTCCTTTAGGTTAATCTGAAATGTGCGAATTGGTGGGAGGGATTGACGGCTACTGGGTGGAGGGTGGTCGGAAAGGATAGCTGGATATCCATTTGAATCTCCGAAAACGAACCCCTCTTCATCACTGATGACCGAACCCTTGGACAGACTGCGGTTAAGTCGATTCTCATACACCGGATCATGCTAGAAATACAGATTACACGATGGTTACTGAACAGCGTCTGGAACGTTTGCTTATGCAGGAATGTTGCATATATCGGATGGAATGAATGCATTTTGTATATGTTTACCGTTTAAATGTATACATTGAAATTATAACGCACAGTGATTCCCATATTTAAGTATGTGTTCTTGTTTTACCATGTACCTCTTTCTAAAACATTTCATGCTTTTTTATCATGAACACGTGCATTAAAGAAAATATGAAGATATATAAATAAAACGACCTAAAACATGTTTGAAACCAATATTTAAGTAAGTGTATGAATAACTGCGAACTGGTTCCGCAGTGTTTCGGACAAAGAATTGCTTACGAAGTTTGTAAAGGTGCCCGTCGTAAGCGATTTTACGTTCAAGTACTGCACGACCTATCAAGGGCATGATCTAAGACACTTAAGTATCTCATTGCGTTTTATTTCACTATGTTTCTCCGAACCACTATAGCATTCGACTAGAAAGATCTATAATCATGATTATTGAAAAAGAAATTGATTGCATTGGTTTGAATTGCATTGCAAACCAAAATAAGTAACTATAACTAGTGTCTAATGTATAAATATCCAAATGAAAGTGGAGTTCATAGTTATCAAATATGTGAAACCAGTGATGTACCTGTATTTCTTTCAATCAAACGCAAATAGTTACGCAATATAAACATCACTTTGCATTGACTTTGATATCAGCCCATCAAAACATGCACGTATTTCATATAATTTGAACTACTTTTCTTTAAACCACGATGAAACCCAGCAAAACCAAACCATCTTTTTTAAATCCATTGCAGTTTATATATTGTGACGAATATATAAGTTGAGATACAATGTAAACATAACATGGTATTGGCCTTTGTATTAACCCTTCTATGGTATCCTAGATGTATTCCGGATTCGATTCCATCATGTTCAAAGAGCAGACGGTAACTAGATCTACATTGCAATTTCGGAATGATTGTACAGTATGCTAAACGTAAATAGCGAGCCTGAGTTTTAAGGAATCGAGTTCTGATTTAACAAGGCAGTCTACCGATGAACCTTCTTGTTCATACGGACATCGACCACGAACCATATATTCCTATTCCCACTGGAAGAAATGTTCCTTGTCACTCTATGGGGTAGTAAACATGCGCATATTTCAGAACATTGTAATTCGATATATAAACACTTACAAATCTATAAAATATATCCGAAAGCCATTTTGCCTCAACGCAAAACTTCGAAGCGATTAAACATTCAAAATAGATCGAATTCGTTACATATCTCTGCCATTTGTGATAACTCGTGGAATGACGCTTCTATGTTCATGGTGCAGATTACTTACCTCTTTCGACTGACTGATCCTACATTTCTGGAAGTAGAGGCAGGTTAAAAGAAGAATGACCAAAAGTAGAACCACAAGCCCTATCACAATACCAATCGTCAAGGTGGAGCCTGAAATGAACGTTTATCATACATGCTGAGTTAAGTCCCTTCGTCCAAAAATCTTCACGTTAATGTATCTGCCACATTTGTACATAAGGATAAAAAAAACACTGTGACAAAAGGAAAAAATTGATAATAATGACAAATGTATCCTCTTCACACAGTTGCCACTGCTTTCGGATTTATCGAGACGATCAAATAAGCACCAAGATGTTTTTGTTTGGTTAATGTATATGATCTATCCTTTATACTACACAACCATTCATTTGAGAAACATTATGTAACGCTTGTTAAACGTTTATGCAAATTGGGGAACCTAACGCATTGTTGTAGAGAACCTGCTGGTCTATATATAGTCAACACAACCGCTCAGTGTATGGCAGTGTTTTTCACTGTCATATCTGTTTGTTTCTTTGAGAGGTTCATTTGCTCGGTTCGTCACAATTACTTCAAAAAGACTTCGAACTGAATTATCTTAGCAACACAGCATTGCTTAATGATAAAGCATTGCGTTTATAGACTTTCTGTTGCGTTACTTATCATACTCTCTGATTTTTTTTCGTAAATAGTTACATGAATCATGTATTATATTCATACGATGTATGTGCTAGTTTCGATTAGCCTTTGATGATTGGAAACATTCTATTCAAGACGAATTGCTTTGTATTGCATGTCACAATTTTACATTCATTTTGCGGGATCATGTGCATAATGTGTATAATCGTTGACTTACTTAATGACGTGTCCGAGCCTGTAGCAGCACCTGTCCCAGAAATGGTACCTGAAAATGTAGATATGTTATTAAAATTAAAGGTTACTGACTAATACGTTCAGGTGTAATGAATTGTGCCATGATTAACTATTAGGCTGAATTTGTATATATGTCAGTATGATAGAGGATTTACTTACTCGTATGATACATGAAGTAGGACAGAGTCCTATACATACTTCCTAGATATTTGGAAAAAGAATTATGCACAGATTCGGGATTGGCTATTTATAGAATAAGTCATACATTTTGTACTTTCTCATATTTTTTCTACATTCAGACGTTCAGACACAAGATTGGGTAGACTACTTATAGTTTCTATACACCAATATCAATGAGATTGTCTGCAATCGAAACAAGAACACGTTTCAAATGTCGTATTTCGAAAATCATAACATGGGACGATTACGAATGCATAGGTTAGTAAAAGTAATCAATGCAGATTTAAAAAAGAAATAAAAACATTGCTTTCAGAAAATTGAAATTATTTATCTAACGTGCTCATTAAATGGGACCTACCTATAAACATGACGGCTTAGTTTGAAAACAGGCATTTCTCAACAAGTTATTGAAAGTTCGTCATTTAATACTAGCATGTCAAACATATGACGAAAGAGCCTTTAATCGGAAGCTCGACATAACTGTTCTTAAGCTCTGTCAGCCATTGTCTTAATCTCGTTGTTAATTTGACAATACGACTCTATATTACTTTTAACATACTTAATATAGGTTTTACATCGCATCTTCATCAAGAATCTTAATGATGCAGGATGACCCCATTCTTAACTGCCCATAAGAACTTGTCAAGCTGGATATAATCATCGGTATTCCGTAAGTCAGTCGGGAGAATAACTCTCATGAAAAACGAAATGTCGTCACCTGGATTTGAACCAACGCAGAGAGGGGCCATGCAATCCCAAGTTCTGAAATTCAAACACTAGGCCACGGAAGCCCTCCTGCGACCATAGTAAGGTATATCATTTGCTGGGACTAGTTTCTTTTGCCACTGGGTATGTTTACCCCTTTGGCGTATCCTATGAGAGCGTATAATATAATACCTAGTTGGCATGGTGATGCAGAGCCGCTCCATGTACCGTCGGCTTGACACACCTTTGTGTTGTTTTCACCGAGCACATAACCACTGTGACAGTCGATCAATGTCGAGTCGCCATATTTACGACCGGTAGTACTTATTACAAATCCGTAATAAGGTGCTGGATATTCACCACAGTCTGAAAGAAACGAGGATAATCATATATGGGTTACGACACATGTATCGGATTATCAGGTACATGTTAAGATTTTACATAAAATGCAACATGTTTTCTATCAAGCAAAATTAAGATTCTTAACTTTCGGTCATGAGTGTAACACCCTATCTAGCATATCAAAATTATAGCTTTGGTGTTAGAAACTCCATCAATAGATTCAGGGGTAATAATGAATGGGTGCGTTTGTTTGTACTAGATGAAGACGAAGAGTTCTTTGGTATAGGGCACCAGGGCAAGCATCTTTATTTTTCTTTGGTGTATAGATGACGGGCTATTCATAGCATCTAGAAGAACAATACTCAGCATAAATATAGTATTGCGTCGGTTTAGAACTTGATCAAACTATATAATTTGAAATAACTTTTAAAAATAATGGTCTTATTTGGTACTGATGATAAGGCATAAACTATGTCGTTTTACACGTATGTACACGTAGACCCAGTCGAAAGTAAGCAATGGGCTAACTTTGATAAGCAACTACAGTAGAACATCTATAGCTGGAAGTTGAAGGAACCTCATGCATATGTGAGACAGAGAGAGAGTGAGCGTATAGATGTCTGTTTCATTACGACGTAGAAAACGAGGGGGACTATTTTGGTTCCCCGTATTTACCTCGACGTGTAGAAGAGTTGAAGTTAAAGATACTCAACTGTAAGTTAAAAACACCATTGCGGTCAAGATTTAATTGACCTCAAATAAATAATAGATACTTTAATGTATCTCCAATAAATGGGCATGTGATTTTAGTTAAATCACAAAGATTAAAGGTTCAAATACTTACCAACTATTTCACAAGTCGGATTTGAGCTCCAGATAGCACCACTAATACATCGAACGAGGGAATCTCCATTTAGCGTATAACCCGCATTGCATGTTATAATTGCGATTTCACTGTAAGTCGTTCCTCTCGGCAATTCAACTTGTCCATTTATTATTGAAGGATGTCCACAATCTAAAGAATAAGTAAATGAAAAGTAAACTTCATACAAGTGAAATGAAATCTGCTTATGAATAAAACAATGGTTTGAAGGAACCCTTAAATCGACAGAAAAAAACACATGCATTGTTCCGTGGTCTTGACATATATCCCCAAAAATACTTGATGGGGCTAAATGGAGTTGAGATTATTTCTCCTTGGATTGGCTTAAAGTAGCTATTTCTTACAACTATCAATAACAAATAATAAATTGATAAAAAGCATATTATCTAATTCCAATCGTAGTAATTTTATATATTTTACTGTGGACATTTTACCTATGTGTACACTATCATAAACGGATTTATTATTGCATTAATAAATATTTTAAAAACAGTTCGAAAATCTTTTCAACAATGACAACCTGAAACACAGAGGTAGACAGGGTTGATTTCAAGTCGGATTAATCCGTAGTATAAATTTGAGGGGAGGCAGAGTAGAACTTGAGCTTGATTAAATGGGCGTATGAGGTCATGCAACGCACAAGTTTGTGCATTTTCATGTAACTCTGTAAATCAAATAAGTATGAGTTGAATAAATCATTGGGACCTCCTTTTATATTACAATCTTCTTGTGGTTTTTGTTTTTGTTTTGTTTTTTAAATGGTTGGTCTTATGGAGCGTTATCTTAACCTTGCAATACACTAATTTTCCAAGTAATTACAGACAGCATTAATATTTCCTTGTATCTGGCAAACTGGAGTGTCCCAACCAGACTCAGCACAAGTTACCACTGAGTTACCAATGAGTGTATACCCAGTTTTACAAGATATTATATATTATTAGGTAAACATATCAAATCAAATGAAGTAATGACCAAGCAAATAATAACACAACTTGCTCCGTACATATCGGATTGAAAAGGTTTGAAATGAAATCTATAAATCGGATCAATTAACAGAAGGAATTGAATCGGTACCCGATTAAATGGATCTTTTAGGGACACTCTGAGACTTCGGTTTAAACAAAACGGATAAACGTACTCGGACAAGACAAATGTTAAGGTACACATCCTTTGTATCAATGACCTTTCAAGTTTTTCGTTTGGAAAAAAAACACTATTGACAGCATCATGAGGCACACAAAATCGCTTCCAATGACTCTGAATTATTCTATTATAGTTTTACGTTTTATTTAGTTTTACCTTGTATTTGACAAGACGGAGTACCATCCCATCCAGAAGGGGTGCAAGTTAATACCGAGTTTCCTGTTAGAGTATAGCCAGTGTTACAAGTAAGTGTCGCAGTTGCACCGAACGTTGTCCCCGATGAAGTAGCAGCCTGTCCGTTTGATGGGGTAGGATTACCACAATCTGTCAAGAGAATCATTTTACATTAAGAGTTTGGTGTCACAGAATGATTATATGGTAAGAAATTTACTAATAACATACAATGTCACACAAGAACACCAAATTAGCTTAGTGAGTCTTTCATCGATGCTCAACACATGTTTTTCTGTGAATGATCAATTAAGATAATTACCTGATGGATCACAAATTGGGCTATCGCTCCACGTTCTATCGGCTTGACATGTAATGCGAGCAGATCCACTGATGACGTGACCAGCATCACAACTTACTGTCACTATTGAATTGTAGTTGAAGTCACTGCTGTCAAGAATGCCTTTGGACGGTGTGGGATCGTTGCATACTGTGATATTTATGTATAATAAAATATAGTTAGCTAGTTAGTTAGAATAGCATTTGTTTTGTTTTTTTCGAAATGAAAGAATTTAAATGGATATCTATTTCAAAATTCAATTTAAATTAAGAAGCAATGCATTGGTTTTGAAGTTATAATTAAAAGAATACCATAGCTTCTTTCCAGCCAAATTTACATTCAAAAGCGATGTTTCATCACGTAGAATACGCTTGTATATCAATTGTTGTCTCGAGGCACTTTCCTTTAATATTTTTAATGTTCCCATCTTTGAACAAGCACAATTATTGGTCATTTTATTTCATTCATAAGGTATCTTTTATTTACATCAGCATCGACTATTGATAGAAAGGTCGGTGTGTGTTTGAACATTCAAGGTTTGTCCATTTATAAAATAAATTTCTGCGTTTTATTCGAATAAGATATTTTCTTATAGGTCCTCTAATGATTTCACAATATATGACAATACTTACCAACTATTTCACAGGACGGATCTGAACTCCAGATAGCACCGTTGTCACACCGAATATGGGAATCTCCATTTAGGGTATAACCCGTATTGCAAGTTACAATTGCAACTTCACTGTAAGTCGTTCCTCTCGGCAATTCGGCTTGTCCATTAATTATGGAAGGGTCTCCACAATCTAATCAATAAATAGATGACATATACATTTTCTTAAGGTTAGTTGATATCCTAAGATGCAAGTGATTTGTTCCTTTTTAAAAATCAATTATTTGTAGGAAACATCAAATCAGGAGAGAAACACTTGTTTTGCCTCACTTTTTTGTTTATCTCAAACAAAAAAAATAAAAACGATGTCGGTCCAATATCATTTCTTCTTGTAAATTATTTATGTTCTTAAATACAACTACATCTAAGCATAGGAAATTACGTGTTACATGTATTCAAATTACAGCCGTACCATGCCATAGGTACGTGTACTTACTGTACTCAAAACCATTATATGCATATTTTAGAAACCATGTAAGGTTGTATAAAAAGAATGATAACAATTTTTCAATAGTCAATCCAGTAAATCTGAACAATTCAAATTGATTGTTTCTTCTTTTCTTATTAGCCACGCAAATCGAAATTAATGACGCAATTGCGAAGTAATAATAATCGTAATTCCAAATTATACACAACCCAATTGTGCGATTGAGTTTGGTATTTTCTTCTGCTACTTATTAAGTAAACATATCAAAACAAATGAAGTCATGCGAACGCAAATAATAATCGACATTGCTCCGGACATATTTTATTAAAAATGTTTGAGTTGAAATCTATAAATCGGATCAATTAACAGGAGGGGTGTATAAATGGGCATTTTGGGGACAACTTGACCTGTATTGATAATCTTGTCAAGGTTTTCGTAGGGAAATTACACTATTGACAGCATCATGAAGCACTAGAAACTGCTTCTAATGACTATGAATGAATTTATTACAGTTGTACGTTTTATTTAGTTTTACCTTGTATTTGACAAGACGGAGTACCATCCCATCCAGAAGGGGTGCAAGTTAATACCGAATTTCCTGTTAGAGTATAGCCAGTGTTACAAGTAATTGTCGCAGTTGCACCGAACGTTGTCCCCGATGAAGTAGCAGCCTGTCCGTTTGATGGGGTAGGATTACCACAATCTGTCAAGAGAATCATTTTAAATTAAGAGTTTGGTGTCACAGAATGATTATATGGTAAGAAATTGACTAATAACATAAAATGTCACACAAGATTACCAAATTAGCTTTGTGAGTCTATCATCGATGCTCAACACATGTTTTTCTGTGAATGATCAATTAAGATAATTACCTGATGGATCACAAATTGGGCTATCGCTCCACGTTCTATCGGCTTGACATGTAATGCGAGCAGATCCACTGATGACGTGACCAGCATCACAATTTACTGTCACTATTGAATTGTAGTTGAAGTCAATGCTGTCAAGAATGCCTTGGGACGGTGTGGGATCGCTGCATACTATGATAGAGAAAGAAACATTCAAGCAATGAATATCTTCTTATTGTACGAAAAGCTCTCGTTAATTCACATTACAAATCAAAGAGGAGGATATCAACACAATACCTTTGATTGAGCAAGTTGGGTTTGAGCTCCAGACCCCTCCGTTCAAACACGAAACCAACGTATCCCCTACTAGGTCGAAGCCAGTATCGCACTTTACCAAGGCAACGGCACCGTACACAGTCCCATCAGGCGTAGTGGATGACCCATTACCTGGCGCAGGATCTCCACAATCTACAAACAGAAGCGTCATGTTTGTGTTACACAAGTTGGAATTGTCTGGCACTACATTGTGCTGTAAAAGCAAAACGATCATTTTCATCTGTTTCCTATGGTAGCGAAGGATTTGTTTCAAATACGGCTAACGATTTCTCGCTTGGTGGTTTAAAAAGGTCCATGTCGATTTTCAAACTGTGTAAGCATATCTTATGTTAGGCTTCATAGGTTCTCATCGCACTACACCGACTATGCTTTTACATGTACTTGTGAAATGTTTGCTAACTGACCTTGTATGTCACAGGTTGGACTACTGTTCCATCCAGTAGATTGACATGTCAGCGTCGCTGCTCCGTTCAGGTTATATCCTTCATTACAAGAGATGGTCGCCAGCTGTCCTTCTGTGGTCCCTGAACTGGCTTCAGCAACTCCATTCAGGGGAGAGGCACTGCCGCAATCTGACATAGATGAATACGTAGATTAAGAAACTGAAACGCCTAATTCCAAATAAGTATATGCAAAACATACCTTCAACAAGCTGTAGATAGACATTGCATTGCAAGAGCATATTACCTCTTATACATGTTGTAGTGTTACTCCACTGCCCATCAGCAAGGCAAGAGAGGTATTGAACGCCATCCAAAGCATAGCCGTTGTTACAAGTAATGAAGGCCGAACTGCCGTATAGTGTTTCGTCTGGAAGGGAGGCAAATCCATTTGCTGGTGTCGGATCACCACAATCTGCAATTAAAACGTAAGGTTAATCCTCTTAAAACACCAAGTTTCACATCCAATGATAGAAACACGCTATGCTACTCTGTTATGTATATGATATGTTAAGTGTTGGAATTAGTTCAATCCATTTTATATAACGTAAAGATGCTTACCTTTTATTTCACAAGTCGGTGTGTTGTCCCACCCAGAAGCGGTGCAGGTTATGGTTGAGTTTCCAACTAATGTGTAACCACCATTGCATGAAATTGTAGCAGTTGCGTCCAATGTTGTTCCAGACGGAGTAACAGCCTGTCCATTTGAAGGGGTGGGACTGCCGCAATCTAAAGAAATAGAAAGTACATTGTCTCATAGATATTGTCTTGGACATCGCAATTTCATGTATGCGTATTCGTTCGTAGTAGGCTAATGACTTAGTTTGACTTTATCTCGAATTCAAAGCAAAATGGCTCTCTTGATTAATTACATCACAAATGGCTTCATCAATGAAAATTCGCAATTGGTCACCTACCTGTTGAATCACAAATTGGGCTCTCGCTCCACGTTCCATCGGCTTGACATGTAATGCTAGCGGATCCACTGATGACGTGACCAGCATCACAACTTACTGTCACTATTGAATTGTAGTTGAAGTCAATGCTGTCAAGAATGCCTTGGGACGGTGTGGGATCGCTGCATACTATGATAGAAAAAGAAACATTCAAGCAATGAATATCTTCTTATTGTACGAAAAGCTCACGTTAATTCACATTACAAATCAAAGAGGAAGATATTAACACAATACCTTTGATTGAGCAAGTTGGGTTTGAGCTCCAGACCCCTCCGTTCAAACACGAAACCAACGTATCCCCTACTAGGTCGAAGCCAGTATCGCACTTTACCAAGGCAACGGCACCGTACACAGTCCCATCAGGCGTAGTGGATGACCCATTACCTGGCGCAGGATCTCCACAATCTACAAACAGAAGCGTCATGTTTGTGTTACACAAGTTGGAATTGTCTGGCACTACATTGTGCTGTAAAAGCAAAACGATCATTTTCATCTGTTTCCTATGGTAGCGAAGGATTTGTTTCAAATACGGCTAACGATTTCTCGCTTGGTGGTTTAAAAAGGTCCATGTCTATTTTCAAACTGTGTAAGCATATCTTATGTTAGGCTTCATAGGTTCTCATCGCACCTCACCGACTATGCTTTTACATGTACTTGTGAAATGTTTGCTAACTGACCTTGTATGTCACAGGTTGGACTACTGTCCCATCCAGTAGATTGACATGTCAGCGTCGCTGCTCCGTTCAGGTTATATCCTGCATTACAAGAGATGGTCGCCAGCTGTCCTTCTGTGGTCCCTGAACTGGCTTCAGCAACTCCATTCAGGGGAGAGGCACTGCCGCAATCTGACATAGATGAATACGTAGATTAAGAAACTGAAACGCCTAATTCCAAATAAGTATATGCAAAACATACCTTCAACAAGCTGTAGATAGACATTGCATTGCAAGAGCATATTACCTCTTATACATGTTGTAGTGTTACTCCACTGCCCATCAGCAAGGCAAGAGAGGTATTGAACGCCATCCAAAGCATAGCCGTTGTTACAAGTAATGAAGGCCGAACTGCCGTATAGTGTTTCGTCTGGAAGGGAGGCAAATCCATTTGCTGGTGTCGGATCACCACAATCTGCAATTAAAACGTAAGGTTAATCCTCTTAAAACACCAAGTTTCACATCCAATGATAGAAACACGCTATGCTACTCTGTTATGTATATGATATGTTAAGTGTTGGAATTAGTTCAATCCATTTTATATAACGTAAAGATGCTTACCTTTTATTTCACAAGTCGGTGTGTTGTCCCACCCAGAAGCGGTGCAGGTTATGGTTGAGTTTCCAACTAATGTGTAACCACCATTGCATGAAATTGTAGCAGTTGCGTCCAATGTTGTTCCAGACGGAGTAACAGCCTGTCCATTTGAAGGGGTGGGACTGCCGCAATCTAAAGAAATAGAAAGTACATTGTCTCATAGATATTGTCTTGGACATCGCAATTTCATGTATCCGTATTCGTTCGTAGTAGGCTAATGACTTAGTTTGACTTTATCTCGAATTCAAAGCAAAATGGCTCTCTGGATTAAATACATCACAAATGGCTTCATCAATGAAAATTTGCAATTAGTCACCTACCTGTTGAATCACAAATTGGGCTCTCGCTCCACGTTCCATCGGCTTGACATGTAATGCTAGCGGATCCACTGATGACGTGACCAGCATCACAACTTACTGTCACTATTGAATTGTAGTTGAAGTCAATGCTGTCAAGAATGCCTTGGGACGGTGTGGGATCGCTGCATACTACGATAGAGAAAGAAATATTCAAGCAATGAATATCTTCTTATTGTACGAAAAGCTCACGTTAATTCACATTACAAATCAAAGAGGAAGATATCAACACAATACCTTTGATTGAGCAAGTTGGGTTTGAGCTCCAGACCCCTCCGTTCAAACACGAAACCAACGTATCCCCTACTAGGTCGAAGCCAGTATCGCACTTTACCAAGGCAACGGCACCGTACACAGTCCCATCAGGCGTAGTGGATGACCCATTACCTGGCGCAGGATCTCCACAATCTACAAACAGAAGCGTCATGTTTGTGTTACACAAGTTGGAATTGTCTGGCACTACATTGTGCTGTAAAAGCAAAACGATCATTTTCATCTGTTTCCTATGGTAGCGAAGGATTTGTTTCAAATACGGCTAACGATTTCTCGCTTGGTGGTTTAAAAAAGTCCATGTCTATTTTCAAACTGTGTAAGCATATCTTATGTTAGGCTTCATAGGTTCTCATCGCACCTCACCGACTATGCTTTTACATGTACTTGTGAAATGTTTGCTAACTGACCTTGTATGTCACAGGTTGGACTACTGTCCCATCCAGTAGATTGACATGTCAGCGTCGCTGCTCCGTTCAGGTTATATCCTGCATTACAAGAGATGGTCGCCAGCTGTCCTTCTGTGGTCCCTGAACTGGCTTCAGCAACTCCATTCAGGGGAGAGGCACTGCCGCAATCTGACATAGATGAATACGTAGATTAAGAAACTGAAACGCCTAATTCCAAATAAGTATATGCAAAACATACCTTCAACAAGCTGTAGATAGACATTGCATTGCAAGAGCATATTACCTCTTATACATGTTGTAGTGTTACTCCACTGCCCATCAGCAAGGCAAGAGAGGTATTGAACGCCACCCAAAGCATAGCCGTTGTTACAAGTAATGAAGGCCGAACTGCCGTATAGTGTTTCGTCTGGAAGGGAGGCAAATCCATTTGCTGGTGTCGGATCACCACAATCTGCAATTAAAACGTAAGGTTAATCCTCTTAAAACACCAAGTTTCACATCCAATGATAGAAACACGCTATGCTACTCTGTTATGTATATGATATGTTAAGTGTTGGAATTAGTTCAATCCATTTTATATAACGTAAAGATGCTTACCTTTTATTTCACAAGTCGGTGTGTTGTCCCACCCAGAAGCGGTGCAGGTTATGGTTGAGTTTCCAACTAATGTGTAACCACCATTGCATGAAATTGTAGCAGTTGCGTCCAATGTTGTTCCAGACGGAGTAACAGCCTGTCCATTTGAAGGGGTGGGACTGCCGCAATCTAAAGAAATAGAAAGTACATTGTCTCATAGATATTGTCTTGGACATCGCAATTTCATGTATGCGTATTCGTTCGTAGTAGGCTAATGACTTAGTTTGACTTTATCTCGAATTCAAAGCAAAATGGCTCTCTGGATTAAATACATCACAAATGGCTTCATCAATGAAAATTCGCAATTGGTCACCTACCTGTTGAATCACAAATTGGGCTATCGCTCCACGTTCCATCGGCTTGACATGTAATGCTAGCGGATCCACTGATGACGTGACCAGCATCACAACTTACTGTCACTATTGAATTGTAGTTGAAGTCAATGCTGTCAAGAATGCCTTGGGACGGTGTGGGATCGCTGCATACTATGATAGAGAAAGAAACATTCAAGCAATGAATATCTTCTTATTGTACGAAAAGCTCACGTTAATTCACATTACAAATCAAAGAGGAAGATATCAACACAATACCTTTGATTGAGCAAGTTGGGTTTGAGCTCCAGACCCCTCCGTTCAAACACGAAACCAACGTATCCCCTACTAGGTCGAAGCCAGTATCGCACTTTACCAAGGCAACGGCACCGTACACAGTCCCATCAGGCGTAGTGGATGACCCATTACCTGGCGCAGGATCTCCACAATCTACAAACAGAAGCGTCATGTTTGTGTTACACAAGTTGGAATTGTCTGGCACTACATTGTGCTGTAAAAGCAAAACGATCATTTTCATCTGTTTCCTATGGTAGCGAAGGATTTGTTTCAAATACGGCTAACGATTTCTCGCTTGGTGGTTTAAAAAGGTCCATGTCTATTTTCAAACTGTGTAAGCATATCTTATGTTAGGCTTCATAGGTTCTCATCGCACCTCACCGACTATGCTTTTACATGTACTTGTGAAATGTTTGCTAACTGACCTTGTATGTCACAGGTTGGACTACTGTCCCATCCAGTAGATTGACATGTCAGCGTCGCTGCTCCGTTCAGGTTATATCCTGCATTACAAGAGATGGTCGCCAGATGTCCTTCTGTGGTCCCTGAACTGGCTTCAGCAACTCCATTCAGGGGAGAGGCACTGCCGCAATCTGACATAGATGAATACGTAGATTAAGAAACTGAAACGCCTAATTCCAAATAAGTATATGCAAAACATACCTTCAACAAGCTGTAGATAGGCATTGCATTGCAAGAGCATATTACCTCTTATACATGTTGTAGTGTTACTCCACTGCCCATCAGCAAGGCAAGAGAGGTATTGAACGCCATCCAAAGCATAGCCGTTGTTACAAGTAATGAAGGCCGAACTGCCGTATAGTGTTTCGTCTGGAAGGGAGGCAAATCCATTTGCTGGTGTCGGATCACCACAATCTGCAATTAAAACGTAAGGTTAATCCTCTTAAAACACCAAGTTTCACATCCAATGATAGAAACACGCTATGCTACGCTGTTATGTATATGATATGTTAAGTGTTGGAATTAGTTCAATCCATTTTATACCGCTCTCTCAGAGCGCGAAGCGCTCGGAGAGCGGATAACGGTAACATACGTACGAGTAACAAGTTATGTTAACACCGGTTATACCATTAGCAAAAAAACAGGTGGCTTCCGGTTTACCTAAAGGAGAAAACTCGGGTTTGCTTCGGGTGTTTCCGGCTTTACGGAATGGACTGGTTCTATCTAGATTTATTTTCAAGCATCACCTTTATCTACCAATATATCTACCAATAGTGAACCATTCCGTGTAAAGAGAAAACTCGGGTTTGCTTCGGGTGTTTCCGGCTTTATGGAATGGACTGGTTTTACATAAATTCATTGCCGCTCATTGAGTTTATTTCCGCCAATCATGAATGAACCATAAACCATTCTATCGAAAAACAAAACACGAACAACAGGATCGGCGCCACCGCTTCAAACTTTAAATTGGACACAGTGTTCAACTCCTTGAAAGGACAACGTATCGCCGGTTGTAGGTAAGAGAACTTTTTGTACTCTTTCATTTCGTTATAAAACAGTATATCTAAATAGACCATTTTCACCAGAATTCGTCATAGAAAAATCGAGAAGGCGAGCCCTCGTCACGCCTCGCTGAAGATGCTTCCCCCTCGCTGAAGATGCTTCCCCTTTTAAGTAGAATTACAGCATTCATTTTTTATTTTAAAGTTCATGTTCCCTGCAGTACTAGGCTAGAAAATGTGTGTCGCCCACAACACTGTACGGTGAAATAAGCGTTCACCTTCTATCGATTCGGTGCAGTTTGGCATAATCTAATGTTTATGTAGACGGTCTATGTCATTTTCGCGGTGTGTAAGTAAAGCATTAGGTACACATCGTGTTGTAGATGGAATACACTATTATGCTGACCAATAAAGCAACGATGTCAACTCGTCAGTTGCGGACATGGATTATTTGTTATTGTTGGAGCTTTTAAATTGAGTACAAGGTACCTTCTTGACAATTCAATAGCGTTATGGGGCGATAATTAAAATAACAATGACAGGTAAATTTTATTTTTAAAAAATGAAATACCCTGTAAAGTGTTTAGTTTAGAATCATTACCCCACACATGTCCCATATGAGTCCTCTTCAGGGCCGTTCCTACATTTTTTCAGTTCTGAAGTGGCTTTCCTGGATACACCAGTACAAGGCTAGGGCTCTGAAGTGATCCTACCAAAGGCCACTCCTACTAAAACTAAATGGCCTCAGTGGGGCTCGAACCCAGGACCCCTGTGTTCTGAGTCCACCATCTTAACCACTGAGCCATGCAGGACCCATATTTGGATATATGTCACCTTATTCGTTGGCAGTATTTTGTTTTACTTGATTCAAGTGATAATATAATTCCCAAACATTGAATTGTTCTTGCACGTGAGAATTTTGGCCAAAAGGTTTATGGTAATAGATCCCTTAGTTGTTTTTTCTTTATTTCACAGAATTCATGATGGTTGGAAATATGACAATTTCAAACAAGCTTCAAAAGAAAAGATGATGCAGACCCGCATAAACATTGACTCCATTTTATAATACAAGTAAGTACATAGTCTTTCTCATGCTCCTTTGAACTTTACAAACATAAGGGTCATAACCATAGAAGACAACTTTTGAAAGCAATATGACAAAGAAGCAATTTCTCAAATGTTAAAGTTTTTTTTCTTTAATTCAAACATCTCAGATTAGATTATTATAGAATAATTACAAATGCAGCAAAGTTTTCAGGAAACAAACAAGTTTGACAAAGATCTGACTTCTTGACATTTCTTCTTTTATTCATTCGTTTAAAAAAAATCATTATCCATAAATGTTGATGAATTTGTTGTTGCTCAAAATGTGTGATTGACTTTTTCTTTTCTTTTTTCTTTTTTCGAAAACCTTCGTAGGAATGAGAATGAAACCAATATAAGTCAAAACAGGTTGAAATATAGATTTTTATCAACAATCAGTTCTTTTTCTTCCTGTCAGATAACTGCTTCAATTGACTGCCATGGGGATAGAGTTGTTTCCAATGTTACCAATTAAGAATAATCAGTCAGTTAAAATGTAGCCAGTATTTACGGTGGCATAAAGGTGACAAGTATGCAATTTTTTTTCCCGATTTGGAAAGTCGAAATAACAAGAAAATTAAGTCATTATTTCGACTAATTAACTCGAAAGTAACAAGATAATAAAGTCATTTTTTTGACTTACTAATTTGAAATAGGAAGATAATTAAGTCATCATTTCGACCAACTAACACGAAATAACGAGATATTTAAGTTTGTTAAATATGTCACCTTTCGTTTGGCAGTATTCTATTTTTGTGGATTGGTACTGTGATGATATGATTCCCAAACATTGAGATGTTCTTGCAAATAAGAAGTTTTCCCAAAAAGTTAAGGGTGATTAAGTTGTGTTTTTTTTATTTTACAGAATGCAGGATGCTTGAAGAAGAATGACAGTTTTAAACAAGCTTCAAAGGAAAAGATGATGCAGACCTGTATTAACATTGGTTCTATTTTTTAGATACAAGTAAGTAAAAGTATTGTTCTCATGCCCATATGAACTTTACAAACAGAAATGTCATAATCATAGAATATAACTTATGAAAGTAATGTAACAAAGAACCATCTTTTGAGTGTCAATGTATTTCTCTCTTTAATTCACACAGTTCTGATGGAATTTTAGCATAATTACATCTGCAGCAAAGGTTTAAGGAAACAAGCAAGTCTGACAAAGATGGAACTCCTTAACATGTCCTCCTTTTATCACTTTGTCTTCAAATAGTCATTATCCACAAATGTTGATGAATTTGGTGTTGCTCACAATTTGAAATTATTATAATCTTTTACAAAAACCTAGAATGAGAATGAAACCAAAAAGGAATCACGACAGGTATCAATTGGGGTGATCATGTGACCAATGTTTACGAAAAAAGGTCCGAACAAGATATCCTTGCAACAACTCTTTTCAGCAGTTTACTCTTGCCTTGCACTATTTCATTTATGCCATGTTCCGACCATAAACTTTCCGGTTCTGGTGATATATGATAACCCATTGTTTATAATGGCGTTATTTCTAACACTCGGTAGAGATATTGCAATCGATGGGTGATGTTTTAAGGTTATTCGCATCCCACAACTCGCAACTCTCTGCATGGTCTTGGAGGGGATGGCACAGCTAAAGTTGAAACAACATTCACCGGCGGTTGCAGATTATTTATCGTCGCAACATGGCATATATAAAATAGTGGAAACCAGAAGTAGTCTGCTTAAAAAAAATGCAATCTGTTTTATATTGCAAACATTGATCATGGGATAACCCTGCCTGGATACACAGCTTAAAATATAGATTGTTATCACCAATGACTTCTTTTTCATTCTGTCAGATAACTGCTTCTATTGATAACTATGGGAATGAATTATTTCCAATGTTACCAATAATCAGTCAGATGAAGGTGGTCAGTTTTGGCAAAAGATTTATGTTTTTATTTTTCTCTTTTAACAGCCATATCTGATGACTATCTGGCAGAGTAAGGAAAAGGTAACAGCAACAAAATGTTCAGTGATGGGAGACCACATGGATTTGATATAATCAAAAACAGATGAAGATTCACATGTACTTTGACTACCTGATTAATGAAATGTTCAAAAGCTTAGTTTTTTCTTCAAAAGACTAATTCATGAAGATAAAAAAACCTAAACAGTGATACACCATATTTAAAGGATAGTGTTTAGTGTTAGTTGGTACTGACAATATCAAAGGACAATAATATAGAAAAACTGTCTAGGGACAATGGAATATTCTATAATGATAACAATGTTACACATGTTTCATGGTCCTCATTTTCTTTTCTTTTTTGAAAAACTCAACTAATTTCCTATCTATTGCATGTTAATGAAATGTTTCAAGGAAACAAACATGAGAGTTTACATGCATTGTAAACACCTTAATTTTCAACATTTTAAAACCAATTATGACAAAGGTAAACATTCTCTGAGAGCTATTTGCCTTGTCACAATTGCTTTTATTCATTGGTTAAAGAAATTTCCAATTATATCTGCTATTGCTTTAAATTTGAAACAAAAATTTGGAAAATTTTGATGAAAGTCTTAAGGATGTATGTCAAAGAATATTTGTTGAAATTTCTATTTAAAAAGTTGATCATTAATTTTTCTGTCATACTATTTTTTTCTAATCAAACTATGAAGCCCAGGGAACTGTTGATGTCAAGAATTAAAATAATGTCAATATCAAGCTGTGACTATTTTTCAACCAATGTGTTAAAGGAAAGAATTATAATACATGAACCTATGCTGTAAGCTGAGTATCACTTATATGTCTTTTAACTTCATTTCATTAATCATTTATTGCATACAGTGCTTTAGGTTTAAGTGCTCTTATAGAAAAACACATAAAAAAGCAGCGTTTTATGTGTGAACAAAGGTTAATAAAAAATTATTGAAAATTTATGAAATCTTTTTCTTTCATTTGAAAGTTAAACAAAAGACCTTTTGGCTACAACAAAGCTATTTTTGTAATTGAATGACCTTTTGGAGATCAGCAAAGCAATCTATTTGGGATTTTCTTATCTAAATTAAACAATAAAGAGCAATTCAAACAAAGACCTGATTGACTTTCTCTATAATGATGTAACTTAGCCCTAACCATGTACAAGCAGATGAGTATGTTGTTAAATATTGTTTGGTAATATTAACCCAACTGACCCTTCTTCATCACCAAATGACATGTTGTTTGTTGTCATGATGATTTAAACCAGTACCTACAACACATGATTTTGTGAAGAAAATTCTATGATTTTATGCTGAGACACTTGTGGTTCAAATATCATAGTTTGGTGGTTCTGTCATGGCATGAGCAGTTTGTCCTTACATGACGAATGTCTCTTTATTAATTAAAGGCCCTCGTACACAGCCCAATCAAGCTAAACTAATATCCATATCTATAGAACATATACCATCAAAAAAGTTTACCAGGAGTCTGCAAGGAGACTTATCCTTTTACTGAGCCTTTCCTAAATGTGACAAAGATGACAGCTTTGTGACAAAATGAGTATTTGCTCCCCAAAGTAAGCCAATTCTTATATTTCCACAAAGTTGTACTATGAATTAAGATTGAAATGCATATTCAGTATGCAAGTTTTTTCACAGAACCCATGCCATTGAGTTGAGAGAGCGGTCTAGAGGCAATGCCTTAGTTCATATTATAACGTAAAGATGCTTACCTTTTATTTCACAAGTCGGTGTGTTGTCCCACCCAGAAGCGGTGCAGGTTATGGTTGAGTTTCCAACTAATGTGTAACCACCATTGCATGAAATTGTAGCAGTTGCGTCCAATGTTGTTCCAGACGGAGTAACAGCCTGTCCATTTGAAGGGGTGGGACTGCCGCAATCTAAAGAAATAGAAAGTACATTGTCTCATAGATATTGTCTTGGACATCGCAATTTCATGTATGCGTATTCGTTCGTAGTAGGCTAATGACTTAGTTTGACTTTATCTCGAATTCAAAGCAAAATGGCTCTCTGGATTAAATACATCACAAATGGCTTCATCAATGAAAATTCGCAATTGGTCACCTACCTGTTGAATCACAAATTGGGCTATCGCTCCACGTTCCATCGGCTTGACATGTAATGCTAGCGGATCCACTGATGACGTGACCAGCATCACAACTTACTGTCACTATTGAATTGTAGTTGAAGTCAATGCTGTCAAGAATGCCTTGGGACGGTGTGGGATCGCTGCATACTATGATAGAGAAAGAAACATTCAAGCAATGAATATCTTCTTATTGTACGAAAAGCTCACGTTAATTCACATTACAAATCAAAGAGGAAGATATCAACACAATACCTTTGATTGAGCAAGTTGGGTTTGAGCTCCAGACCCCTCCGTTCAAACACGAAACCAACGTATCCCCTACTAGGTCGAAGCCAGTATCGCACTTTACCAAGGCAACGGCACCGTACACAGTCCCATCAGGCGTAGTGGATGACCCGTTACCTGGCGCAGGATCTCCACAATCTACAAACAGAAGCGTCATGTTTGTGTTACACAAGTTGGAATTGTCTGGCACTACATTGTGCTGTAAAAGCAAAACGATCATTTTCATCTGTTTCCTATGGTAGCGAAGGATTTGTTTCAAATACGGCTAACGATTTCTCGCTTGGTGGTTTAAAAAGGTCCATGTCTATTTTCAAACTGTGTAAGCATATCTTATGTTAGGCTTCATAGGTTCTCATCGCACCTCACCGACTATGCTTTTACATGTACTTGTGAAATGTTTGCTAACTGACCTTGTATGTCACAGGTTGGACTACTGTCCCATCCAGTAGATTGACATGTCAGCGTCGCTGCTCCGTTCAGGTTATATCCTGCATTACAAGAGATGGTCGCCAGCTGTCCTTCTGTGGTCCCTGAACTGGCTTCAGCAACTCCATTCAGGGGAGAGGCACTGCCGCAATCTGACATAGATGAATACGTAGATTAAGAAACTGAAACGCCTAATTCCAAATAAGTATATGCAAAACATACCTTCAACAAGCTGTAGATAGACATTGCATTGCAAGAGCATATTACCTCTTATACATGTTGTAGTGTTACTCCACTGCCCATCAGCAAGGCAAGAGAGGTATTGAACGCCATCCAAAGCATAGCCGTTGTTACAAGTAATGAAGGCCGAACTGCCGTATAGTGTTTCGTCTGGAAGGGAGGCAAATCCATTTGCTGGTGTCGGATCACCACAATCTGCAATTAAAACGTAAGGTTAATCCTCTTAAAACACCAAGTTTCACATCCAATGATAGAAACACGCTATGCTACTCTGTTATGTATATGATATGTTAAGTGTTGGAATTAGTTCAATCCATTTTATATAACGTAAAGATGCTTACCTTTTATTTCACAAGTCGGTGTGTTGTCCCACCCAGAAGCGGTGCAGGTTATGGTTGAGTTTCCAACTAATGTGTAACCACCATTGCATGAAATTGTAGCAGTTGCGTCCAATGTTGTTCCAGACGGAGTAACAGCCTGTCCATTTGAAGGGGTGGGACTGCCGCAATCTAAAGAAATAGAAAGTACATTGTCTCATAGATATTGTCTTGGACATCGCAATTTCATGTATGCGTATTCGTTCGTAGTAGGCTAATGACTTAGTTTGACTTTATCTCGAATTCAAAGCAAAATGGCTCTCTGGATTAAATACATCACAAATGGCTTCATCAATGAAAATTCGCAATTGGTCACCTACCTGTTGAATCACAAATTGGGCTATCGCTCCACGTTCCATCGGCTTGACATGTAATGCTAGCGGATCCACTGATGACGTGACCAGCATCACAACTTACTGTCACTATTGAATTGTAGTTGAAGTCAATGCTGTCAAGAATGCCTTGGGACGGTGTGGGATCGCTGCATACTATGATAGAGAAAGAAACATTCAAGCAATGAATATCTTCTTATTGTACGAAAAGCTCACGTTAATTCACATTACAAATCAAAGAGGAAGATATCAACACAATACCTTTGATTGAGCAAGTTGGGTTTGAGCTCCAGACCCCTCCGTTCAAACACGAAACCAACGTATCCCCTACTAGGTCGAAGCCAGTATCGCACTTTACCAAGGCAACGGCACCGTACACAGTCCCATCAGGCGTAGTGGATGACCCATTACCTGGCGCAGGATCTCCACAATCTACAAACAGAAGCGTCATGTTTGTGTTACACAAGTTGGAATTGTCTGGCACTACATTGTGCTGTAAAAGCAAAACGATCATTTTCATCTGTTTCCTATGGTAGCGAAGGATTTGTTTCAAATACGGCTAACGATTTCTCGCTTGGTGGTTTAAAAAGGTCCATGTCTATTTTCAAACTGTGTAAGCATATCTTATGTTAGGCTTCATAGGTTCTCATCGCACCTCACCGACTATGCTTTTACATGTACTTGTGAAATGTTTGCTAACTGACCTTGTATGTCACAGGTTGGACTACTGTCCCATCCAGTAGATTGACATGTCAGCGTCGCTGCTCCGTTCAGGTTATATCCTGCATTACAAGAGATGGTCGCCAGCTGTCCTTCTGTGGTCCCTGAACTGGCTTCAGCAACTCCATTCAGGGGAGAGGCACTGCCGCAATCTGACATAGATGAATACGTAGATTAAGAAACTGAAACGCCTAATTCCAAATAAGTATATGCAAAACATACCTTCAACAAGCTGTAGATAGACATTGCATTGCAAGAGCATATTACCTCTTATACATGTTGTAGTGTTACTCCACTGCCCATCAGCAAGGCAAGAGAGGTATTGAACGCCATCCAAAGCATAGCCGTTGTTACAAGTAATGAAGGCCGAACTGCCGTATAGTGTTTCGTCTGGAAGGGAGGCAAATCCATTTGCTGGTGTCGGATCACCACAATCTGCAATTAAAACGTAAGGTTAATCCTCTTAAAACACCAAGTTTCACATCCAATGATAGAAACACGCTATGCTACTCTGTTATGTATATGATATGTTAAGTGTTGGAATTAGTTCAATCCATTTTATATAACGTAAAGATGCTTACCTTTTATTTCACAAGTCGGTGTGTTGTCCCACCCAGAAGCGGTGCAGGTTATGGTTGAGTTTCCAACTAATGTGTAACCACCATTGCATGAAATTGTAGCAGTTGCGTCCAATGTTGTTCCAGACGGAGTAACAGCCTGTCCATTTGAAGGGGTGGGACTGCCGCAATCTAAAGAAATAGAAAGTACATTGTCTCATAGATATTGTCTTGGACATCGCAATTTCATGTATGCGTATTCGTTCGTAGTAGGCTAATGACTTAGTTTGACTTTATCTCGAATTCAAAGCAAAATGGCTCTCTGGATTAAATACATCACAAATGGCTTCATCAATGAAAATTCGCAATTGGTCACCTACCTGTTGAATCACAAATTGGGCTATCGCTCCACGTTCCATCGGCTTGACATGTAATGCTAGCGGATCCACTGATGACGTGACCAGCATCACAACTTACTGTCACTATTGAATTGTAGTTGAAGTCAATGCTGTCAAGAATGCCTTGGGACGGTGTGGGATCGCTGCATACTATGATAGAGAAAGAAACATTCAAGCAATGAATATCTTCTTATTGTACGAAAAGCTCACGTTAATTCACATTACAAATCAAAGAGGAAGATATCAACACAATACCTTTGATTGAGCAAGTTGGGTTTGAGCTCCAGACCCCTCCGTTCAAACACGAAACCAACGTATCCCCTACTAGGTCGAAGCCAGTATCGCACTTTACCAAGGCAACGGCACCGTACACAGTCCCATCAGGCGTAGTGGATGACCCATTACCTGGCGCAGGATCTCCACAATCTACAAACAGAAGCGTCATGTTTGTGTTACACAAGTTGGAATTGTCTGGCACTACATTGTGCTGTAAAAGCAAAACGATCATTTTCATCTGTTTCCTATGGTAGCGAAGGATTTGTTTCAAATACGGCTAACGATTTCTCGCTTGGTGGTTTAAAAAGGTCCATGTCTATTTTCAAACTGTGTAAGCATATCTTATGTTAGGCTTCATAGGTTCTCATCGCACCTCACCGACTATGCTTTTACATGTACTTGTGAAATGTTTGCTAACTGACCTTGTATGTCACAGGTTGGACTACTGTCCCATCCAGTAGATTGACATGTCAGCGTCGCTGCTCCGTTCAGGTTATATCCTGCATTACAAGAGATGGTCGCCAGCTGTCCTTCTGTGGTCCCTGAACTGGCTTCAGCAACTCCATTCAGGGGAGAGGCACTGCCGCAATCTGACATAGATGAATACGTAGATTAAGAAACTGAAACGCCTAATTCCAAATAAGTATATGCAAAACATACCTTCAACAAGCTGTAGATAGACATTGCATTGCAAGAGCATATTACCTCTTATACATGTTGTAGTGTTACTCCACTGCCCATCAGCAAGGCAAGAGAGGTATTGAACGCCATCCAAAGCATAGCCGTTGTTACAAGTAATGAAGGCCGAACTGCCGTATAGTGTTTCGTCTGGAAGGGAGGCAAATCCATTTGCTGGTGTCGGATCACCACAATCTGCAATTAAAACGTAAGGTTAATCCTCTTAAAACACCAAGTTTCACATCCAATGATAGAAACACGCTATGCTACTCTGTTATGTATATGATATGTTAAGTGTTGGAATTAGTTCAATCCATTTTATATAACGTAAAGATGCTTACCTTTTATTTCACAAGTCGGTGTGTTGTCCCACCCAGAAGCGGTGCAGGTTATGGTTGAGTTTCCAACTAATGTGTAACCACCATTGCATGAAATTGTAGCAGTTGCGTCCAATGTTGTTCCAGACGGAGTAACAGCCTGTCCATTTGAAGGGGTGGGACTGCCGCAATCTAAAGAAATAGAAAGTACATTGTCTCATAGATATTGTCTTGGACATCGCAATTTCATGTATGCGTATTCGTTCGTAGTAGGCTAATGACTTAGTTTGACTTTATCTCGAATTCAAAGCAAAATGGCTCTCTGGATTAAATACATCACAAATGGCTTCATCAATGAAAATTCGCAATTGGTCACCTACCTGTTGAATCACAAATTGGGCTATCGCTCCACGTTCCATCGGCTTGACATGTAATGCTAGCGGATCCACTGATGACGTGACCAGCATCACAACTTACTGTCACTATTGAATTGTAGTTGAAGTCAATGCTGTCAAGAATGCCTTGGGACGGTGTGGGATCGCTGCATACTATGATAGAGAAAGAAACATTCAAGCAATGAATATCTTCTTATTGTACGAAAAGCTCACGTTAATTCACATTACAAATCAAAGAGGAAGATATCAACACAATACCTTTGATTGAGCAAGTTGGGTTTGAGCTCCAGACCCCTCCGTTCAAACACGAAACCAACGTATCCCCTACTAGGTCGAAGCCAGTATCGCACTTTACCAAGGCAACGGCACCGTACACAGTCCCATCAGGCGTAGTGGATGACCCATTACCTGGCGCAGGATCTCCACAATCTACAAACAGAAGCGTCATGTTTGTGTTACACAAGTTGGAATTGTCTGGCACTACATTGTGCTGTAAAAGCAAAACGATCATTTTCATCTGTTTCCTATGGTAGCGAAGGATTTGTTTCAAATACGGCTAACGATTTCTCGCTTGGTGGTTTAAAAAGGTCCATGTCTATTTTCAAACTGTGTAAGCATATCTTATGTTAGGCTTCATAGGTTCTCATCGCACCTCACCGACTATGCTTTTACATGTACTTGTGAAATGTTTGCTAACTGACCTTGTATGTCACAGGTTGGACTACTGTCCCATCCAGTAGATTGACATGTCAGCGTCGCTGCTCCGTTCAGGTTATATCCTGCATTACAAGAGATGGTCGCCAGCTGTCCTTCTGTGGTCCCTGAACTGGCTTCAGCAACTCCATTCAGGGGAGAGGCACTGCCGCAATCTGACATAGATGAATACGTAGATTAAGAAACTGAAACGCCTAATTCCAAATAAGTATATGCAAAACATACCTTCAACAAGCTGTAGATAGACATTGCATTGCAATTAGCTTATTACCTCTTATACATGTTGTAGTGTTACTCCACTGCCCATCAGCAAGGCAAGAGAGGTATTGAACGCCATCCAAAGCATAGCCGTTGTTACAAGTAATGAAGGCCGAACTGCCGTATAGTGTTTCGTCTGGAAGGGAGGCAAATCCATTTGCTGGTGTCGGATCTCCACAATCTGCAATTAAAACGTAAGGTTAATCCTCTTAAAACACCAAGTTTCACATCCAATGATAGAAACACGCTATGTTACTCTGTTATGTATATATATGTTAAGTGTTGGAATTAGTTCAATCCATTTTATATAACGTAAAGATGCTTACCTTTTATTTCACAAGTCGGTGTGTTGTCCCACCCAGAAGCGGTGCAGGTTATGGTTGAGTTTCCAACTAATGTGTAACCACCATTGCATGAAATTGTAGCAGTTGCGTCCAATGTTGTTCCAGACGGAGTTACAGCCTGTCCATTTGAAGGGGTGGGACTGCCGCAATCTAAAGAAATAGAAAGTTATGCGTATTCGGTCGTAGTAGGCTAATGACTTAGTTTGACTTTATCTCGAATTCAAAGCAAAATGGCTCTCTGGATTAAATACATCACAAATGGCTTCATCAATGAAAATTCGCAATTGGTCACCTACCTGTTGAATCACAAATTGGGCTATCGCTCCACGTTCCATCGGCTTGACATGTAATGCTAGCGGATCCACTGATGACGTGACCAGCATCACAACTTACTCTCACTATTGAATTGTAGTTGAAGTCAATGCTGTCAAGAATGCCTTGGGACGGTTTGGGATCGCTGCATACTGTGATATTGAAAGAAACATTCAAGCAAATCTTATTGTACAATTAAAACGTAAGGTTAATCCTCTTAAAACACCAAGTTTCACATCCAATGATAGAAACACGCTATGCTACTCTGTTATGTATATGATATGTTAAGTGTTGGATATAAGTTCAATCCATTTTATATAACGTAAAGATGCTTACCTTTTATTTCACAAGTCGGTGTGTTGTCCCACCCAGAAGCGGTGCAGGTTATGGTTGAGTTTCCAACTAATGTGTAACCACCATTGCATGAAATTA
Source organism: Cerastoderma edule (assembly GCA_947846245.1). Lineage (NCBI taxonomy): Eukaryota > Metazoa > Mollusca > Bivalvia > Cardiida > Cardiidae > Cerastoderma > Cerastoderma edule. Next base: position 18,902,492 of record OX401407.1, on the reverse strand, counting down.
TAGCAGTTGCCTCCAATGTTGTTCCAGACGGAGTAACAGCCTGTCCATTTGAAGGGGTGGATGAACTGTGCAATCGCAGCATAGAAAGTACATTGCCGTCTACATAGATATTGTCTTGGACATCGCAATTTCATGTATGCGTATTCGTTCGTAGTAGGCTAATGACTTAGTTTGACTTTATCTCGAATTCAAAGCAAAATGGCTCTCTGGATTAAATACATCACAAATGGCTTCATCAATGAAAATTCGCAATTGGTCACCTACCTGTTGAATCACAAATTGGGCTATCGCTCCACGTTCCATCGGCTTGACATGTAATGCTAGCGGATCCACTGATGACGTGACCAGCATCACAACTTACTGTCACTATTGAATTGTAGTTGAAGTCAATGCTGTCAAGAATGCCTTGGGACGGTGTGGGATCGCTGCATACTATGATAGAGAAAGAAATATTCAAGCAATGAATATATTCTTATTGTACGAAAAGCTCACGTTAATTCACATTACAAATCAAAGAGGAAGATATCAACACAATACCTTTGATTGAGCAAGTTGGGTTTGAGCTCCAGACCCCTCCGTTCAAACACGAAACCAACGTATCCCCTACTAGGTCGAAGCCAGTATCGCACTTTACCAAGGCAACGGCACCGTACACAGTCCCATCAGGCGTAGTGGATGACCCATTACCTGGCGCAGGATCTCCACAATCTACAAACAGAAGCGTCATGTTTGTGTTACACAAGTTGGAATTGTCTGGCACTACATTGTGCTGTAAAAGCAAAACGATCATTTTCATCTGTTTCCTATGGTAGCGAAGGATTTGTTTCAAATACGGCTAACGATTTCTCGCTTGGTGGTTTAAAAAGGTCCATGTCTATTTTCAAACTGTGTAAGCATATCTTATGTTAGGCTTCATAGGTTCTCATCGCACCTCACCGACTATGCTTTTACATGTACTTGTGAAATGTTTGCTAACTGACCTTGTATGTCACAGGTTGGACTACTGTCCCATCCAGTAGATTGACATGTCAGCGTCGCTGCTCCGTTCAGGTTATATCCTGCATTACAAGAGATGGTCGCCAGCTGTCCTTCTGTGGTCCCTGAACTGGCTTCAGCAACTCCATTCAGGGGAGAGGCACTGCCGCAATCTGACATAGATGAATACGTAGATTAAGAAACTGGAACGCCTAATTCCAAATAAGTATATGCAAAACATACCTTCAACAAGCTGTAGATAGATATTGCATTGCAATTAGCTTATTACCTCTTATACATGTTGTAGTGTTACTCCACTGCCCATCAGCAAGGCAAGAGAGGTATTGAACGCCATCCAAAGCATAGCCGTTGTTACAAGTAATGAAGGCCGAACTGCCGTATAGTGTTTCGTCTGGAAGGGAGGCAAATCCATTTGCTGGTGTCGGATCTCCACAATCTGCAATTAAAACGTAAGGTTAATCCTCTTAAAACACCAAGTTTCACATCCAATGATAGAAACACGCTATGTTACTCTGTTATGTATATTATATGTTAAGTGTTGGAATTAGTTCAATCCATTTTATATAACGTAAAGATGCTTACCTTTTATTTCACAAGTCGGTGTGTTGTCCCACCCAGAAGCGGTGCAGGTTATGGTTGAGTTTCCAACTAATGTGTAACCACCATTGCATGAAATTGTAGCAGTTGCGTCCAATGTTGTTCCAGACGGAGTTACAGCCTGTCCATTTGAAGGGGTGGGACTGCCGCAATCTAAAGAAATAGAAAGTACATTGTCTCATAGATATTGTCTTGGCCATCGCAATTTCATCTATGCGTATTCGGTCGTAGTAGGCTAATGACTTAGTTTGACTTTATCTCGAATTCAAAGCAAAATGGCTCTCTGGATTAAATACATCACAAATGGCTTCATCAATGAAAATTCGCAATTGGTCACCTACCTGTTGAATCACAAATTGGGCTATCGCTCCACGTTCCATCGGCTTGACATGTAATGCTAGCGGATCCACTGATGACGTGACCAGCATCACAACTTACTCTCACTATTGAATTGTAGTTGAAGTCAATGCTGTCAAGAATGCCTTGGGACGGTTTGGGATCGCTGCATACTGTGATATTGAAAGAAACATTCAAGCAATGGATTTTCTCTTATTGTACAAAATAACTGTTTCAAACTTAGACTGTGGAAGTGTACGTAAACACCCTTCCGGTTATACCACCATCTGTTGGTCTTGTTTTCTTGCAATCTAGAAATATATCGTACAAACAGTATGTTGTCAAATAAGAAGGAATATGCAAATTGTATCCTTGGCAATCAGTTTCTTTATGCACCAGATGTTTTTGCGCAACTAAAGTTGCATTTGCAACTAAAGTTGCATTTACAAGAAAAGATGCTTTTAACGATATGTTTCCTTTATCATAACAATGACTTTTTATCGTGAAGGGTGTTTGATGTTGCATTATGTTCATTTTGTAACGTTTGTATATTTGAGTACTGGTCTATTTCCCATGAACCACCTTTAAACAAAAGCATTCTTCCCGACATGATTTTAGGTCTGTTTCCCCTTTCGTATAGTTAGAAAGCCGCCATTTACAAAAACTACTGCTTATTTACATCTGGAAGGTTAGTTTGGTTTTATATGAACATATGGTAATTTACAAGTATATCTTATTGATTATGGTCTTTCCCCATCCGTAGGATAAAGTTTCCGTAGCTAAAATATATATCATGAGCCAGTTTTGAATTGTCTTACTGGAAAGACGATGTTATGAACGTTGAATTCGAAATATGCAGATTTGGGTAGTTCCGTTATTATTCGGGTATCTACGGATTCCGCTAGGTGGCATTGTTGTATAGTTCTATATAAATAAGGCTCCCGCACAGAAATTCGAGCAGATTGTGACTGTATGTTGAACGGGTTACGCTACCAATACATAATTATATTGGAAGAGTACATTAACCGGCAACTTTCTGACATTACGTTAGGCTTTAGAGTAATAGGTACTGTCCTCGGTAAGGTATCTTTTGAGGCATCGCTTCCTCACACCTTCTTCGACAGAGTACCGTGCAGCTCGAGGTCTTTTCCTACGTAGAACATAGCTAGAGATTAAATAGACAGTGAGTAATACTATTACGTCGCGCTGTAACTACAGCGCTTGAGCTACATAGGGTCTGTGAATAGCCGCAAAAGAACAGTTATAACGTCATTGCGCTGTGAAGATAGCCCTGGAGTTGTAGCAGTCGTAGATAGGTGTAGAGTTCGGTTACAGCGTCCTTGTGCTGGGGCCCGTATTTCCAGTATAAATTTGTAAAACCCGATACCCCGAAAGATAAGCGATCAGGTACATGTACATAGGTACTGTCATTAGCTGGAGCCTAGCTACGGCCAAAAACGTTTCACTGGTGGCAGCGGTGGGATAAAAGAAAACACCACCATTATCGCTTACCTACAGCCATAGATGCGTCTCTACCATCAAACGCTTCGAACGAAGAACTAGCTAGGCAGATTCAGAGGCTACAGCTTGAAAACGAGAAGCTAAGAATTTAACAAGAGATCACACACGTCGAGAAACATACGTCTCAACGTGAACAGACTATATTCCATACTTCCACTCCCAAACCCGACATTGAACGCGGTTCTTGTTTAGATCTCCACAAGAAATGTGTCTTGGAAAGGCGACCACATAAGTCAGCGGCCTGTTAAACAAGAAATCATCTCTCCTGAACCCCGGCGTTCGACCTTCAAGTATGAGCCAGTAACACAGGAAGACGGGTACCCTATAGAGGATAGATATGTAACAAAAGGGGGGAAGAGGTCTGAAAGAAGGAAGACTTATCGCGCTGCGACCTATTACGGAATTGGATCATGGCCCGACTAAAAAGCTCACTTTGATACGTGTGCGGAAATAAATCAATGGAGCTACAAAGAGAAAGGTCTGCATTTAGCAGTATCATTGAGAGGCCAAGATCAGGGAGTGTTGGGCAATCTTGCTTACGATGCAAAGGATTATGACCCTTTATCTATAGCGCTTGAAGAACGCTTTGCGCCACCAAATCAGACTTTTCAGAGTGCAGTTGCGCGAGAGGAGACAAAGGGCCAGTGAGAGCATGTCCGAACTGGGACAAGACATAAGGCGGCTTACCAATTATGCTTATCCTACAGCCCCACATGATGTTAGGGAAACGTAAGCGAGGGAGCAGTTCATAGACTCTCTTGTCAGTATGGACATGCGGCTCCGAATTAAACAGGGTAGACCACACAGCCTAAATGATGCTGTTAGAAACGCTGTCGAGTTAGAGGCATTTACACGAGCCGAAAGAGCCAAGATAGAAAGCTTGGGGTCGCAAAATCTATCAAGTCTTAGCCCGGAAGAAACTGAAATTCCTGACCGAAACACAGAGTTGTAATAATTGAAAGAAACTATTAAAAGGATAGAAAAGAAACTCTTGACGCATAACACACAGTCTTTCCGCCGAAAATTTTCACCACGTGATGCAGCTGCGTCCCGAGGTTACGGAAATAGACGTTTAAGAAACAGAAAGATTTGCCACGAATGCGGATCAGAACACCACTTTATCTCCAACTGTCCAAAACTGAGTTCCGTCAATAGGAATGACGGAAGGAACCAGGAAGAATCCGAAAAGGTCTCAACAATTAATGGACCTGGAACTGGTCCATTCACAAATACAAAACTTGGCAACAAAGAACTGACATGTCTTATTGATACTGGTGCTACTCTTACCGTTATGTCAACGAGGGTCTGGAACGAATGTGGATTGGACACAGGTAAAAGTTTGACGCGCTATGACCGAACAATAATTTCGGCCTCAGGTACACCTCTCGAAATAATGGGAAAATGCTGGATCTCCTTAACTATAGGTGAGACCTCGTATGACATTGAAATCATCGTCGCTGATGTGGAAAACGACCTTATGTTAGGGTTAGACTTCATGCAGCGATATAAATGCGTCGTGAATATCAAAGATAGGACGCTTACTATAGGCACTATTCACCACAAAATTACTTGTGGAGGATCAATGGGTTGCTATAGGATCGCTGTAGCGGAAGATACGGAAAAACCGGATATGTCTGAAAGGGTTATAAAGGTAAAAGTGTTGGATATTGTGCACGATGATAAAGGCCTATTCTTTATTTAGCCGAGTACAAGATTGAAGGAACAGGATAAAGGACTTATAGCCAAAACTCTAGTAAAATGTGGGAAGGAGGTTCCACTTCGAATACTCAATGTTACTATACTCAGGTACGAATGTAGCATCGATGAGTCCTGTGGAGGAGATCAGCACTCCCACATTAAAACGCAATGACTCAAATGCAGTTCCAAGTCATTTGCACGAACTTTACCACCGGATGACAGTTGACCTTACGCAACAACAATGTGTAGAAGTTGCAAAGCTGCTTCGGAAGTATTCAGACACATTCTCAAAGACTAGCGAGGATTTGGGTCGAACAGGCGTTATAAAGCATAAGATAAAAACAAATGGTGCGCACCCTATTAAACAACCATTTCGAAGAACACCTGTTTACACTGTATATGAATACAGAGATAGAGCAGCATATAAAGGATATGCTTCGTAAGGATGTGATACAGCCATCATCTAGCCCATGGGCAAGTGGAATTGTCATGGTTAAGAAGAAAGATGGTACCCGACGTTTTTGTGTAGACTACCGGAAGCTTAATGATGTAACAGTCAAAGATAAAAATCCTATCCCACGGATCGATGACTCGTTGGAACAACTTTCGGGTTCAACATGGTTCTGTTACATTGACTTTAACTCTGGTTATTGGCAAGTAGAATTAGATGCGCCAGGTTGGGAGAAGACTGCATTCATGGCTAGACAAGGACTATTTGAGTTCAAAGTCCTTCCCTTCGGATTATGTAATGCCCTGGCTACCTTTGAACGACTCATGGAGCTGGTACTGTCAGGCCTTAACTGGGAAATTTGTCTAATATATCAGGATGATGTCATCATCCATGGAAAATCATTTGAGTCAATGGTGACAAACTTGGACAGCGTTTTAAGTAGACTACAAGGGCCAGGTTTGAAACTAAAACCAATGAAATGCCAACTCTTTCAAAAGAAGGTAGAGTATCTCGGTCACGTTATATCAGCAGATGGTATTCACACAGACCCAGCTAAGACCCAAGCTATACGTGACTGGCCTACACCAAGAAATACAACCGAAGTTAGATCGTTTGCGGGATTGTGTAGCTATTATCGCCGATTAATAAGTCGTTTCTCTGAGATAGCCAAGCCTCTTCACAATTTAACCGAAAACGGAAAGTGTTTTGTGTGATCTGAGAGCAGTGAAAAGGCATTTCTTGAACTCAAAGACCGGCTCTGCGAGAGCCCACCATTAGCGCACCCGGACTTCACCAAAGAGTCTATCATTGACACAGACGCAAGTGATGTGGCGATAGGAGCTGTGTTGTCCCAAAATATAGATAACCAGGAGCGCGTCATAGCGTACGCAAGTAAGACAGTCACACAAACTGAACGCCGATAGTGTGCGACGAGAAATGAACTATATGCAATAGCGCATTTTGTGAAGTATTTTCGACATAACCATTACGGCAAGAAATTCATCGCTAGAACTAACCATGCATCACTAAAATGGTTAATGAGATTCAAAAACCCGGAGGGTCAAGTTGCCAGATGGATTTAATTTTTATCTTCTTTTGACTTTGAAGTAATTCATAGACCAGGAAGATAAGAACATCTTAAAGGCCTAGTCTTTGGAATGTCTGGTATCTTATCTCCCACTGGGCACCCTACAGGGCAACAATACAGTTCCACAGCATGGAGCAAATTTCCTGTATATTACTTGATAAGGAATGGGTGGTCAGATTATGCAATACCCCAACCCTTCGGTTTCTCATGATGTAGAATATTGATAAGAAATACGTGTTTGGTTATAGCTTTCTTTATCTAAAACAAGGATTTACATGATTAATAGATTTTTCTAAATAAACTGACAAGAAATATAAAAAAATAAGGAGTTAGTTGTTCAATGAACTAGCACTTGTCAAAGTTATAAAATGGATGATGATGATATACTATGGTGATGATGATGATGATATACCTCAGAGGAACTATAACATTCCCTGCTGCAAGTCATTCTTACATAAATTAATCTTTATTCAAGGTACAAATTAAAAAAACCAGTCCCCTATTAAAAACCCATCCAAAATTCCAAAAATATATTTCAAGTCTTACATAGAAAGAAATGTCATTCTGTTTCGATTTTGTTGAAATGTTGAATTCTTGATTTCTTTATTTAAAACAATGATTTACAAGATAAATAGATTTTTCTTAATAAACTATTAAGAAATGTGAAGAAAATAATAAGTTAGTTATTCTATAAATTAGCACTTGTTATACTTATAACATTGATGATGATGATGATGATGATTTTGATGATGATGATGATTTTGATGATGATGGTAATGTTGATGATGATGATGATGATGATGATGATACTACAGGGGAACTATAACTATGCTGCAAGTCATAATTACGTAAAATGATCTTTTTATATGGCACAAATATTTGAAGCCTAATTGAAAAAAAGAATCAATTCTGCTGCTTAAATGTCCTCTTTGAAAAAATATTGTCAAAAGAAACCCATCAGTTTGACACAGTGCTATACATGGTATTACGTAATCCCAATTAATTATCACAGCTGGTCATCACACCGGGTGGGCATCTGGTTATTGGTTTTGGGGGGGTCAATTAAAGAAGGACTAAACTAGGCCTTTAAGGACAAACACGTGCTTAAGTTAAACCTCAGAAGACGAGGAAATAACGGAGCTGCAAATGGCCCAAGAAAAGGATGTTGATATTTCCAAAGTCAAACAATGGCTGTTGGAGAAGACAAAGCCTGATCAGAATAAACTTGGCTCAGAGAGTTTCTTTGTTAAGTCCCTTGTAAGCCAATGGAGCCGCCTTGAAGTTTGTAATTCCATCCTAATGAGACGTTTGGGCATACTTGGAACTGATCTTATTAATTGGCAAGGGTTGGTGCCCCTTTCACACAGAAGGAATAGCCCGAAGTATGCCCATGACATTAAAGCATCCGGACATTTAGGAAAAGAATAAGACGTAGTTTCTATTGGCCAAGACTTAAAAACGATGTGAGGACGTATGTGAATGGCTGTGAGGTCTGCTGCAGACGAAAGGATCCGGTAAAGACAAAGAAAGTTCCCATGGAAATAATTAAGTCAGGTTATCTTATGGAACGTATCGCAATTGACATACTTGGTGAACTACCAACTACCGAGAGAGGCAACAAATCTTTCCTTGTAATTGGCGATTATTTTACAAAGTGGACAGAATGTCACCCGATGCCAAATATGGAGTCAAGGACGACAGCAACCATCTTAATCGAGCAAGTCGTGTCCCGGTTTGGCGTTCCGCGACGAATCCACACAGATCAAGGAAGACAGTTTGAAGGGAAGTTATTCCATGAAATGTGCCGGCTGTTGCAGATTGAGAAGACTCGCACCTCTCCGTACCACCCCCAGTCGGATGGAATGGTTGAAAGATTCGACAAAACATTGGTGACCATGTTAAGCGGGTTTGTAAATGCCAATCAGACAGATTGGGGTGAGCAGTTACCATACGTTCTCATGGCATGCAGGTCAAGTGAACACGAAACAACTTGACTTACGCCAAACATGTGCATGCTAGGCCGGGAAACAACATGTCCTCTCGACATAATGTACGAAATGCCCGCCAGCATGAAGTCTTAACCGTTAAATCAATGGGTTTGGGAACTCCAGGAACGCATGAAGAGCGCACATAGAGAAGTAAGCCTCAACACGAGCATGATATGCATAGGCAAAAACGCTACCATGATGAATGCTTGTCCTATGAAGAATTTCAAACAGATGACAAAGTATATGTATTTTTCCTGTTCGAAAAGTCGGAACTTCCCCTAAATCTACATCATTCTGGAAGGGGCCGTTCAATCCGATGTAACGTATAAGGTTGATTGTGGAAAGAATGGAAGTGTCCAAGTTATACATTGTGATAGGTTAAAGAAAATGAAAGGACAAGAGCTAAATAATGAGGAAATACCTAATAACATGCACGATACTCTAGAAACATCCTTACGTAAAACGGACGAAGAACATTTCATTTCCGGGAATACAGAGGGTCTAGAGTATGACGTGTTTTAGCTGTTAAATAAACGAACGAGGAGACAACCAGCATGGTGTAAAGACTATGTTCTGTCTACTTTCAGATCAGAGGCTATGCCGCCGACAAAAACAACTCCTAGGACACCCCCCACAATCTGTCCGGTATGTGAGAAAGCCATCCCAAAAGAGAACTTCACATACCATATAATAGAGTGTATAGGGAAACGCTACGGGTGCGACTTTCAAAAGGAGACAGTATTACACCCAACATATGAGGTGGGTACACCAGAAGGAGCGGGGCAATGCTGAGGATGTGCGCTCCAAAACGGACGATGATACTAGTGACTGAGAGCAAATTGCCGAAATTGAGTTAGGAGAGGAAACTGTCAACAAAACCAACGAGTCGAGTCAAGACACATGTGAGGGACAGACACTGACCGGAAACACCCAATCGAGTAAAGATGACAATTTTAGCCTAGGGCGGACAATAAGAAAAAAACTTCCCGTGTCCAGTGGTATCAGACAGTTGAAACTTCAAGGGCCGTGGAAACTCCATCGGCCACGGCCTCCCCCAGGGTCCCGTCCCCGACTAGTCCACCGAAGACTTATAAATTCATTCATTGCCGCATCACCTTTGAAGACAGTGCATTATATGCCATACATCAGGGTTGTCACAACTGCTCATTTTGAAAAAAAAAAAAAAAAAAAAAAAGACTCATACAAGTCTATGTTTTATAACTGCAAAGTTTTTTTTATGATATCTTAATGTTGACGTTAACCTTAAACTAAAGGTAACGGGGTAAATTGTTTGAGTTAGTTGTAAAATGAACTTTATTTTTTGTGTTATTTTTTTTGCTATTCTTTAAATGTTTCCATGCTAACAATAATCGGGACGATTAAGGGTCGGAGACGTGGGTAATGTAACGTTTGTATATTTGAGTACTGGTATATTTCCCAGGAACCATCATTAAACAAAAGCATTCTTCTCGACATGATTTATGCATGTTTCCCCTTTCGTATAGTTACTTGAGTGTTCTCCTTTTGTTAGAAATCCGCCATTTACAAAACCTACTGCTTATTTACATCTGGAAGGTTAGTTTGGTTTTATATGAACATATGGTAATTTACAAGTATATCTTATTGATTATGGTCTTTCCCCATCCGTAGGATAAAGTATCCGTAGCTAAAATATATATCATGAGCCAGTTTTGAATTGTCTTACTGGAAAGAAGTAAGCAGTACTTACTGCTTACCCAAGCAAACAAATCAAGTGTTCTTCATATATTTACACAATTCTATTACGTCTTATACATTGACTCATGACAACCAATTCAATGAACAGAATTAAAGGTATGACACAAGAAAACAAACAATGACATGACGATTTTTATTCAAAAGAATATAAAATGTTGAAGCGTTTCGCATGAGTATATTTTTCTCCCAATCGCTTTTCAGAAAATCATATTGAAATATCCATGACACATATTTTGTCTAATTTTTAAATGACTACAGCTATCGGCACCATTGATAATGAGGCATCGCTTTTCATCGATGTTTATCAGTCGACAACATCTATGACACATATTTGGTCTAATTTTCGAATGGGTAATAACTAAAGACACCATTGCGTATAGGGCTGATTGGGCATCTTCTCTTATCTATGTTTACATATAAAATGCTAGTATGGGTAGCTCTTATCTATGTTAACATATAGAATTATAATAAAAAGCTAGTATGGGCAGATGAGTACCTTTGATGTCACACGTTGGCGTACTTGACCATGCTCCTTTTGTGGTATTACAGGATATGAGCGCTTCGCCATTGATCTGGAACCCCGGGTCACATGTTATCATGGCATACACACCGGAAGTGGTTCCACTCGGCGTGGACGATGTACCGTTCGCTGGGGTTGGGTCCCCGCAATCTATGAAAGTGCATCATATATTACATAGAGTTTAACCCTTTCCCAAACAATAACGACATTTGACCACTTTGTTGCAGACGCCTTTAGAAAAACATTGTGGGAAAAGGAGAAATTGCTCGTAATGAGCATTTTTTCCCTTTCCCACAATGTTCTCTGCCCTATCAGAAGATTATTTTCCAATTCCATCACATTTTGAAATGTCGTCTACAAACTCTTTCAATTTAGGACAGTCGAAAATTTGTTTTTTGGGAAAGGGTTAATCAACAATTGGTTTTGTTTATGGGGAAAAACTTCCCAGAGTGATACACTAATTGCTTATAATAACGAGCGTGTTAGCACGGGTTTGTTAAACTTGGGGTACAGACAATTCCCCACTAGGACAATAACCCACTAGGACAATAACCCACAGGACAATTACCCACTGGACAATTACCCACCGGACAATACCCCACATTTGTGTCAAATAGGACAATTCCCCACTTGTAAAATGAAATGGTCATAAAACTTTTTTTTTCTCAAGAATCTGAATTAAAGAAGTATTAAAATATATTTTCAAACCATTATCTTCAAGTTACACATGAAAGATTATTTATATTACAATAGCCAAACAAATAACACATGGTTGAAAAAAGGTCAAAAGATTGCTCCATTCACAAATCTGTTTGTAATGAGAATGAGGACAATTCCCCACTTTTAATAAATAATAGTAATAAAATATATCTTTTGATATGTTCATGAATCTCTACTATTGAGGCAATAGATTAAAACTAATCAAAAATCAGTGATAATGGATTTAAGCATATTATTTGTGCATTATGTAAATGTAGAAAAGATTGAATTGCAATTCAACTATCCTTTCAATAATTATCAACCCATTTATCGATTTAGGCAATTGAAAACAGATTTATTGATACATTTATATTTTGGTAAGCTTTATAATTTTGGATTTGGATTGAATAAACGATTGCTTTGCTCCACACCTTTAATCATCCTTTAGCTACACCTTGATAACGAGGTCTTAAATTGATATTTGATATATCAATAATGTACCTGTTTTTCAGTCTGTGTTGGATTTTCACATATCAATTCTTCATTTCTTATTCTTTTAAAATTGTTTTATCATCCCTATGCTTCCTTATATTTTATTCCATTAGACTCCACAGTCCATCTATTTGAAATACGTAAGCATTTAAAAATCAATATCATGAAAAAATACAAAGAGTCTTTTAATCAGAATCTTCAATATATGCAAAGTAAAGTATTTCATATTAGGTTAAAATTTTTAATCAACTGTCCAATTAATTGGTCATTGATATTAATTTGATTTTTGCAATACTACTGATAATATATTGTTACATGCATTCCGTACAATTCTTTCAGTATATATTTTTGCATACAAAAAAGGAACAATGCTTCAAATCTCTATTTTGATAATTATTTACTTTTATTTTCATTGTTAATTATTACAGATAACGTAAATAACGCAAAATCTATGTTATGAATAAAAAAACATAATTTATTTGAATAAATGTTTTATATCAAATAGTGGGTAATTGTCCCAGTGGGCAGTTGTCCTAGTGGGGAATCGTCCTAGTGGGGAATTGTCCGGTGGGTAATTGTCCTAGTGGGGAATCGTCCTAGTGGGGAATTGTCCTACACCCGTTAAACTTGCCTTCATGTTAAATTTGACTTCATTTTTTACATCTGAGTTATGCCTTAAAATAGCGATGATCGATTGAAAGAACGTATTACAACTTACACGCTACCAGGTAACTCTCTTGTTAAAAAACAGGTATCTAAGATATTTATTATCCATGGGCAAGAGGCCGAAATTATTGAAATACGCATTTGTATTCGTGTACAAGATGGACGTTTTCCTTTTTGATTTCACATATTAATGGATTTTCATTCTTTCTTTAACGCTTAGAATGCTTGGTTATTTTCCTAAAAAAGAAAGTTTTTGTGTCGTCTGCTTTCCATAACCTCAAATATCTGCTTAATTTTGATGAGGAAAATAACTCAGAGTAGCAAACAGGTTAGATCACAGGCCAGCTGCCAATATACTTGTTTGCTTAAGCATGACGTCGGTTCCAGAACTATAAGGGTTAATTCACACACCATGTTCTATCAACGTGAGACAGCATGATGTAACGAGGATTAAACTTAGACAAACACGCCAAAGGCTCATAGAATTCCTAAATAATTACCTCTTACATGGACATGTGGATGATTCAAATGGAAAGAATTATGTACACCTATGTCATTTTGAACAAAAGTATTGTAACAAATGAGAGATTCCTCATAATGATCAATTCATCATGTTGTCAAAAATTATTGTAAGTGTGTTGCATAAGTTGAGTCAAAATTAGTTATATTAGAGAGGGGGTTAATGTTAAGAAATGATTGTCTAAAAGTTTGATTCGATTCGAAAATAGTAACATCGCCTACCCTGTGCTCGAGACACGTTAACCCAACAGCTTATAACCAGCACCACCGCACAAATACGCGATATGTTCATTTTATCCACCGTTTTTAGTTATAATCCGTTTTTCAATGAAAAGTTTATATCAACTATTATTCTGTAATGAAAGGCATAAGCTTTTCCTTACAATATCGGCATTACTGTTTCATATATTGTTCCATGTTACACAAATACTGTGCACGTGGAGAATGGTAGTGTTTGATAGTTCGAAATAAATTATCTACATAAAGCTTTATTTCACTAGAACATCTATCTATCCTTAAGCAACTATATATCCAAAACAATGCATACTTGGGCAAAGTCACGCAAATAGTTTGACTAAAATTCCTTTGCCGTATCATTGTACTTAACCCTTTACGGTATATAGCGCCGTTCGCCGCCTTATCGATTACCGTATAAAACTCTTTTCGCCGTTATACCTATTACAGTATAAAACCGATTTTGACGTTCTATCGATGACCGCAGAAACCGCTTTTTGACATCTAAAAAAAGATTCAACTTTAACCCTTAATTACACACCTTTGCACACATGTCACTTTCTCCAAATTTCATTTCCCTCTTAGATAAATATGTTTTGCTTCATTTCCGATGATAAAATCATAGGGTCAAAGTTTAAACTTTTGCTCTAGAGAGAATACTTTCCCGACACCCTTATGAAAATAACGGTATCAAATTGAGATGAAGGGAATTCAAATTACCAACCCAATTAATGAGAGGCCTTCAATATCCGGTCATAAAAGATCAAAACAATGCCGATTTGTAAAGGTTCGATAAGGATTTCATGCAATTCTTTAGAAACTTAACATATTTCTTAAAATATTATCCAATTAAAACGAGAGCATACGGCACGCGACCTGTAAAGGATGTTTATGACACGGAGCTATTGTTCAAAGTTTAAGACGTTTGAAAATAAAGCCGTCGAATAATGGACGTCATAAAGACGGCTATTTTAAAATATTTAGCCAATATCAGACATCAATGTAGATTCAGAGCAGTCATTTGATCGTTTTTTAAGCCTGAAGATGATGAAATGCTGATAAATCTTACCAATGATTAATACGTACCCTTGAACTTGCATATTTTTCATATAAGGACTCTTTTTGTATCAAATCCGGCGGTGGGAATATTTTAGTCACGTGCGACATATACCTGGTTTTATTCTCTATGGCAATTTGTTGCTTGTTTTAATAACAAAAATCATTATACGATAGGAAAGCACAAAAATGTGTGGAGTTTTACCATATGGGTTGGGAACATTAGTGTAAGAATGTGAATTTCTGACTAGGAATATTTCATCATTTTGTCGCAACAGTTTCTGAAGTATTCTATCAGTAGATTCATCATAGTGATGCGCTATGAAGTAAAGGGTCAAGGCACTTTGTCAACTCAATCTATAAACGGTTCGTTGTAAAATATTTGTATCTATATATTTTTTTTTCTTCTAATTGTTAAGATGTTTCAAAAACATCACGCAAGTTTCGGAAATCAATACGGTTTGTTGGGGTTAGAGTTTCGCTACTAAGACACTAGCATCGATTAAAAACAATGTCGAATCAATTAATGCTGCGAGAAAATGGGCCATATTTCTTCTTGTAAGATCAAACATGAGGTTAAACAAAACTGACACCAATCTTGAACAAACGGTATGTAGTTTTCAAAGCAAAAGAACTTATATCTTGTTCTAAAGTTTTACCTGGTTTTATTTTTACAAAGAAAATATTTTAACGAAACTATTTGGTATCCGAAAATTGAATAAGTGGGTCGTGATGCAGGTTTGGTATGAGAAGAATTCAGAAAGTAAAGCGGACTTTTGAAGACTTTTTGGCAGACGCTTTAGAGGGTGCTTGTTCAATGATAAGTCAGTCAATTTGAAAGAATTAAGTCAAATGAAAATATCGTTGAAGGAATACAGATTTTTACTATGGTAAAATATTTAACGAAAAATAGCTATGGAACGAGAAATTCATTCAGATTGTATCGATATATAGAAGTATGTACAGACGTTTTTCAATGGTTTTCAAGACCGTTTCAACGCTTTTGGAGCTGACTTCATTTTCGTTCATTGTTTACAGGCTCTAAAGCTCAGATACGATCGTATTGTACTTTCAATGTTTACAGGCTCTAAAGTTCAGATACGATCGTATTGTACTTTCATTGTTTACAGGTTCTAAAGCTCAGATACGATCGTATTGTACTTTCAATGTTTACAGGCTCTAAAGCTCAGATACGATCGTATTGTACTTTCAATGTTTACAGGCTCTAAAGCTCAGATACGATCGTATTGTACTTTCAATGTTTACAGGCTTTAAAGCTCAGATACGATCGTATTGTACTTTCAATGTTAACAGGCTCTAAAGCTCAGATACGATCGTATTGTACTTTCAATGTTTACAGGCTCTAAAGCTCAGATACGATCGTATTGTACTTTCAATGTTTACAGGCTCTAAAGCTCAGATACGATCGTATTGTACTTTCACTGTTTACAGGCTCTAAAGCTCAGATACGATCGTATTGTACTTTCAATGTTTACAGGCTTTAAAGCTCAGATACGATCGTATTGTACTTTCAATGTTAACAGGCTCTAAAGCTCAGATACGATCGTATTGTACTTTCAATGTTTACAGGCTCTAAAGCTCAGATACGATCGTATTGTACTTTCACTGTTTACAGGCTCTAAAGCTCAGATACGATCGTATTGTACTTTCAATGTTTACAGGCTTTAAAGCTCAGATACGATCGTATTGTACTTTCAATGTTAACAGGCTCTAAAGCTCAGATACGACCGTATTGTACTTTCAATGTTTACAGGCTCTAAAGCTCAGATACGATCGTATTGTACTTTCAATGTTTACAGGCTCTAAAGCTCAGATACGATCGTATTGTACTTTCATTGTTTACAGGCTCTAAAGCTCAGATACGATCGTATTGTATTTTCAATGTTTACAGGCTCTAAAGCTCAGATACGATCGTATTGTACTTTCAATGGCTTAGCTCCAGTACACATCATACAACAGTACTGTTGCTAAACAATTTTGAAGAAAAAATGAAGTCCAATGTTCTTATAGCTGTAAACAACAGCCTTCAATACATTGCATTGATTTGTTCAATTATACGGATATCTAAGCGTTTTAATTGAGGCTTAAGAGAATGTATCCAAACAATGACATGATTGCAGTACTCGTCTCAGTCCAACATAATTAACCTATTATCAAACAATAACGACATGCGACCAGTATGTTGCAGAAATCTGGAACACATTGTTGGAAAAGGAGAAGTTGCTCGAAAGGACGTTTTCTACAGTTTTATTAAAAAAAATAATCCTTTCATGAAATTTTCTAAATTTTTGATATGTTATTTAAAATTTTATTGTGAATTCAAAAATGAAAAGAAAATTGCATGTCGATGAGTTACTTTTCTTGTAAAATGACAGTGTCCATGGTTACCGTTTGGGGCAAAAATGAGTGAATGACCATACCATCTTCAAAGGTAATAAAATAATTTCTGGAAGGTTTATTAACACAAAAAACATGAATTCATACATTCAATACTTTATAATTCAGTGTCATTTTAAATTATTACAATCTGAACAATATTTGTAATCCAAATCAGTTTTTCAAATTTTTGCAATCGACAAAAAACAATGAAAATGGATATGTATATTACAAATAAATGAAGCTATTTAGAAATTCCTTTCGTAGAATTTTCTTATTTTTCAGTATGTGAAGTAAACTTTAATCTTGAAAAATGAAATGCAAAAAAAAGTATATGTTGACGAGTTAGTTTTTCTGTAAAATGACAGTTTTCATGGTAACCATATTCGAGAAACAATTTTAAAAAGACTAAAATCACTTTAAACTTGAAAAAAAGAAGCTCAGGACTTATTATTTATGAGAAATTTATAAAAATGTTAATAAGCTTTTATGAATTTATGGATTATATGATTATTCTTTGAATAAAATTGCATAGATTAAATTTCATCCGAATGAAAACGTTTATCCGACTACTATGCAAGTACCTCTTCGGCAACAGATTATTATCTCCCTTGGATGCGCAGATAATTCTTTTCCCACAATGTTTTCTGCCCTATCAGAAGATTATTTATCAATTTCATTTCATTTTGAAATGTCGTTAGCAATCCTTTTTTCATTTAGAACCGTCGATCATTTGAAGATTGGCAATTGGTAAACCCGTTCAAACATTTGGTAAATAGTGACATGTCAAACATGGACAGAAAGTATTGTGACACAGCGCTTAATTGCTTATTTATGTCCCGTTGTATAAGAGGTTTCTTAACCCTTTACCAAGCGCTTAATTTTCGACTATCTCAAATTGACAGAGTTTGCAGACTACTTTTCAAAATGCGATGAAATCGGAAAATAATCTTCTTATTAGGCAGAAAAAAAATGTGAGAAAAGGAAAAGATTCTCGTAACGAGCAATTTCTCCTTTTCCAACAATGTTTTCCAGAGTCGTCTGCAACAAAGTGGATAAATGTCATTATAGTTTGGTAATGTATTAAGACATTTAAGCGATGTATTGTGGAATAAGGTACTTCCCATGCGAGTCATTCCGCTAACACGCTATTCACTCATTGTAAATGATGTGTATAAACAATGTAAACAAATCGTTGCCACGGATGAATGCATACATGTACATCAATGAGTTTTGTTTCCTCATGACACATCCTGAGGAGAACGTCTCTTGTGTTCTTATAATTAGATTGTCCCTATTATTTACGCATTACATCGAATTTTGATACTGGTCAGAAATCAAAGTATGTGCAGTACTTATAGATCGCTTCACTATCACCATTGCGTTATATTCATACTTATAACCTAAACTTTAGAAAAGGGTTTATAGTGCTTCAATGACTCTTTTTTTAAAGTTTTGACAGGAGTTTCTTTGTTTCGAGAATACTGCTGCAGATGCGTCAAGTTGGGTCGGTAACGTGAAAAGGGTTAACTCATAACCAAACAATAACGACATTTGACCAGTTTGTTGCAGGCAACCTTGAACACATTCAAGCAACATTAACGAGTAATTTCTCGTTTCCCACAATGTTTGCTTTGCTATCAGCAGGCTACTTTTCAATTTCATCACATTTTGAAATATCGTCTGCAAACTCTTTTAATTTGGGATAGCCAAAGATTTGGCGTTTGGTGAAGGGTTAATCTATCACCACTTGTATACTTCATTCTAAGTAGGGTTATAGACTCGATTAGAAATTCTCAACAAACGCTTCTTATTATAATTGAGACAATGTGTGTTCAGAATTAAGAAAAATATCGACGTCTGCATAAAGGTTACGTTAAACGCAATTATTCTGCACTTGTAAAATGATGAAGAGACTCAAAAAGGAAGAGGGGCTACATTCCGGAGTTCCGCCATTCACAATAGTATATCAGACATAGGCAAATTGTCGAGTTAATCCCTTAAAGTGCTGGAACCGACTTCATGCTTATTCAAATAGGTTAGATCCAGGTAAGTTTGTGGTTGGCCTGTGATCTAACCTGTTTGCTACTCTTAGTATCTTTCCTCATTAGAATTTAACAGACACTTAAAGATTTGGAAAGCAGACGACACAGAAATCTATTTTTAAAAGTTGACCAGTTAACCGTTGACTGTATTTAACCCTTAGACTTAGACAGCAGTCTAAGGGCTGATAGTCAACTTTTAACCGTTTAACAAAATGGAGGCTGTCGTCATATATAGGAATACTGATTAACTCTTACAGGGGCTATTATCCCCTTTTAATTGGAATTCCTGTAATTATTGCATGCTATTTATTCGGGTGATTAACATGCATTGATTAAGATAAATGGGTTGAGGAAAGACAGACCCTCATGACGGGACCAAGCGCACAGGGATCTTTACCCATGTACAAGTAGGAATTTGTGACTGGTCCAAATTTAGACAGCACACGTCATATGAATTGCACTAACAACAAGAAACATGTCATTGATAGTATTTTGTTTGGATCCATTGTGATAGAAGAATATATTTCTCCACCATGTGAGCCTTTTTTCTGTTATCAGATTGGTTTTGAAGGCTCGTTCAGCAGAAAATTTAAAGCAGGGTATAATGGCATAAGGGGGACCGCTATGAAACCCGAATCCATAATACCTCGGTTGTTTATAGGAAATGAGACACGCGTGTATACTTAACTGTCGATACAATACGCCTTTTGGAAACGGTGTAAGAAAGAACTTTGTATCAGAAGCTATATTCTTAACCATTTCCAAGAAGATGATTTTAATCATTGTTTATTCTTTTATTCCATTTTATATGTTTGTACTTTTTATTTTTTTACTGATTGGATTAACGTCAGCACGTTAGTCCATTGAATTTACATACCACTTTTTGAGGGCCAGTACTTTATCGATAGACAAACAGCGGTTTGACACCATTTACTCATTAAACAACCGCCTTCACTGTGCGGACTAATACCTTCTTGGAACTAGAAATGTAGTCCGGATTTACTCACTTTGTTTTGCTCTATATAATTATTGTCAAATTTACAATTTCCACGACTTACGTAGCCTTTGTCAATTACAGTTTTCAACGGCTATAATGCCACTAGGACGATTCCCCACTAGGACAATTACCCACCGGACAATTACCCACCGGACAATTTCCCACCGGACAATTACCCAATGGACGATTACCCAATGGACAATTACCCAATGGACAATTACCCAATGGACAATTACCCACCGGACAATTACCCACCGGACAATTACCCAATGGACAATTACCCACCGGACAATTACCCACCGGACAATTACCAAATAGACAATTACCCAATGGACAATTACCCACCGGACAATTACCCAATGGACAATTACCCACCGGACAATACCCCACATTTGTGTCAAGTAGGACAATTCCCCATTCGTAAAATGAAATGGTCATAAAACATTTTTTTCAAGAATCTGAATTAAAGAAGTATTAAAATATACCTTCAAACCATTATCTTCAATTTACACATGAAAATATATTTATATTACAATAGCCAAACAAATAACACATGGTTGAAAAAAGGTCAAAGGATTGGTCCATTCACAAATCTTTTTGTAATGGGTATGAGGACAATTCCCCACTTTTAATAAATAATAGCAATAAAATATATCTTTTGATATGATCATGAATCTTTACTATCAGGGCAATAAATTAGAACTAATCAAAACTCAGTGATCATGGATTTAAGCATATTATTTGTGCATAATGTAAATGTAGAAAAGAAAGGATTACAATTAAATTGTCCTATCAATAATAATCAACCCATTTATTGATTAAGGCAATTGAATACAGATTTATTGATAAAGTTATATTTTGGTAAGCTTTTTAATTTTGGATTTGGATTGAATAAGCGATTGCTTTGCTCCACACCTTTAATCATCCTTTAGCCACACCTTGCTAATGAGGTCTTTAATTGATATTTGATATATCAATATTGTACATGTTTTTCAGTCTGTGCTGGATTTTCACATCTTAATTCTTCATTTCGTATTTCTTTTAAAATTGGTTCATCATCCCTATGCCTCCTTATATTATATCCCATTAGACCCCACATTCCATCTACTTGAACTATGTAAGCATTTAAAAATCAATGTCAATGATTGTCCTTCACCCATCCTACTTACTACCGCTCAATAATGGACTAAGCCACTTTACATAGTAGACAGGTAAACAACAGAACATTCGGTGGATTGAAATTATCGATTTTCGACAATTTTCATGATCGCTCCCTTTACATATTACGTCTGTCCAGAGATGTGATTTTCGGATTTGAGACGTTAGACCTCGTTACTGTAAACGATCGCATTAATTTGCCCGGTTTTCAATTTAACCCTTTACCAAACGCTAAATTTTAAACCGTCTCAAATTGAAAGAGTTGGCAGAAGGTATTTCAAAATGATATGAAATTGAAAAACAAATCTTCTGATGTGGCAGAAACATTGTGGGAAAAGGATAATTTGCTCTCAACCGTCACCTTTAAGGATGATCCAAATTGAAAATGTTTGCAAAGGGCATTTCAAAATGTGATGATATTAACAAATAATCTTCTGATAGGGCAGAAGCATTGTGGGAAAAGGAGAAATTGCTTTACCGCCAAACTTTTGATTGTACCAAATTGATAAAAGTTTGCAGACGACATTTCAAAATGTGATGAAATTAAAAACAATCTTTTAATAGGACTGAAAACATTGCAGGAAAAGGAAAAATGTCTCATTGTGAGCAGCTTCCCCTTTTCCCACAAAGTTGTTGAGAGTCGTCTTCTACAAACTGGTCAAATGTCTTTTTTGTTTGGTAATGGGTTAAGACCGACTGTTAGAGTTTGTGTAAGCGTAATAGTTGTCCAGTTTGATCGAAAAAAAGCTTCCTAACGCCAAATTATAAGTTGTCTCAAATTGAAAGAGTTTGCAGACGACATTCCAAATGTGATAAAATTGAAAAATAATCTCCCGATATAGCAGAAAACATTGTGGGAAAAAGAGAAATTGCTCATAACCGCCAACTTTTAGAATGTTCCAAATTGATAATAATTGCAAACGGCATTTCAAAATGTGATGAATTTGAAAAAGATCTTCTGATAGGACAGAACGCATTGTGGGAAAAGGAGAACTTGTTCTTAACCACCAAATTTTAGAATGTCCCACATTGAAAGACTTTGTAGACGGCATATCAAAATGTGTGAGATGTAAAAGTGATCTTCTACTAGGACAGAACACATTGCGGGAAAAGGAGAAATTGCTCGTTGAGCGTGATGAGATTGTATGTTAAAAGAGTAAATATGCTTTTTCGTCACAATGTGAAATACCGCTTGCCATATAATCTGCATTGGGAGAATGTATCTCACATAAAAGTCCTATCCAAATACCATCACTGGAATGTGAAACCTCACGCCGAGGGGCAAATGTGACCTGTTCCAATTGAAGCAAGATCAGACAAAAAACAACAACAAAAGTCGAAACGATAGCAAAGGTGAGCAAAGCCAGTGCGTATTCAATGATAAAGGTAAGGCTAACGGTATGTCCGGCGGCGATACATCAATAGATACCGTGTATTACACACTTGCCCATCATCTGGGGCCCCTCTGTCGGGAAAACTGTAGAAAGGGGCGGAGTTAAAATTACAGGTAAAGTCTGGCGGGAATATAATATCGGCTCCTTTTAGTTTGGTAGAATATATATATATCTATTTACATTAAAACCGAGATGCCCTTTCCCTCATATGAATTTTGTCAATTGCCAAAGTGTTGCAACAGTTGATTTCAATTGAATACGTAGATATTCATTCATTGAGCAAAGATATGTGTGACTCTATTGCGAGAATCTAGAAAACACTCAAACCATCAGACAATTTTTTAATGGAAACTTTAGCCACACAAAAAGCCTTTTCCTTATCATTTCTGATGGCCGATTCTATGGGAAAATGGACTCTCAATTTGATATTTTCTTGAATTATAGAAATCTGCAGTATGGGTCTAATCTGAAATATAAATCTAGAAACTATTTCAAATTATACTGTTTGCAGGTTGGGCGAGCGCGAATGAACACAAATCAGAGACATAGATAACAGCTTTGTCTTTTAAACAAAGTATTCAAAAAGCTTAAATAATCAATATAAACAGCTTTGGGCATGTTATAAAGGGGGAGTATCGAATAGTACATCTTTCGAGTTGTTGGTCTAAATATCAAACGCCTAGTTTTATTACCCCAGACGGGAACGACGCGCGTCACACAGAGACACTAAACCAGACACCGCCACACATCACACAACACGTGCCCTACCCTTTATCCTGCTAATAGCATTATAGTTTTGTCCTCAAAGAATGCGCATTTGATAAAGATTTTTATTTCAAAAGTACATTGATAGTAATCAATTTTACAGATTTAATAGCAAGTTTCTTCTGAATATCATCTATGTTTGCAGCGAAATGGTAGTCGTCAAAACCAAATCCTTTTTACCAATACAATATCGATTACTTTCTTGATATAGTTAATAGTTTGTATTTTATCTAATCGATAAGTTTGTGTGTTTTATTGCAATTTGAATTTTAGAATGGTAACGACCTTGTCTGGGGAACAGAAGGATTACTAAATGTTGAAATCTTAACAAAACTGATTACCTAAAGATTCAATATTTTTTGAAAACTAAAATGGTACGGGAAAAGGTATTGCCCAATGCTTTCATGCATGAAAACCGATTTTGATTATCACTAGATTGGTTAATGGACTATTGTTTTAATGGTCCATCAATATCCACGATTAATTAGCGCACATATAACAAATGGTGACTATCTTTTTACCAAACTTAAGTGTCTTTCCCTTCGACAATGGATTTCATCAAATGACACTGCTATGGTTTAAAACGGATTCATATTTCCCGTGAATCAAACGTTAAAAATCGTTCGTGTTTTTTTTTCTGTAAATTACCGGAAATGGAAGCAATAAGCAATCTTATTGGTCAATCCCACCTTCTTTCTGATTGGTGCCCATATTTGTTCTCGTCGCCGATTGGACCCCTCACACACAGAGGGGGAATGCCGACGCGTTTTTATCGCAGGGCGCCTCCAAGCTGTAACTGTAGTATGAAATATCTACGTCTTGATCATTCAGACTTCCCCCGAAATCAAAGCATTGTCTGTTTTTTAAAATTACCGACAACGAATAAATGAAGGATGATTGCATATACACTATAATGCGAGGCTGAAAATGCTATCTCTCAATGCTCTTTTGTAAAATGATTGAATCAATGCCTGTAAGAGTTAGGAATAAGAGTCATTAACATTGTTTGTTTTTTTAAAGAAAAAAAGGAAACAATCAAAATACCCATACCATACCTAGACTGGGGTCCGGGCCCGTAGGTATACCCCGCACTCAAGTGATAAACTGTTCTAATTATGCAAAGGACGTTTGTATCCCTTTTTACTGTTGCCTCATGGGAAATTGTAAAATGTCCAGAGGTTCGAAAAATAGACTATCTGTCTCTGTTCACAGAAATAGTAATTATAGTTGTGGTGGTAAAAAGAGCAGGTGTTTTCCTCGAGATGTTGCCCAAAGAAATTTTCATACGTATCGTACATCATCTTGCTCTAAACGCACCTTAGTCCATCAATGCTTTCAGCGCTTTGCTTTTTTTTTGCAAATATACGACTTTTGACCACTGTTTGGCAATATGTGATCATCTTTTATAGGTAGAATTGCGTGCATTATTAAATGTGAATGCTGAAGCGAACAACATTCACTTCCTATCTAAGTTGTTCCCAGAAAGCTATAGCCTGGGGGCCTCGGCCCTAACTTCTAACTATGAAATCTGTTAAGTAATTTTAAACGTATGTCTATATTTCATTCAGAAGAAAGCGACCATTGATATTCAAGGGCTGGCCATACATGTATGTACCCTGTAATAGAACTGAACGGGGTATACGCACGGGCTTATACATCAGGCTACGAATACTCAGAACTATTTCCTATTCCTTCTTTTGAAATATCAAAAAGCAGCTGTAGATGAACGAATCACACAGGGAATAAATCATTTTCGTGATATCAGATGAAACGGATGGTAAAGGCACTAACATGTTTCACAAATATCTTGGGTTTTTTTTTTGTACTAGTATAACCCCTGAAGTCAGTCTGTATTCTAAGCTAGACACGCTTTGGGTTTTTTTTGTACTAGTATAACCCCTGAAGTCAGTCTGTATTCTAAGCTAGACACGCTTTGGGCTAAATAACTGGGCTTGATCCTTGTGCCCGCTTTGTGCCTTGTTTTGAGATGAACTCGTGTTTTATATCCTTCAATGTATTGGTGGTCGCTTCAGCCAATATGGACCGCATTTACGAAATTTACAAGTAATGCAAGCGTCTATCAAAAAATAAAGAGGCTTTAGTCAAAAGCAGACACACATTTTGTTGTTTTAGTGCCATCGATTGTTGTATTTGCATATAATAACAAAAAGCAAAACATAACATGTGCATATATGGTTCGAAACAATAAAACTCTATTACAACAATGAAAACACAGTCATAATAATTCCAATATACAAACGACTTCGGATCTTTTGTCGAGCAGCAGTTCATATATAACATAACTACTACAAAACACAACTTTCACCATGTAACCATAACACCGATAATAGAAGATCATTACGTAAGATTGCTATACCCTTTGTTAAAACATTTAAGCAAGGTCCAGGTATGAACAGATGTTACATCATTTGCCTTTATTATTTCCATGAGAAGTCAACGGGTCACGAGTCTCCACAATATAAACGACGTGCAGTCACACTCATCTCGAGTTAGTCAGTTAACAAGTCGGAATTCCTGTACGTTACTTCGATAGTTGATAACAGGTTACACTTAGATTGCATTTTAGCAGGTCAATGCAAAATTAAGGCACTGGATGTAATTATCAAAGGAAATACGCACTTGTGTGAAATTTAACATATAAACGTACATGTTTAAGACAGCACATTGATACCAATGTCGTAAATAACCGCTAAGACAAAATTACCATCATTCTTAGGCAGTAAACATTTATACATCGAAACACTAGCACAGACTGCCATCAAAATTAAAACATAAAATCAAGCCGTGTGAATATGTGCCATCACGTATATGTACGTCATATAGTACCTTTTATGACACATGTAGGATTGCCGTCCCAGCCTGACACAGTACATGTTATTACTGGCGGTCCCTCTAACGTATAACCAATGTTACAGCTAATGGTCGCCGTCTGTCCGTAAGTTGTCCCCAAGTCTGCAATTGCTTCTCCATTTCTCGGTTTTGGATTTCCACAATCTGTTATAAATAAAGATTGCAATATTACCATAATTCCGCCCCGTTTCCTTATCTCTACGAATCTCTATCAATTCTAAAGTCATTTAGTTGTTTTAAAAGTAGCTCAGTGAGTTTGTTGATATGATAGTTAATTAGATCAAACGGTTAAAAATGATATTAAATGCACGCATATGGTTGATGAAGAGACTATGAAATTGCATGTACCTATAGGTTCACAAGCGGGAGAATCACTCCAATCCCCGTCCGCTAGACACGTTATTGTACCAGAACCAGACAGGTTGTATCCGGTATAACATGTGACTGTGACCGCTGTTGAATATGTAAACACTGCTCCGCTAGACAGGGATCCATGTATTGGGGTGGGGTCGCCACAACCTGAAATCGGTTGAACTTAGCTGAATTGCAGAACACTAAAGCATAACAATCTGTTACGAAATGTTAACTATATAGTATGTATGTAGTATCACTGATAGATCAATGGCCATATTGGAGACAGCTAGTTGGAAACAGATCTAGCTGTCTTAAGGAATTCTGGAAGGTTTGAAATGGTAATTTATCAACGTAACTAAACGAAATGGTTTCTGTTTCACATTCGAATTTTACATTCGATTTCATCATTTAAGCATAGCATAAACACAATTTACTTTTTCTTGAAGTCGGTTACAAACCATCATTAACAAATAATTATTTGTTCATCTGAAGCTTCTGATTCTTTTAACCACAATGGTTTCATAACTTGTTTACAGTATATGCAGCTAATTGGTGGAATAAAGACTGAGCGCTTTCACCGTTGTCAAAGGTCTAAAAAAGAAAAACGCTTCTTCACCTATGATATTGCAGCTCGGGTTTGAACTCCACGTTCCATCGTCCTGACAAGTCACGAAGACGTCTCCACTGACCGTGTAACCATCGTCACAGGTTATAAAGGCTACGGATTTGTAAACCGTTCCAGTCGCACTGTTGTATCCTCCATGATCTGGGGATGGATCGCCGCAGTCTTGTGGGAAAAGAAGGCTTATTAGCAGTTATTTTCATATACTTACACTATATGGTAAATATGGCATCAGGCGTGGTAAAGACACAGAACTGGTTATTAGCTGTTCATGTATCGTTTATGGTCCGAACCTTTTAGATTTGATAGGCTATATCATAACACAATGTTCCAGAGATTTGAGGTCTGTATCGTAAACCTTAATATAAAGAGTACCTCAGAAAGGCGTGAACTCAGACGTGGACAGAACATGGGCCCTGTCTATGAAATCTTTACAGTACATGTTTATTTCTTAATCATCCACAAAAACAAAGATACCTTTAAGATTCAAGAGTTTCGACAGCTTTGTAAATGTAGACTTGAAGTTACGAATTTTTATCGTACAGGCCCCTTGTATCAAAACGTATGCATACCGTATGAATTACATGTTCAATGTTTTTACATTTACTTTCTCTGAACGGATGAGAAAACATTCTAAATAATTCCTGACATACAGAAGCTTGTGACGTGTCACAATTGAAAGTCACCACAGACGACAAAAATTTCATAAAACAAAAACGTTTTCTTTGTGAAATCATATTGTAATGAACCGAGCAACTGAACCTCTCATAGACACAAACACATCCGATCAGTGAATAACACTGATGTACACTGAGCGGTTGTTGTGTGTATATATATATATATATATATATATATATATATATATATATATACCAGCATGTTCTCTCAAACAATGCTTTAGGTTCCTAATTTGCATAAACGTTCAACGAAAGTTACATAACTTCCACTTCCAAGAAGGCTCGTCCCGAGTCTTGGCCCTTGGGAAACACGTGGGGAAGGCAACTCCGATAGAAGGAGTGGTCTTAATCCCACCGC
Source organism: Cerastoderma edule (assembly GCA_947846245.1). Lineage (NCBI taxonomy): Eukaryota > Metazoa > Mollusca > Bivalvia > Cardiida > Cardiidae > Cerastoderma > Cerastoderma edule. The sequence continues at coordinate 18,874,257 of OX401407.1, read as the reverse complement.
TGCCACCAATATAACGAACCGAGCAAATGAACCTCTCTCAAAGACACAAACACATCAGATCAGTGAAAAACACTGTCGTACACTGGGCGGTTGTGTTGTCTATATATATGCCAGAATGTTCTCTCAAACAATGCTTTAGATTCCTAATTTGCATAAACATTCAACGAACGTTACAATATAGAAACACTCATGACAAAATGATACGCTGCTCATTAGAGTTAATTCAACTTATCATCACATTATTTTCTGAAGGTTTCTTTGTCAAATTGGGGTTTCAGTGTCTTACATCTCACTTTAAATTAAAAGGCTTGTTAATTGTCTTGTGTCTAAGGTGGTGGAAAGGAATTTCCATCGCCACAGCTTGGGTCATGGGAATGTCATTTGACACATTGGAGTATTTTCCAAGTACTCGCGAATCACTGGGACTTACTGAACAAAAGCCAGTCAATTAGTTAATTAATCGCTGTATATAGATAAAATTGATGACAATATTGCATTTGGATACCTTTGATAACACAATTTGGGCTAGAATCCCACCCTGTAGCAGTACACGTTAGTATCGTCGAGGTTCCGTTAAAAGAATAACCAGGATTACAGCTGACGACGGCTTTCTGGCCAATCGTTGTTCCCGAAGGGGTGCTTGCTTGACCATATGGAAAGTAGGGGTCGCCACAATCTGTCAATACACATGTGTTTTGTAATGTAAGATTTATCTTATTACATATTTAGGGACGTTTGTTCGCAAACAGAAAAATAAGGATCGGCATCATTTGTCATTAAACACGGGCCTTGTCATACAATGTTTCCCACACAATATGTATTACATATCTAGGTACGTTTTTAAATCTGGGCATACAGAAAAAAGGATCGCCACAATATGTCATTTAACATTCGTCTTAACATGTTACATTTATCAGAGAACATACAAAGGGACGCTTGGCTAACCATGCAAAAGGAAGGCTTCGCAATCAGTCAATAAACACATGACTCTTAATGTAAGATGAAAATGAAAACATACATTTTGTCGCTTGTCTGGCTATACAGAAGGAAGATGTCACCCATTTGGTCAGTATACATACGTCTTATGATTTCATGATTTGTTCCTTTGTGGCTTCGGTCGTAATCTTTTCAGAGTAGCATATGTAATGTCATTCCGAGTTAAAAATGTGTACTAGACATAGTTATTTGACAATGCATGGCATGTTGAGTTGCTTTCTTTATTAAATACCAAGTACATCTATTACTTTGCTTTAACTGCACCCTTTAGGCGGTATACAGAATATGAACTGCATGGGCTTTCCTAAAGGTGAATCTATCCGACAGAGCCCATATCAAAATTATATCAAAGTTTGCATTAATTTACCATACGGTTGACATGTTGGGTAGTCGGTCCATCGTCCGTCAGACTGACACGTGATAAAGGATGAACCAATCAGATCGTAGCCTGTGATACACGTGATCGTCACAGAGGATGTATACGTATAGAGGCCTACGCTCACTATTAGTCCGTTCATAGGCGTGGGGTCTCCACAATCTACAAGAGAGAATGATCAAGACTATTCCAGTTCAGAATTAGGGTTACAAAAAATGGACTGTTTATTTATACAAACACAGTGGAGCCATTGGTATATGTATCGTCATGTTGACAATCTAACTGAACTATATATTTCAAAAGTTGCTTTCCGCCTCAATCCATAAAAGTGCCTCATTTTGACTCATCTTCTGCAGAATCCTTCAGAAACCACCATGACAATGGGATAAATTGCCCGTGATGCACATGTTGTCCTTTGATCCCGGTGAATTTTACCCAACATCATAAAGATTTTATTTCGTGCCCTTAATTCCCGTTTGATGCTATTTTTTGGTGCGGTCACAAATTCCCTTATTGACTAATGGGATAACGAAAGTTAATAACACAATATAATGGCTATACACACACTGTTTCAGAGTAACCTACCGACAATGGTACAGGAAGGGTTTGCGGACCACGTTCCATCCGACTGGCATGTAATGAATGTTTCTCCGATCTTAACAAACCCAGCCCTACAGCTGATTATCGCCACCTCGCCAAATACAGTTCCTTTTGCTGTGATAGCAGATCCGTCCGTGGGAGAAGGATCGCCACAATCTGAAATGCAAATTCATGTAGGGTTAATTATTATTTCTTACTTAACCGTTTTTATTGCAATCCCTTGCTTCTTACCAGTGCAATCCTATCTCACCATCAACTGATTGTCATTTCCTTATTCAATGCAAGTTATGTAATTGAAATGCCGCCAATACTCAGTTTGTGCTATAAGTCTTTCTGGGTAAGTATGGTAAATTAAACACCAATCATGTGTCAAAACCAACCTGGTCTATTCAAAAGTCATTTTCTACCTCCTTATTTCGTCAACGATTCAGTTTATTTAGTCTTAAACTCCTATACTGTGTGTACTCACTAGAATGGCCAAGTTAAGATAATTCAAATAGGCGCAAGAAGACAGTATAGCACACAGCATACAAGAAAGCCATTCAACTTTCATAGTTGTACCTTTGATATGTGAACAAATCAAAAACTTGGAAATACTGAAATAAGGCGTTCTGATGAGACCAATGAATGCAATTCATTACCAAGGATTGCATGTGTACGAATGTTGTCATTTCTTATCGCATCACTAATATTTTACACGATTACCTCTGAAGTTACGTTTTTTCCACGGTGTTAGGTTATAACCATATGTTTGAAATAAAAAAAAAAAGCGTACCTTTAATTTTACATGTCGGACTACTGCTCCATCCGAATGCGGTGCAAGTAATGACGGCCTCGCCGATTAGCGTGTATCCAGTGTTACATGTAATAGCTGCCGTCTTTCCGACCGTTGTACCAAGTGCAGCAGATGCTTTACCATTAGTTGGGTCTGCCTTTCCACAATCTTGAAACCCAAATAATTGATTATTTTTGTTCGAAGGAAGATTGGAACTTTATAAAAAATAAAATTAAATGAAAAAATATAATAAAAAAAGAATACAATTAAACTTCACGATTTCTATATTTGCATGATACGCCTCTCGCCCTCTTGTGCTGTCCGAATCATTTAATATTGAACGTTTCTAATATTCACTGAACATTAAACAGATATTACATAAGGCCCTGTTGTAAATGCATCAAAGCGTTGTTTTATGGAGTAAGACATCAAATATAATGAATTTATGATACCCAGTGGGTTGCAAGTCGGATCCTCGTCCCACCTTCCGTCCGATTGACACGTGATTGTCGGAGGGGTACTAAGTGTGAATCCCATTAAGCAGCCAACTGTCACTGTGGATTGATAGCTAAAATCAGACCCTCTGATCCTGAAACCGTCTAATGGTGCGGGGTCTCCGCAATCTGAAAGTGTAATGATTATTGTAAATGCACTCTGTAGCCATTTCAAAGGCTACAGCTTTGTTACATGTCTTAATTGAGTAGAGCAGTTCAGTGGCGTTCTCTTCTTCAATCGGGTGGCTTTTTGTATTAGAATCGAATAGCAGACCACGTGTGACTCGAAATAGACTCGACCTTGAATCATACCCGTTATTTTAACAATATTTTAGTCGTATAGTGGCTATAAACATGAACTTGTTATTGTTATTTCGTCAGCGGTATTCTTTCCCAAGCCGCTGGCTGCACACCTTAATGGAAAGGGCTTATCAGTGGTGAGAGGCAACTAAATCTTTGGCTTAATTGTTTACCAATAAATATTTTGGCGATGCCTGGTCTCGAAATCAGACCATGTTTTTTTCTTCAGAAAACTCACGCTACACTGTATCATCGATTTGAATTTTCAGAAAAAAAAATATTTTCAGAATTATATGGTATACATGTGTTCAGATCAAGATGTCTTCTGTGTGATGTGTAAATAAAAAAAGCAAGGCTTGTGAAATCAATAAATGATAATTTGGCGTTCAAAAACTCAAATGTTATACATAATGACTTATAACGACATATGTTGACCCCCTTTGAATAGTTTAAAAGCAATCACTCCACCGATGAAATGAATTTGTCCTCTCGAACGTTTTACATTTTTTCTTTTATCTATATACCATAACGATAGACTTGAAAACCTACCTTCAATGACGCAGGTTGGCGTGGAACTCCAATGACCGTCTGCCAGACAACGAATCAGGACGCCGCCCGACAGAGAATAGCCTCCGTTACAGCCTATAATGGCGATCTCTCCGAATACCGTCCCTTTGGTCGTATCGGAGTAACCGTTCACTGGAGTGGGGTCGCCACAATCTACAAAACAACATGGCGGTACGACATGCCATAGAGACCTCTACCCCGTTAATTGATATTTTGTTTATACTGAGTAATTATCTTCTAGAGCGCTTTTGCAGCGGCCTTTATGTCGGGCCAATTTGTCTCTTAGCCATCCAGCTCATTTGGAGAAGTTACAATTGGCTTCATTTTACTGACTGCTAGGCTAACATTGCATTATACATTAACTTCCGTGAAAAGAAGTCCTTCTTGTTTATCGATTTTGCCACGCGAGTAACAACGCTTCGTGTTTCTTGCAAAAGCATAAAAGAAATATTGTGTTAAGTATAGTTAATAGCACATTAAAATTCGTTCACTATAGGATCGTTGCTTACTCGGTAACATCCATTACCAAAGTATCTTCAAAAGAAAATAGTCTTGAACATGTTGGAAGTCAATATTGACACATGTATTATTGAACATCAAGAACAAACATCGTAATGAAGGGGAAATGTAAACCCTCTATTAATAGTGTTGAGAAAAGTAGTATATGAGTAGGGCATTGGTCTTTAGAAACGATGGTTGTGGGTTCGAATCCCGTGAGAATCGGGGTCCATGTTGCGACATTTGTTAATCCACAATAGGCACAAATACTGGAAGTGCCTAATTCATGAAGCAAACATTTGAACGATTCATCGAAGTTGAGTGAACTTGTTTCACAATTGATGTAAGATTGACATTGAAAGAGTATAAAAGAAAACTTAAAAGAACAAATAATGGCTAATAAATTATGTCTAACGTAGGACCAGACTCACCTTTTATATCACACGTGGGACGGCTATCCCATCCTTCTGAAGTACACGTTATTTCGCTGGTTCCGTTCAGGATGTATCCTGGGTCACATGATATCGTCGCCACCTGTCCAATAGTCGTCCCTAGAACTGTGCTAGTGTGACCGTTTGTGGGAGTCGGGCTTCCACAGTCTGTAATAATGAAATTTAATGAATTAAGAGACTCGGTGTGTTTTCAATTAGGCGTAACAACAAAACAAACTTCAACAAACTGAATGAATGATCAAAACGGTTTCATACAAAATGTTATAAGGTGGTCTTACCTCAGTAAAAACACAGCGCTTTTATGTTTTGTCATAATTTTATATCTTTGACTCATCAACAACAAATCACATTGTTTATTATTTTCCCTTTACTAACCCCATACAAAATGTCATAGGTAGTAAATTAAAAGCTGTCCGTCAATGATATAACGAGGGTCGTGTGTTCGTATCCCATGATGCGTGGGATCCGCCTTGCAACCTTTCATTAATCCTCATTCTGGGCAAATACTGGTTATCTATCCAGGAAGCAGAATCGAAGGTGATTATTCTTAGTTGTGAGAACTTGTTTCACAATCGATTTAAAATGAATAATTTTAACCCTTTACCAACCCTTTACGCCAATTTTCGACTTGCCAAAATTGAAAAAGTTTGCAGACGTCATTTCAAGATGTGATGAAATTGATCATCTTCTGATGGGGCAGAAAACATTGTGGGAAAAGGAGAAATTGCTCATTAAAAGCAATTCCTCCTGTTTCCATAATGTTTTCCATAGTCGTCTGCAACAAAGTGGTCAAATGTCATTATTGTTTGGTTATGGTTTAAACTAAACTAGTGATGTAACGGAACACCTCACCCATTGGAACGCACGTGGGTACGTCCGTCCATATGCCAGTTGATTGGCACGAAATGGTCGGTGTCCCCAGCAAGGTGTAGCCTGTATCACACGCCAACGTTACGGTATGTGTGAACGTGAAGTCGCTTCCAGTAACCAGTCTACCACCATTCGGTGTGGGATCTCCACAACCTGTTCAAATGAGTAATTATCTATTCTATTAATGTCTGATACCACAAACTTAAGATAACCCGTTGTTTACAGGTGGTTTCCTTTTATCATTCACGTACCATTTGAATACCATTTTAATTGATGACGTGTTGAAGCTAGGGTTGTATTAATGACTTTTTGATAGAACCCAACCCTCTCCCGCATTTGACTCGGCATATGCATTAGGGAAGGATGGACTATCACCACCCTTTTTGCTATAATGAACACAAATGTGATTTTGTAACTGCAATTAGCAAAAAATACCACCTTCAAATTATAGATGAACATTGATACAATATGTTTGGTTGTCATGGTTGTCGTTTTACATAAACTTCATTCTCAACTTCGAAAAAACTCGAATGCTGTTTCTAATTCCTTTTCTTTTTTTTGAGGGGGTGGGGGGGAGCGCTGTATATCTTTTCTGAGCAGGAAACACATGACTTCCTTCATCGATAAGAAACGACTCCTTATCAATCAAAAGATAGTACAATATTGAAGAGTACATGTAATAGTAAGTAAACATATTTGGAACACCCCTGCTATTGTTCCTAACAAGATATACACGTTCTTACGTTTAAGGCCATACACGAGGAAGACATACTCACTTATGGCATCACATGTTGACAAAGAGCTCCAAAGGCCAGTCGGCAAACACCGAACAAATGTGTCCCCATTGAGACTGTATCCTTCATTACAGCTTATTATTGCTACCTGGTCTACAAACGTCCCCCTGCCTACATCCGCCAAACCATTTACTGGCGTAGGGTCGTCACAGTCTGGAAATCGAAAGGTTAAACTGTTAAAGTAATTTAGGTATGAAAAGAATAATACATAAAATTAATGTAAAAGCATCTAACACTGTTTGGGATTGCCTACACCTATATACTGCTCCGGGTTTTGTTCAAATTAATGGAGGACAGCGCTTCAGAATCAACACAATTGCATCAATACTTATCCAGTTACAGCTTAGATTATTTCAAGTTCTATACATTTATATCACTATATCCCGTATTAAGTAAAATACACATATGCATAAGGAATCGAGTTCTTTTACAGAAACGTGATCAAACGATACATGTAATCCATGGATCAATCCAATTTGGTATCTGTTTTAATACTGTCTCTGGTACTTGAATATAATGCATTTCAAAACCAGTATAAAGCAATTAACTTTATTCAGTTATTCATTAAATCACCACTTACAAATCTTGATTTAATAGAAAGGAAAAGTACCCCGTATGTCGCACGTTGGCACGCTATCCCATCCCAATGCAGAACACGTAATTGTTGATGGTCCATTTAGAGTATAACCGTCGCTACACGCTATGGTAGCTATTTGGCCTAAGGTTGTCTCTGCCGGAGATATAGCCTGGCCATTCCGTGGTGTTGGATTCCCACAGTCTGAAATGTGAAAAAAAACGGAAATAAGAGTTTATATCTAGATTGAATATAATAGGATATACTTCAAAAGATTTGCTCCTGATAAATGTGCTTGTTTACAGCAGAGAAAATTTGAAAGTCCAAATAAAATGTCGCTGACACAATACAGATTTTGTATTTTCGTGTGATATACAATAAAAGGTTACCAGTGAAGCAACATTTATACAGGAAGCGTTTTTTATCTAAGTATGTACAGTTTATATGTGTTATATCTTATATGCGATGTCAAGCTGAGTTAAGATACATGTTAGCGCACTATTTACATACTTTAGATAATGAAAAGCGATCTAATTTAGCTTCAAACAGTACATATCATATAACAGTACAGTTAGAGATAGATTGATTTTTATCTTCCAAATTTCCTCACATGCTTTGTAATGCTTTCAAGTCTCTTAAAACAACATGAAAGAACTGATGTGCACTATTGTAAAATTGCGGTGGTGCTAAATATATAATAACCTATCTTAGAATATTTCCTACAGTGTGCATGCATAACTTGTTTGAACCAGATGACGAAAAGATATTTTTGCACCAAAGTAAAGCAACTAATGTCAAGTTTTGTAGAGATATGATGGTGTTTTTTGTGACGAGAATTACCTACTTGTGACCATGTTGAAGATTTATGACATTAGATAACATGCAAGGTTACTTACCAATAGGAAGGCATACCGGGGTCTCGTCCCACTTTCCGTCTGCAACACATGTGATACTATTCGGGCCATTAAGTACGTAGCCCGAGTAACAGGTTACACCGACTATGGAGGAATACGTAAACACAGAGCTATCGATGGATGCATTGGCCAACGAAGGGTCCCCGCAATCTAAAGAAGGGAAATAAGGTACGTGAATTTATCTTAAAACATACGTTTGTGCTGAAAGTTGATGGCTTATTCGTCAATATCATCTGGTGAAATAACGAAAGATGGATGAGTTAGTTCTGACTTTGTAGCCCGATTTCTTAAATAAATTGTGCTCCGCATAAAAAAAAATATATTAACATTTAACACAGGTTAATGTTCTTTTCACCATAACAGCCATACAACGGTCTCAAATGCGCAACAGATGACCTACTACTTGCAAGTTCGAAATGCTAATGGCAAACAAGAAACAAACCCAAGCAAGGCTAAATATATTTGTAACGGCATTATCTTGGTACAAAACATTTTGAGCATAACATTGATATATGTTCCACATTACATTGTAACTCCCTATGATAACAAGTGGAGCTTTTTGAAAAGATAATAGAATTGCAATAGATAAGAAATAAACTCTCCTAGTAAAAGAAAACTCTGAGATTGATATGCGATATTATCTGAAACCATTTTACTCTTTGCTTTTCAAACTGGATGGCGTAGGGTTAGAGAGTCCGACTCATGCAAGGAAGGTTGCAGATTCGATTTCATTATTAGATCATACCAAATGCAAAAAATATATAATCCTCTATACGGTTCTATCTCTCACACAAGGCAGTCCAAATAATATGGATAATGCACCAAAACAGGGAAGGTCGGTTCGAGGTCAAACAGGGCAGTTGCGTGCAAAATTATATTTGATGTCAATTGAGCTTGTCTCACATAACAGTGTTTAATTGAAAACATTATTTAAGGTGTTTACTCTTGCAAATGCATCTGCATGATTGTATGTGTATATGGGGGCGGAGGCGAGTGTATGGGAGAGTCGTTACTGAAGGCCATTCTTGAAACTAAGAAGTAAAGTTTATACCTCGTATTGATCTATGTAATTATGTGGTGTTACCTTCTTACAATAAACATATCATTATTATCGTTACTGGTTTACGAACATGTAAAGCCGTGATTAAACAGCACAGTTCTCGAAAATCGGGAAAACGGCCTAAACCCACCCTACAACTCTCTGACAAATATAGACATTATACACAACCGTTTAAATATCAATATACAATGAATGGCTGTTTAAACTCAAAATAAATGTTTATCATCCCGATTCACCTTTCCCTAGGACCCTACCAATTATAATGCAAACAGGAAGGTCGCTCCAGGTGCCATCCTTCTGACACGTGATAAAGGCGTCTCCAGCGAGGATATAGCCCTCGTCACACGTTACCAGGACATGTTCACCGTACGTTGTTCCTGTTGGCTTGTGGGCCATTCCGTTCGTAGGCGTCGGATCACCACAATCTGGAAATTCAAATAGCAACATTATGGATTGCAGTGGTGAAATTCTTATTCTTTTCGAAAGTTTGATGAATTAGATCCCATTATGATGCTTTCAACAATGAAGATTTGTACGAAAGCAAGCTATACGACTAGTATCGTACTGTAATTATAAGAACCGATATATGAGTGATATATGAAATAGCAATTTCCACGTGTATGTATATAGGCTATATTACCTTTTTGTTCGTATGAATGATAAATGTCAGATTGCACACAAATTCATCTGGATGCTCGTACAGAATTGCTCGTTTAATTCAAAATGAAGTAATACTGGCAAGTTATTGATATCAAATTGGCTCTTTGACATTGTAAAAGACTGAACTTGTAAATATCAATCAAAATATGTAATTGAATTTAAGTTTCCAAATCATAGATTGGAAACCGTTTTACGTGGAAGATGGGTGTTTGGCTCGACTCGCTTGCTGTCTGGTGCTTTAAATTTTGTGACTGACACTTGCGCTAGGTTCCGGAAGAGATGTTACTCAACTGTTCCATTATCAACAGGCGAGACAACCACAACTTAATTGTTCACCGAGATATACAATGGTTGCTTCGCTTATTGATAAAGAGTTTTTATGATGTTTCTATCGTACAAAAACATTATTGCCGACTATATCTGTGTTCACTATCAATTTCTGCAGGAGTGAAGGCGCATCTAACATCATTAGCCCAATTAATCTTAGAGTGTATTCTCCAAACACATGATGGACAGGTAATAAACTATATTTGAAACCTTTAATGCTACAATTGGGAGAGTTATCCCATCCCGCTGCAGTACAGGTAACTGTAGCTGAACCTTCTAGATTGTACCCGGCCTCACATATGATTGTCGCGATCTCGCCGAGCGTGGATCCCGTTTGAGCACTTATCAATCCATTCCTAGGTGCAGGGTTTCCACAATCTGAAGAGCAGTGGATAGAACCAAAGAACTTATTAACATATTTATTAGTTATTTGTTGAAGCACCATATCATATCCATAAAGATAGTAAATAAATGCTGGGTACGTGTGTTAAGTCAGAAATGATAGATCTATTGCTGTATTATTGACGTTTACAGAAGTTTACCAGAGATAAGAGAGTAAGAGGAACATATGGTTACATATAAAATAAGTGATGGTCATTCGTTTAATGTGTCAAATTAATAATGCATCAATTAGATGATGCAATGAGGTCGTGCTTATGTATATGTAATCGTTAGGAAAGACATATGTATCCAGCGCTACTGTGTTACATTTGCAAACTGGTGTGCAAACGCATTTTGGTGTCTAAAATGTATTTGATTACACCAACATTTCATATACGAACTCGCGACTTTGTCTTGAACAGGTTTTTCGAGGAATAAGTTATTTATTGTATTGCGACATTCTATTATATTCACATAAGCTATGTAGTAGCGTACAAACGTTCTTTTGTTCTAATACGGGGTTTCTAAGATGAAAACATGTGTGCAGTAACAAAAATCTCCATTTATTAAGGAGCCAATTAAGTATATAGTTACTGAATACCGAATGGTAGACATCTGGGATAGTCGCTCCAAAGACCGTCTGACTGACACTCCACCGTCCCATTACCAGGCACGACATACCCGACGTTACATGTTACCGTAACGATTGACTGGTAGGTAAAGTCAGCTCCACTGCTTGGAACACCGTTACTGGGTGTAGGGTCGCCACAATCTATGGAAATATGTCTTAAACTATACATATGTATGCATTATTATTGGAAGGGTCAGTACAATGCTATAGTAAATCCTTCACACACGTAATAATATAGTATCGCAATTGAACCCTCGATTTACCTTTAGAATGTATGCATATTCAAACACTAAGAAACAATAAGTTTTAGGATATTCGACCGTATATAGTCACTAATATTACTAGTCTCATTAAGAAAGGAGTGGTAGGTTAGTTTTGCCAAACATAACTAAAGGGCCTTTATTCGGACAATTCTATCAAACATTGTCTAGATCAATATTCCTCTATAAACGCATGCAAACAAACACTCAGAATTGAAATAAGAACTAGTCTTGCAATATTCAATGTTACCAATTGGTTTTATGGCAATTATATCAAAAACCAAAAAATACATAACATGTGACATTACCGAATGAATAGTTTTTAATGAACACTGTTTTTTAAGGAAAAGTGAAATACACACACTTTATTATGAAGCAGACAGTACTCGCGATATTTACGAGATTACCCTACTTTTAATGGTACAAACTGAACTTGCACTCCAGGTACCATCTGCCTGACAAATGATCAACCCTCCATCTTGTATTGAGTAGCCATCAGTACAGGTCACATACGCCACACTACCATATGTTGTGACTCCAGGAATGTCAGATACGCCATCTGCCGGTGTCGGGTCCCCGCAATCTGTATAATGTATTTATATTCTATATCTATTTCTATTCATCAACGTTATTAATATAGTTATTTCCATGCTTATAATCATGTTTTCTAATCATTTCAAAAGCAGTGAAGTTACACTACAATGTCAGACCCATTAAGTGATGCAGAACATCTAAAGCTTAGCTGGGCCAAGTTGGGTAGGGACGTTGTCATTCTGTTTGTTTACCAAGACTCGGAATTAACCTATTAAAGAAAATCAAAATGTGTCGGTTTTGACACAAGTAGACCAAATGATTTATAAAGCCAGTACTCTAGCTAGTTTTCCACTCATACTACTGTTCGTGAAATAAGACTGACAGATAAGGGTGTCACTTTCAAGCTGCACTTGCTTCAATTGAAAAAAGGAGTTGTTGTCTTTTAGTTTGACAGAAAAATATAAGAAAATAAGTCAAGACAATAGAGGTATATTTAATGTTTTACAACACTTTCCTTGTAATTATTATCGGCGTATATTGGAGCAAAATACATATATCATGTAAAGGAAACATCTTATAGAATAAGATGATCTCAAGTGATAAGAATTGCTTTATTAATTTGGTAAATTATTGTTATCATTATAAAAGAAATTGATTTATCCTCTCACCAGTGTAATTTACGGACCGATAACAGGGAAACGTATGGTTTTGTGAGCGTCCTCTAGCCATAATAGGCATCATCTACGTATTGCTATCACATGTACACATATGATGTCATGTATATATATTTCCCTACTTGTTTACAGTAGCTAAATATTGATTGTACGTTTTGTTTCATCTGGTGTGCCCTATTGTCATTGTTTATTTGAATTCAAATATGTATTAGGATAAGTGGAAACGGTGTTTGGTGGCTCTGTATACGAAAAGTTATCGGGCTTTGCCTCAGATTATTATCCCATTCGTCTTCGGCTCACCGGATAATATTCACTCGCCTTGTAAGATAATATTTCCGTTTTAAGACACCAACCATCTATTCTCTATAACTGAATGGAGGATTTATCTCCTTACATACACATAAACAGAAAACTGTTGTTGAAACTGTACTAAACAAAAGATGACTAATTAACATACCTTTAATTACGCAAGAAGTGATACCATCCCAGCCGGTAGCCGTACATGTCACCAATGAAGGCCCGACCAAAGCGTAACCGGGGTTACATGTTACAGTTGAGGTTTGTCCAAGGGTTGTGCCACCAGGGGCGACGGAGTTTCCGTTCAAAGGGTGTGTTTTTCCACAGTCTAGACAGATAACGCAAAAGAAATTATTTTCTAAAAACATTAAATGATGTTCTAATGTAATTGAAAAGCAGTAAAAAACACTCACGGATAAGCACACGGTTGGTTGAGAGTGAAGACTGTAACCATCTGCTGAATCCAAAGGTCCTTCTTTGTTATGTTGTTTGATAATCAATTAAGAATAACTATTGAAGTCATAATCAATTTAGGAAGCGTCAAATTATATACGTATGCATAGTCTATATTCGGTATATCTCAAAAGCAATGTTACGCTTTTGGATGAAATAACATGTTGAATCACTGTGAAGACACAAAAATTAACAAACGATCCAATTAAACTCCCAATTCTTCGGTGCGTATATACAACACAACAGCTAATGTGCAGTTTTAATAAAATCTTCCAAACGTCCTCACATATGTGAACAAGCATCTTTGATTAGGAAGTTTGCCGAATAATACTTTTATTATGTAAGAGAGTTTGTATCTGTGTGCCAAAAAGCGGAATATGTCATCTGGCACAACGTCTTGATGTGTCTGGAAGGTTTTCTGGTCACCCATCAGTTCCCGAGTATATTTGCAGATAGTCGAATTCACTTTGCAATGAATCCATCACTTTGTCTGTAACTACGCCTATTCTTTCACAATTTTTCTTTATTAAGACTGATTTGCTTGTTGGTTTGAATTGTAGAGGAAATGAAAAAATATAGGCTTGAAATAATGTAAACTATCGAGATGGGGATAAAATTGATACATCATGTTCATCTTTCACGGGCTTTGACCATCGAGGTTTTTTATTGACCTTCGGAACGTATCGAAAATGGGTTTAAAAGCTTAAGACCGAGTAGTCTATTTGTATCGGTTCATTTATTCGTGATTCATTACCATTTTAACATAATTTAGCTATAAGGCGACATTGTATGGGTCCAACTGGTATTTAACTGTTATCTTCTCTTTTTACTTTACTTTAAACTAAATTTCCAGTCAAAACATATATCCAGTACCCATAGTACAACAGTGAAATGCCATGACTACCATAGTCTTATTCTTTTTACATCGCTTAGAATTACCTATAGGTGTACATGTTGCCTCGTCCGACCATTCCCCGTCCCCCTGGCATGTCAATGTGCTTGCTCCGTTTTGTATGTATCCCGTATCGCATGTCACAGTTACCACCGATAGGTAATAGAATGTGCCCCCATTGCTCAGTATACCGTTTGTTGGTGTCGGATCACCGCAATCTATAGATAGGTCGTAATTTAGTTAACATTTAACACACCTATGGTCGATGTACATTTAGATGTTTCAAAACATGGTGAATTTGAATGTAACAAAAATATGTTAACAGGTTTGAGACAAACACAATAGTGCGAAATTATACTTCGATATCAGGTTTCAATTGTTGTACATGTATGTGGGCTACACTATGTCAATAAGTTATACCTTAAGTGAGACCTAATTGAGGAATCAGATCCTTGATGACAAATAAAGATCTATCAAGACAAGAGCTTATTAAATCATGCACATGATTGAAGAAACAAAGAACCAAAAATATAGCACAATCATCGAGAGACATCAAAGTTAGATACAATAACTAATCTTTGAAATAAATCCTCTGATTCGATTATTTTGAACAGAGGATGGAATCCCTACTCTGTTCACAATTCAACAGCAAAATAGATAACATGTACTTGACAAGACAAAAAATATCCATCTTCTGCAACAAAGCTTCAGCAAAGAGCTATATTCATTTGTACCTGCTTTAATTCTTATAAAAACAAATCAAGTTTAATTTGTACTTAAAAAAGCCGTCCGATAAGAACCCATAAAAACGAATTCACAAAATGTTTGTTCAATAACTGTTCAATTATTCTCCGATACATTTTCTACTAGTTAGACTGTTGTGCTTATGAATTATTTAGACATAAATAAGCTTATGGTAAAAAGAGTACCAATTATGTTGCATTTCGGACTTGCACTCCAGGTAGCGTCATCATTACACGAGATAAAGGCATCGCCAACTAACGTGAATCCATAGTTACACGAAACCATGGCCAGCGAATTGAAAGTTGTACCCATTGGGATGTCTGCTGAACCATTCAGTGGACTAGGATCCCCACAATCTGAAAACATAGGATACAAGGCGTTGGTTAGTTCATATACTAAATTATGCTGTTGTAGCAATGTTTAAATCATATATAAGGTAAACCATAAATTATTTCTTTATGAAACCGGTGTCTTGAAGATATCACCCACCTCGTTTATTTGAGTCTAGATCTTTTCATAACAAAGATCGAAAGTGGTATACGTGTACCTCCCACCATAGGTAATGGTAATAGTGCTTAAACGAATTACAGTACTGGATTCAGGAATCATAGATATGTGAACTGTCGCTTTGGTGTGAAAACGATAATTCTTGAAAAAAATAGAACCCCGTAATGAGTGAATCCGGATAATTTATCGTATGTTAGAACTATTTCCATACCTTTTATTAGACAGGACGGACTGCTATCCCATCCTACTGAAGTACACGTTATAATGCTTGATCCCGACAGTGTATACCCCTGGTCACACGAGATGGTGGCGGTCTTTCCGAATGTTGTACCGGATAGGGTTACATATTGACCATTAGTCGGTTTGGCGCTTCCACAATCTGTTTCAATAAAGCAAAGCAATTTGCTAAACAATAGTATGTGTGAGGTTTTTCTTAGTTTAATGACGAAATGATGTCGTTGGTACATACGCTAGTAAAGTCTAATAGAATTTTCAGTAAGTTTTGCGTGACATGCAATGGCATATTAAGAAATGTGATACACAATAATATCCCAACACTTTCTTTTGATTTTGATTAATAATAAGTTAAATTGATATAAACGGCATGTGATTGAAACTTAGCTTTAAGCTTGGAACTACGGTTTATTATCAAATTACATTTAAAATGACGTTTTTCATTTATAGAATTCATCCGAAACGTCTCATACACCAACTATTCAGGGGAGGGACTTTTAGCTCGAAGCTTCCGCCCAAAAGTATTCTTTTTGCAATAAAATATGTTTAAACTAACCACCAAAACGCTGTACATTATTCATTTTATAGAAGAAGGTTCGGTATTTTGGGCAAACAGAAACGACATAGATAGTTAAATCAATGAAACAATTCTGGATAACTCTCATACGTAATGAAACAATCCTTGTCCATTGCTTATTTCAATTATGAGTACGTAATTAAAGGCACATCAAAGGAGATGAGTACATATAAATTACTGAAAAAATGTATGGAGTTCTTTTATCATGTTCATAAAAGTCATGAGCATTAATTTACAAATGTATTTAGACCCTATTAAAAGGATTCCTTTAACATAAATTATTTTGTGTTTGAAAAACAGTTGTCTCCAATTAAATCATGTTTATCAACAATCTCAGAGGTGAAGAATCAGGCAATCTGAATTATTCAACTTTCTAATCTGGGTTATTACTCGTTGCCTTTCATGTTTAAGTTGTGCTGATGGCTTTTTGTTTGGTGATAACTATTTGAATCTGACCAAAAGTTTACCAAATAATGTAGTTTGATATAGCATTATCTCCTTTTTTATGGGCCTTTAATGCTTTTCTGTGTTAAAACAAATTAAGAATTCCTACCATGTGGATCGCACATTGGACTACCACTCCATCTCCCATCATGCTGACAGGTGATTGAACTACTTCCGGTAAGGTCGTGACCGGGGTCACATGTGACGGTTACAACAGCGGTGAACGTATAAACAGTACCACTGCTGATTACTCCATTGGTTGGCGTAGGATCTCCACAATCTACAAAGGAAATCAGGAATAAAGAAGCGTGTTCATTTGGTTAGATTATGCATTTGGTTTATATGCACTCTTTAAATACGTGTAGATGTATACTAAGCATCAATAATTGTCATAAAGTATTCTACATATGAAACCAGTTTGTATTCAGTTATTTTGAGCTATTAATATGTTTTGGGGGTTGGTTAGATTGGAACTTTACACCTATTTTGACATCTTATAGTCAAAGTGCAGTGGTCAGCGGCTGGAGTATCTAGGTATCGCATCATGTATGCTGCACATTTTCCTTACAGATCATTGACTGTTTTCCCACATGAATGCATGAATTCTTTGACAGAGAGGTCATTCATTCGTTCGAATTTATCGTGAGGTTTTTAATCAGAACGGTCTCGACCAGAAAATTCAAATAAATATAGGATTTAAAGAATACCATGCTTATTGGGACACCCAGCAACTAATGTTATAACCTGTTACGCGATCTACTTTAACTCATTTAAAAAAGTGACACTTAGGGATTCACACCAAGTATTATTATAAGAATTATAAGGTAAAACATATTTTGTGTGTTTTCATAAAATCGTATCCAATCAATACGGGAGTGATTGAAGAGCAAATCTTTCTCCGAGAAATAATCACTTTATCGACGATAATCTTAACAAAATACTATTTTGCTACTCTGGTAATTTGAAAAATGCTAAATGAAAGCCATCTCTTGAATGCCACATGCAGGCGTGATATGCTTAAACATCGCTCGAATGCAGGCTACACCGCAATCGCACTATTTCTTATGATAACCAAAGATTCAATTGCGGCAAGGGTTATTTGAAACATCTCAGATTTAATCTTGTTGTTTGAGACACAAAGGAAAATGATAGAATCCTAAGGTATCAAGTTCTTTTAGAAAGTAACCTGAACATATTATCAACAATATCAAATTGTTAGACTATTATAACGAAATATTGCGAAACATCATCGTTATCAATATGTATATAAATTAGAATATATTAACATAATTTTCCTAAATATAACCTACCGCTGATCACACAAGTAGGACTGGCACTCCAACTACCACTGTCCTCACATGTTATGAACGCCTGTCCTTTCAGGGTGTAACCGGTTAGACAGCTAATGATGGCTACTTCCCCATACGTCGTACCTCTAGGTGCATCAACAGATCCGTTTGGAGGAGTCGGATCACCACAGTCTGTGATATAGCCAAGACATGTCAAAGAATATATGGTTATCTGTAAGTCGTAAAAATCATGGTTTACAAAGATTGAATATAGTACAACTCCTAGGTGCAAGTAGATCTGGTAATTTTCTTTTCAACAATGTATATGTTCTTTGGGAAGACAGTATACTGGAACGATGAAGTGGTGCTTCATGCAAACGTCATTCAAAATCATAAAAAGGGACGATTTTTTGGTAACTTGTTTAAATGATAATAGTACACATTTACATGGGTCGATTTCCATCGTTTATAGTTTGGTCATCGATGATATTGTTTGGAACATCCTTATGACATAGGCTCTTGGAAATAATCGTCCTTTTTATCATAACGAACTTAAACATGTGATGAATTCAGATATATAACTGCAGGTCATTTGGACTCTCTGCGATTGAACGTCAGAAGTATTGCAGATATGCTTAAACGGGAACCTCCCTATACTAGAGGTAAGAGTTCTGGGTACCGTTTTACTAAACAACTTACGGAAATTATTTGCGTAAGTCATAATTAATAAACATGGATAGTCTCTTCAATGAAAGTACAATATTGCAATGTGACACGTCATTGGAAGCGTCTCGGAGAGACGATTCCAATGATGTATTACTTTGCAATATTGCTGCACCCAATATTGAAATAAGAGGAAATGTTGTTTTAGACTAACGCAAATCTTAAGCGTAAACTGTTTAGTAAAACGGTACCCTGATCTTGATTTCATGAAGCCGACATCCGTGTCTGTTTATCTCTCACATCTCTTGCGTTTAGTAGCAGTATAGTGGAAGTTCTTGATGTACTTCTAGGCAGTGGAGTAATGGGGTTTCTCCCATTCAAGAGCATTTCATGGCTTTATAACCAAAGAGGTGTTGAGGCTATGTAAAAACCTAATAAAACAAATACGTAAGTTAGGAATACCTTTGACAATCCAAACGCTGTCCTATTCGAGAGGAGCAAGGCTTCTGTTGGTTTGATTTTATTTGTCTCACAAACTCGATGATAAAGGTTAACAAAGATAAAGAGGAATTTAAAAAAAGAAGGACATTAATATTAGAAAAAAACATAACAAAAATAAACATAAGAAAAGAACACTATTTGAATACCTTTGATAACACATGTTGGACGGCTGTCCCACCCTGACAACAGGCATGTGACTGTTTGTGACCCTATAAGCGCATATCCGGTGTCACACGTGACCAATGCGGAACTACCCAGAGTGGTTCCGGATGATGTGGTAGCCTTGCTATTCTGGATGGGTATAGCACCGCAATCTTTAAGTGGACATGAAAGTTGACATTATCATTTCGTCTAGAATGACTTAACGAATACCTTGATGATGTGAAAGTTGGCATTAGTTATTCGTATAGAATGATTGAACGAATATCTTCATTATTGAAAGCAGTCAGTCAAAGGAACAAAATATCACAAAGCACTCATGGGGAGAACTAAACGTATGGATAAATTTAAATTGGTATATAACGGTTTGCCACTGACAACGACAAACAACTTTTATTCATACTAAGGCAGTCTGGAGGCAAAAGCTTGTAGATCTCCAGACAAAAGCATTCATATAAATTACTTGTTTGTTGAGAAAGTATCTCATAATTGTAGCAAGGAACTTCAAATATTCTTAGCAAATATCTGTGTGTGCTATGAATCATTAATCATGCCAATTAATTATACATATCAATGTAGTGTTTATTGTAAGGTGGACCATTTGTCTTATATCATATTTTCTAATGAAACATCGTACACTCAAAATAGTAACTCGACAAAGGTATACTTTTGAATATCTTTACACCATGTTCGTGCTTTCTTGATAAATAGACTAAAGGCTCACTTGTGGATCCACCACAATACTTTTTTTCTTTTTCATTTTCACAAATCTTTGACATTTGATTTTACCAGAAAGGTCGATATAGATAATCTCAACCAGACCAAATGAAGTTGCTCGATAGAGTTGAGGAATTATGTCCGCCTCGGAAGATTTTTGTTTTCATGAGATACAATTTCTTGATTGCCTAACATGAGACATGAAGTTTAATTTAGCTAGACGGTATAGCAAAGTACCACTGATGCGATTAGGCATGTGATGAGCAAAAAAAGTGATAAATGACGCGAAAGTGATGGCTCCCACCTGAGGTTGAGCACGTTGGGAAGTCAGACTAGAGACCGCCGGACTGGCATATGATGGATGCAGACCCTGTTTTTTTTTTATTTTTACATCGATTGTGTAAAGTTTATAGAAGTCATCCTCCATGACTGCTTCATGGATACTAAACCAATACTCGCGTCGATTTGTGGGCTAGTCCCGCCAATTTTCACCTCTTCTTAAGGGGAACTTATGGGGATCGAACCTGTGACCTCCGGTATAAGAGACCGACACTTAACAACTGCACCAAAGGAGCCCACCTGAAGTTGAGCACGTTGGGAAGTCTGACCAGAGACCGTCCGACTGGCATGTGATGGATGCAGACCCTGTTAGTGTATACCCGATGGAGCATGCTATTGTCACTGTGGATGGATATGTGAACCGGAACCCACTCGTCAGGTACCCTCCTAGTGGTGTGGGATTACCACAGTCTGGTAAAAACGATAAACTAGTATTTAGATTTTGTTCATCCTGAAGGACATCTTATATTGCATTCATTATGAGCGTTTCTCTTGTTTGGATCAGTTTAGAAATGATAGAAATAGTTTTGGCGGTGATATTATGCAAACACTGCCTCCGTTTTACTATACGTATACATTACATTAGTTCAAAACCATCGTCACTTTGGACAATTTGAAGGAATACTTTAAGAGGAGCATCAACAGGTTTTATCGCCATTTATCTGTTTGCTTGTGATTTTTGTTTTGTTTTTGTTTGTTAGATTATCTATTGTTAAAGATTGCAATTTTCTTTTTTCAATATTGAGAGAAGCAACATTGCAAAGTACCAAAGTATGGGAATGACATCGTCACTCAGAGACGCTTCCATGGAATGTTACTTTACAACATTGTACTCTTATCCAAGACGATATCAATGTTGATCAGTATAAACATTTGCACATATCTTCCTTGAGTCGCTATGTAAAATTCTATCCTGTTTTGCCATTAAGAGACTTAAAGAACGCATATGATATAGAACCTTTAACGATACATGTGGGTGATGCACTCCATGTCCCGTCTTCCTGGCATGACACGTAGGATATGCCAGATAGTGTATAACCTTCCTCACATTGAATTATCGCCATATCTCCAAACGTCGTGCCCTGTGGTAGTATGGCCGTTCCTCCAGCGGGGGATGGGTCACCACAATCTGTCATTGAGAAGACAAGTCATTAAAGGGACTAAATTTCATATTTGTTTTGTGATAAAAACAACGTTAAAAGGGTATTTCAAACAATATTTGTCAGCAAACAGATGACCATTTTCAATTTCTTAATCTCAAAGATGCTGAAAAATGTGATTTCAGTAAAAGTTTCGGGTTTCAGTGTATTTCAGTGCTTTGATGGTAACCTCGATATTTAGGTAGTCTTTGGATTGCTCTATGACGTACATAATTAGTGTCACATATATAAGAATGTCATTCCATTTTGGGTTCTAGCTCCAAGATACTCTTATCAATTCGGGTGATTTCTCAGGATGAAAACTATAGATATATATTTATGAAGTAAACTGTTTAGACAGTTTACTCTATGGACATGATGATTATGCTAACCTAATTAGTCTTTAGAACTTGGTATGAAGGACTTGGCTTAAATGCTCATATTCAAAGTTTTAGAAGACAAATTAAGATAGCACTTTATTGTCGTGGTTTCACCGCTCATGAACTTTTACGAAAGGCATGTATTCAAATACATACGCACCCGACGTCACTATAAAGTGTTCTCACCGAATAAAGTAGTGTACACTGTTCTAGTTCTTTTAGGACAATAAAATGAAAAGACTGTTAAAGAATTATTTTTCTATGTTTTTCTGCCGTACCCTTTTGTTGTTGTTCATTTATCAAATGTATCATAGATACAGGCGTACGTTTCATGTATTTGTGGTTCTGAATGGATACCTTTGATATCACACGTAGGATTGCTGTTCCAGCCAAACGCCGTACATGTCAGTAAGGTTGAAGCGCCGTTAAAGGTAAATCCCGGGACGCATGTTATGGTCGCAGTGTTACCAAAAGTAGTTCCCAAAGGTGTGCTAGCCTGACCATTCTTCGGAGCCGCATCACCGCAATCTGCAGACGCATTGTGAAATATGGTAAATATATTAAAAAGAAGATATATAGATTGTTTGCTGGACTGACACTACAGTTCTTTGTCATACAACAAAATAAACGATATAAACTTATACTCTTTCTTTATTGGTAATCATTGGGATAACTTGTCGATGGACATTTACACTAACATAGAATATGGCTTAACTAAAGATTAACAATCAACAACCGAATCATTGTTATATTATTCATTTCGCGAGTCAAACATACATACTGTGATTAAACAAGCACTCAACACACACAGACGTTTGCGTGCACAAACACACGCTTGCTCTCGTAGACAGACATGTGTATGCAAATCTGTATAACTGCATCATAGGTTGAATGTGAAATGGTATCCGATAAATTGACATGGTTCTATTTGTCTCATAACATTTTACTTAAACAGCTTTGCTTAACGTTTTCTTTGATTTATTTTCAATACCAAACTCACAAATACATATAATAATAACCCATCCTTTCGATGTAATGTCAAAGTAAAGAGATAACCAAGAACGTGTCAAACGAAAGCAACTTAACATGGTAATTACAATGTATAAAGAATGAAAACAAAATACAAGGACTCGTGTCTGACGGTGACAAAGTATCCTTACCATACGGTTCACAGACGGGTTCATCTGTCCATGTTCCGTCAGCTTGGCATGTTAGAGACGAGTCACCAACCAAGATGTAACCCGGCTGACAGGATATCCCCACTACCAACAGGTAGGTCAGCTGGGAACCACTCCGAATGCCGTCTGTTGGGGTAGGATCACCACAATCTGGAGAGAAATATACGATAACAGAGTTGTCAATTTTTTTCTATGATTAGTAGTTAGTTGAATGTACATCTAAAACAGACAGTTCAAAATGAATTGGCAAGAAATATACAATATATTGAGATATGTACAATTTCCAAGTCAGTGATGCATCAATTAATCATGTGATCATGTGTTGTATTTGACAAACATTAATGTAATAGAAGCATGCACATATTGTTTTTAAGAACGCTCAATCAAAACCAAATTCAGATTTTGCGATTCTTCAACTATAGAAGTAAGACATCCTGAAGATCTCTAAGAGCCGCCCATTCAATAAGTGACGAACATGATTAATGTCACTTTGATTAAACACATTGCATAAGATAAGATGAACATTCTTCCCTACTTCCAAGATGGATAAAGAACTCATTTTGAATCCTAGATTAACAATGTTCCCCACCTCTTCTTGTGCATGTTGGGAGTGCACTCCAAGAGCCGTCGACCTGACACGTGACAAACATGTTACCGACGAGTGTGAAGCCTTTGTTACACTGTATAATGGCACTCTCGCCGTACGTGGTGCCTCTGGGCTTGTCAGCTGAACCGTCGATTGGCGTCGGATCTCCGCAGTCTGTAAAGGGATCGTTTAAAGGACATGTTCTACAATTGTATAAGAAAATAATCATTTCATAGAATTTTATGAATTTTTGATATGTTATTCAAAATTTCATTTTGAATTCAAAAATGAAAAGAAAAATGCAGGTCGACTTGTTAGTTTTTTTTTTGTAAAATGACAATTTCCATGGTAACCGTTTTGGGCAAAAATGTCAAAATGACCACACCAGCTTCAAAGGTAATAAAATAGTTTCTATGAGGTTTTTTATCACAAAAAACCGGAATTCATACACTCAATTCTTTATCATTCAATGTTATTTAAATTATTACAATCAGAACAATTTATGTAATCCAAATCAATTTATCAATTTGTTCTATTCGACAAAAACAATGAAAACTGACATGTATATTACAAATAAATAAAGATATTTCAAAATTCCTTTCATAGAATTTTCCAATTTTTCAGTATGTGAAGTAAAATTTAATATTGAAACACAAAATGAAAAATAAAGTGTATGTCGACGAGTTAGTTTTTCTGTAAAATGATAGTTTCCATTGTAACTGTATTTGAAAAACATTTTTTAAAACGACTAGAATAACTTTAACTTGAAAAATAGAAGCTGGGGGGCTTGATATGCATGAGAAATGTATAACACTTTTAATTACCTTTTATAGTTTTATGGATTATATGATTATTCTTTGAAAAAATATGCATGCAGTGATTTTCATCTGAATAAAAACGTTTATCCGACTACCATGCAAGTACCTCTTCGGTAACAGATCATTATCCCCCTTTAATGCGCAGATGAAGTATTCAAAGAAAAACTATTGAGAACGTCCTTAAGTGATTTAATAGAAATAATATTTTCTTATCGAAAGGCATAATCAATGTTTTCATGTTGAATGAATTCGTTTTGGAAAAACTTGTGACTTGTTTCCATATCAATTTTGGTGAGGAAGAATAAGATCGAGATTGGACAGTCAGTGCCAGCCCTCAGCAGAGGATTTATTGATGACCTGATCAATAAATAAACTGGATAATTATCTTTGTTTCTATTTTCAATGACACGCGCGTGGTTAAATCATACACCAGGCTTAAGCCGTCTTTTCGCTTTATTCCAATCTAAGTCCCACGTTTTCTTAAATCGTCGCTCTAATCAATTACGATTGTCCTCGTATATAACTTGACCATATTGTCCCCATTGTTTCTTATAAAACAGACAATATTCATTCCTTAATGTAAAGATCGGTTTACAGCTTTCATTCTCATTCTCAAACGAAATCCTGAAGCGGTTTGTCCCCTACAATCAGATTTATACAGGATGCCTCGGTACGGTGTTGACACAGAGTTTCCAGTGTTCGTGTATGTAATGCTTACCTTTGATTACACACGTCAGGGTACTGCTCCATCCGGTCGCTGTACATGTTATCGTCCCACTTCCGGTTAAAGTGTATCCTGGTAAACAGGAAATAGAGGCAGTAGACCCAAGTAACGTCCCCGATGGAGTATTAGCTATTCCATGAGATGGTGCTGCTTTTCCACAGTCTGAAATGCGTTTTTGAAATAAGGATAAGTTTATATGTTCATGGTCGATTGGAAGCCTATTGGTACTGAGCAAGGAAAGTTGTTACTTGATTATAACATTTAGATATGAAATAACTGGGTATAATTAGGCTTATCGCCATCATTATTTTTTCGTTACAAGAATGCTTTCCTTAAATTCACCGGTATAAGAGTAGAGCTCTTAAAGTGCTTGTCTCAAGAATACTTGCATGAACAAAACATGGTTGCGAGAGGGAAGAAAACTTAGTGTTGGACACTGCACATCCATTAACGAGATAATCGCTGAAGTTCAAAGATATATATATCTCCTATGTTAAAATTCTTGGTTCTACCGATTGCTGATAGTATTGTTCCCTTCTAACATATATTTTTCTTATTTCTAATGATGTCAATGGCGTGTTAGCCTTTCGAATGACACACTAAGTTTGATTGTTTAAGTCACTGCCAGATGTATGCAGGTGTTAAGCAAAAACAAACAAAAAACATTTCTTTTAAAGCTTTCCTTCTGTTTAGTGTGTTGTTTGTCTGTCGGTGAATATTATCGAAATCAATTAATTAATATTGGTTGAAATCAGTCAACCTTTACGCATTGAAACATGTGTAGTTTTTGCAACAAATGTAAACGAACAACAATGGTTTAAACCTCATAGTGATTTTCTAATTCGATGAAACGTACTCTTAAATATTTACCACCTACCGGATACCATATGTCTAATATAATTCAAACGCGAAGCCCGCTTGAAGATCTAAAATAAAACAATGGATACCTCTTGCATCACAAGCGGGAGACTCACTCCAAGTACCGTCCGCTTGACACGTAATTGTACCCGACCCAGACAGGTTGTATCCGGTATCACACGTGACCATGACCTCTGTAGAGTATGTAAACACCACTCCGCTAGACAGGGAGCCATGTATTGGCGTCGGGTCGCCACAATCTGTATAAGAGGAAACAACATGTGTACACCTCTTGTTTGTATTACGTCATTGTAATATATGAATTACTTTTTACTTTTGTTTGTTTTCTTCATCTTCACGTTGGTTTAAACGACATGACACAATGCTTTGTGTCACAAATGTATCTTCACGTGTACATTGGCAATATATATTGCATAGTAAACTGTTTAGAAATATGGAACGTAAACTCTTATTTCATGATTACTGAATTTGATGCATCCGCTACAGACTGAAGTATTTTAAAAACACTGTGTCAAATAGATATATTGCTGCATACAAGCAATTTCTCTAAATGTCAAACTCATTCATACCCGATATCACAAAGAAAGTGTTGGGGAAGGATCCAATTGATTATTCTCTTTCCTGTTTTTGTTTTTGAACAAACCCAGCCTCAGGTTTCTGTATCGAAGAACTGGTTTATTCTGATGTTTTAGACTTCGAGAACTGCAGCATACACAAGTGCTTCATGTTACAATGATAAAGCAATTTTGATTAGTTGACGCTATTTCTTTGGTGCCATTTGAGCATGATAAACATTATTGTTGATGAACAAACTTTCCTTTTTTCTTACAATACTTCAAGGTTAATCTTGTATAGGTACATTCTATCATGAATTTATATAAAAGAGCGGAAATGAAAAGTACCATATGTTCATACTATCAAGAATGTGTATAAAAGAGGCTAAATGAAATGTAATGTTTACTTGTAAGAATGGTAAAGTATGCTTGGTTCACCTATAATGCTGCAGGTTGGTAAGTGACTCCACGTGTTATTCGACTGACAATAAATGAGTGGATTTCTGTTCAGGATATACCCTACGTCACATGTGATGAATGCGTACGCATCGATGTCACTTCCGCCTGGGGTAAAGGCTGCTCCGTTGGAAGGGGTTGGATCTGTGCACGCTAAAAATAGACAGTTTTATTCATCTGTTGCATGTTAGGAAAAAGAGACATCCCTATTCAGTTTTAAGATACAAATGAATGGTTCGTTTTTAGAACAGAAGAAAGGTAACCATTAGATTAGAATAAGACATGTCAATTGCATCACAAACGACATTCAATGTTTATTTAGACTGAAAGAAAAAATTTGAACGAACGCGTCACATGAAGCGTATATTTGACGATGAAAAATCGCTTTGAATGCTTGTATTCTGTTGGCATCATCACGTGATAAGCATGTCTACCTCTCATTGATCCAATAAGTATTTACATGTGTGCATATTGTATACATCCGAACAGCTGCTTTTTTGATACGGTGTCCCTTATGCGATTACAGAAAGAAATTATTTTCTATACTTTTTCTGATACTCGGTCTGGATACCACGCGATGTACTTAAGTTACGTTTGCCAGTAAATCCATTTATCTTTTGAATATGTCCTAGCTATCCGACGAGTAAGCAAAAACAAATGATATTATACCAATGCTTAGATTAGTATATGTAAATCTGAGGTCAACACAATATTCAAGTTCTATGATTGGCATATTTTGATAAACTACAACGGTGTAAAAAAAGAATATACTCTCGTATGCGGAAGGCAACTTGTTCGATACCCAATTTGTGTCATTCCTCAGTCCGAAATGAAAACTGATATTTATAGCCTCTTCAGTTGGTAATCTGAATCATAACGATCGTTATTTGACTCCTGGGCTTTTCAATCTATATACCACGGGCCTGTAAAAGACATCCTCCAAAATGGGAATTTCTTTGAAAACGTGAAGTTCGTCTAAAGGTTTAAAATGATACAAGCATTTCGGCCTCAAAATTAAGAAATTTCAGTGATTCAACAACGCTAATCTAATATGCTCATGCTTGTTTCCAATCTATGTAAAAAGGGCCCTGCTATCCAGATCATAAAGCAAATATTGGTTTTGGTCCATTTTCACATTCCAATAAAACTGAATCAATCGACGAAAATGGCGTTAATCCATAGTCTTTCCACCAAAAAAAAGAACTGACCATTGTTGATCTACCGATGTTTTTTTTACTTACCGCCTTTCTGTACACATACGCCATTCAGTTCGTATGCTGTATGTTCACAGATACATCTGTTGATGTTCGCCGAACAGTATGCGTTGGTGTCCAGTAGCTCACAATACGTT
This sequence comes from Cerastoderma edule, assembly GCA_947846245.1. Taxonomy (NCBI): domain Eukaryota; kingdom Metazoa; phylum Mollusca; class Bivalvia; order Cardiida; family Cardiidae; genus Cerastoderma; species Cerastoderma edule. The sequence goes on along the minus strand of OX401407.1, from coordinate 18,845,639 downwards.
GACGAATAGCACGTCTCGCCTACAGCAAGTACTGTTGGTGAATGTGGGGGAAAATTGTGTAAATCGAAGTTAACCAATTACCAAACAACAACCACAATTGACCACTTTGTTGCAGACGACTGTGGAAAACACAGTGCGAAAAGGAGAAATTGCTCGAGCAATTTCTCCTTTTCCCACAATGTTTTCTGCCCTACCAGAAGCGGATTTTTTAAAATCATCACATTTTGAAATGACGTCTGCAGACTCTTTCAATTTTAGACAGTCGAAAATTTGGCGTTTGGTAAAGGGTTAATCGTGAAATGCATGTAAGGTAAGGAGCGGTGATAAAATTACTGTAGAAAAAACATAAACTGCCATTTTGAAACTCTTACTTCGGATTACTTCGGTTGTTCTAAGTATACATTTGTCGGGGTGCAATCTGAACACATCGGGTTTATCCAATAGAAAACACCTCTGAAATAATAGGGTGACGCCATAAAATGACGTCACTTTCTTTCGTTTCTAAAAATAGTGAATGTAAAAAAAACATTAGTATACATGTCACAACAACAAGTTCGCCATTTGGTATGAGTTACTGATCTGTCCAACACTCCATACACATTGGCACGCTTAGAAAAGGTGTTCTTGCCGATTTACCCGTTGTATCCTACAGCTATACCCGAGTAGTTCCGATTGGTCGGGGTGGGAACGATTTAGTTTAATGCAAATAGTTCCTTCCCAGACCGATGTTTACCGAGAATACCGAAGTAAACAGATAAAAGAATGAGTTTTAAAATGGCAGAGTATGGGTATTGTATCTTGAGTGTGAAAGACATGTGAAATAAGCATCGGTGGTGAAGTCAAAGAATGGTGAACGGCATTCACCTGCGTATAGGGCATTCTCAATTTAAGAAAGCGTAGCATGTGCTCCCATGAATAACCGTGAATATGACTATTTGCTTGCATAAGACAATATTTGATAGGCAAAAGATGGATTATCTGTCTGTGCTTTCCATTTCAGTTTATATCTATGAACGGGAAGCGTTCAGCTAGAATACCATTGAAAGTTGGTAGTGACGATACAAAGATTTCCATTTGAAAACTCGTACACGTTATGGTATAAGCAACTTAGAGTAAAAGTTCAACATATGAATTTGATTTCAGTTATTCAAGCGTTATACTCTCGCACTGTTTCGATTATATCTATAAATGTCCAAAAAATAATTTCCTCAGTTTTAAAAGCGTAAACGCTCGAACTTCTTGGAATAATGCACTAGAAAGGCTAATCTTGAACGTGTTAAAGCTACTCAAGAGGATTTTTGGTGCCTGTCACACATAGATTTTTGTAACAGTTATGTATAAATCTCGAATTAAATTGTGATTTATAGTAAAATATGATATCGTACTATTACATATACCTAATGCCTCATCATTGATTGTCAGTGGTCAAAATTGAAAGCGATAATGAACGTGAAACATTTCATCGTGATGAGTTGAAGGTATTACGCTTGTGAAAAATAGACTTAAAGCAACAAAACTGCCTTACCTTTAGAACTTTGGATGAAACATAAAAATATCATAAATATCTTTAATTTCATAATCAACGGTTGTCATGTCACACATTTTTTTTGAAAATATCGATCTAAATCCCGTATCTCTTCCAAATGCTCTTATTCAGAATCGACGCGATATATCACAAGCAGAACGTTTAGAGTTCCCTATACCCGGTAAAGCCGTGGTTTCCAAGAGAGATAAAATCAATAAGCAGAAACACTATATACGTACTATAACTCTAAATCAAACTAACACGTATCTTTTAATAAAAAATCTTATAAGATCTTTATTGCTTGGGATTTAATATGATGATTTCAATAATGTTTAAGTCACATAAAAGCGGTCAAAACATATATCCAAGCTGCCTTAGATTTCTCACGTTTATGGTGCATTGGTTTAAAATTAACGATGGTTGCGTAATCTACAGTGCGGCATGGAAAGTCCAGAGCAGCTTCAGTGTGTACTGTCTGGTCAATCGGAACTACTCTGGTTTTTCCGCGAGCTGAGAAATACACCTCGGATATAAGTGTAGGGTTACAATTTGCGGTAAATCGGCCTCGGCGTATAACACCTTTCCTAAAGCGTGCACGTTAAGAAGGTCAATGTGTATGGAAGTGTTAGACATCCTTTTAAATCCTTTTTCGGTTACTCATACGAATTGGCGAAATTATAAGTTGTGACATATATAGTTGTTTCCTAATTCAAATTAAACTACTTTTTAGATTTAAAATTTAAGTTCTTTTTTTAAAAACGAAAGTGAAGAGACGTCGTTCCACGGGAACCAATATGGCGCCATCCCTATTATTTTAGAGGTATTTTCATTTGATAAACCAAATGTGTTCAGATTGCTATCTGGTAGCATAGAACACATTATCTTGCTATAATAATACTGCAGCCTGATGGTGATGGGACAGTGTGGATTTCTTTGTCAAAATTAATCAATCTTGTTGCATCCACTGCGTTAAATTGTAAACAAATATTGGGAAATCTTGGGATCGAACCAGACACCTCTGCAATCCATTTAGGCTCTCCCGATAACCGGCAATCGAAAAAACAAATAAACAATCTAAAGCTGTTAAAACGTTGAAATCATCGCTGCTAAATTAGTGTTTGCTTAATTAAATATACTATGAGCTGTTTTTTTGAAGGGGTGACATGAATGGAGAAAGAGTTGGCTCCACCCAGTTGTCAATGTATGATTTAAGCAAGCCAATTAAAATTTGTCAACATGACTGATGGCGTAAAGGTGGCGGGTATCCAATTTAAATATATACAGGCAGGCAGGCAGGCAGGCAGGCAGGCAGGCAGGCAGGCAGGCAGGCAGGCAGGCAGGCAGGCAGGCAGGCAGGCAGGCAGGCAGGCAGGCAGGCAGGCTGGCAGGCAGGCAGGCAGGCAGGCAGGCAGGCAGGCAGGCAGGCAGGCAGGCAGGCAGGCAGGCAGGCAGGCAGGCAGGCAGGCAGGCAGGCAGGCAGGCAGGCAGGCAGGCAGGCAGGCAGGCAGGCAGGCAGGCAGGCAGGCAGGCAGGCAGGCAGGCAGGCAGGCAGGCAGGCAGGCAGGCAGGCAGGCAGGCAGGCAGGCAGGCAGGCAGGCAGGCAGGCAGGCAGGCAGGCAGGCAGGCAGGCAGGCAGGCAGGCAGGCAGGCAGGCAGGGCAGGCAGGCAGGCAGGCAGGCAGGCAGGCAGGCAGGCAGGCAGGCAGGCAGGCAGGCAGGCAGGCAGGCAGGCAGGCAGGCAGGCAGGCAGGCAGGCAGGCAGAGAAAGTGAGGGAGAGAATACGGATTAGACAGTGCAGTATATCGAGATCTAGATATAGTAGATATTTCAAAGACCTAGTTTGCATGACGCGTGCAATTAAAACCACGTGCGTGTCATGATTCAATTAACCAACCTCTTTCTTGAGGCTGTAAAATTCTCTTTACTTTTTTCTAGACATATATATGCATTGAACATCCTGTGAATCGATTTTCAGAATGCATGTACCTCCATGATGTTCTAAAAAGGAGAGCAAACAAATCTGTTAATGTTGGAATTCAAACGAGGAAAAAAACCCGAACTTAAGTGGCTTATAATGAGATCCATCCTGTACAAAAAGTACTATATAGGTGAATGTTTTTAAGTTTTTATATATATATGAATTTCCTTTTTCATTCTTGAAATGTTGCGTATTTGATTTTTGAAATCTGTCTTTAAAAGCATTGTATTAATATGATAGTGAAAAAGCAGTCTTTATCAGAATATAAATGCACCATCTCGATGGCAGTATTACGTAGTGATAAAGTTGTATCAGTGTGCACCATTACATTTAATGATTTTCCTCTGTCACAACCAGATCACTCATTACATATTAAATGAAAATCGAAATCATGTCCAATTACTGTCAATTGAAACAAACCACGGACATGACATTTGCCCCCTCGCCACAATGTAGAAGGCGGACATTTGCCCCCTCATATTATTTTTTCAACTTGCTTGACCTGATCATATTCCGTTATGATTAAACAGGAATCTAAATGGAAATAATAATTTGATCAGACTAACATGTCAATTTTGCTCTATTACGCCGATGGCACTTGGTCAATTATGCTCATCCAACCGTGAAACGGCGATATACGTGCATAAGTTGATTTGACCTTATTTTTCATTTCCAGTTTAATTATTTCTCTCATAATCAAAAGTGATGGTGATTGTCATACCGACACAAATTGGAATACCTTTTGCCTTCTTTGTTTTTTATTTTAGCCTTGAGTGAGCCAAATCGGTAATAAGATTAAAGATGTGATCAATATGTTAATTAAAAAATAAATTCAATTCATTAAGTTTCATGGTTGTATGAGCATGATTGGCCAAGTGCCATCGGAGTGTTTTTGATTCGTTGTCTCGATTTTAACACCTAAAGGGGATTAGGAGGGAAGAGCTAATAGAGTAAAATTGATAAAAAATATTATTTTCATTTTAATTTCTATTTAAATATAACTTAAAACGATCAGGTCAAGCAAATTGAAAAAAATAATATGAGGGGGCAAATGTCCGCCTTCTACATTACGGCGAGGGGGCAAATGTCCGCCCTATACCAAAAAGGGGGCAAATGTCCGGGGTGGCAAATGTCCGGGGGGGGGGGGCAAATGTCCGGGATTCGAAAGCAGTATTACTCCAGGAAGCGTCAATTCATAAAAGAATGTACATTTTTAGATTTAAAACATGTTAATTTACTGTATTCACATTTTTATGATTTTGCGTCCGATGACTATTCTTAAGTGAGTATCATATACCTGTACAACTGTTGTGTAATTCTTAAAAAAGTAACTTTTAACTTTCAAATTTCTTCATATCTGTGACTTAGCGCCTTTAAAGTTATTGTATCAGACATTTGAAACAACAAGTGTGAGTGAATGGAAGTAATACCCGGTATGAGCAGAAATGAGTAAAATTCATTTTTGGTATATAAGTGAATAAAAAGATAGCCGAATAGGGGTATGGTACGATGATACCAGTGGTGTTATTGGGCGCAAACACCATATGTGGAATACACAACACAATCAACGAGAACAACAAACATAAAACAAAAGAGAAACAAGAAAGAAAACATACAGCAACGCAATAAAACAAAACCTTTTCAAATACATTGTATCTAAACGTTCTTTTGCAGTGACCTGCCTCTATACATTTCAAAGAAATACTATAAGAGACATTGTTTAAAACCAAAGGAACAAATGGTAAATAACACATTTAATCAATGGTCTGTACTCAGAAAAAACGGTCGAGAAAACATTATCATTACAAACAGATAAAACTCCTAACATCTATACCCCATATGTTCAACTGATCAATCGCTATTGTTTTTCTTTTAAATTCGTCCTTTTCTTCCTTTTTTAGGGGAGGGTAGACTGATTTAAATGAGAAAAAGGTGCACGTAAATATATAGAAAGCGTTTGTTGCTTGGTGTTTTTAAATTGAATTTTATTTTAATATTTTTAAGAATTCATTTTAGTATTTAAGAACGCTCGATGAAATGTATGTCGAAGTAACAAATCCCGAAGTGTTTTTTCGATTTGTCACAATGATTTGCCACCCCGGACATTTGCCCTCTTTGTGGCATCCATCGTTTTCATATGACGTCACAGCGAAGCGCGTCTGCTTGGCAGCTATTTTAATACCCCTCGACGAGTCATTGAGCCGTATTAGTTGAAGAGGAAATATCGCTATTAAAAAGTTTAAGAAACTATGCCTGGGTGTGGAGTTTTTGGTTGTTCTTTTCGTCCTTCAGTTTACAACAATTAAAGATTTTTCAAAACCCCGAAAATTGTTACCAATCAAGGAGAAGAGACCATAAACCTTTCCAAAGAAAGACGTAGATTATGGAAAGCGGCTGTGGGTAGGTAAGATATCACGAATGAAAAAAAATGGGACATCATCTGTTCTAAACACTTTGTCGGAGGTAATTTTATTTTTGAGAAATTTATTTTCAAAGATTATAATTAAACTTTGCATTCATTTTTCAATCAAGCCGATCTTTGCATTTCCTTTGACCCTTTTTTTAGTCATCACTGTCTCGTTCTCGTTATGATTGTCATCCTTTTCTATGATCATATGGTAAGTTCTTTAGAACCCTTTTAGTTTTTTCTATCATTTACATTTTGGAATACCAAAATGAATTCCTATTCATGCAGAAAGATTAGTATTTATTTTTGAGAAACAGTCCTTCAGAATGTACATAAACCTCCGAATCCCGGAATAAACCCCCACCTTAAAAAACGGCACAGCGAAATAAACCCCCACTCCGTTATTGCATACACGGAAGAAACCCCCACTTTGTTTTCAGATAGGCGGAATAAACCCCCACCTTGTTTTAGAAAGGCGGAATAAACACCCACCCTAACTGTTATCCATACTGTAAGGCAACCATTGACACGTAATTCGATTCTGAATTTTCCAAGTTTAAGCAATAATTGCATAATTCAAGTTGATTAATATTGATCAAACATGCTCACCATAGTATCTCACCATGATAGCACTAGCGAGATAATTGACTATTTGAAAAACAGGTGAAGTGAGAATGATTATTAATGAGGACTGAAATAGACAACAACATATTAATAAATATTTATATTTATTTAAATAAATCGAAAAAGCATATGTTAAATAGAAATAAACACTGTCAAGATAAAGCACATGTTGAAGCACATTGTTGGTGAAAAAAACTAGTTTTGATACCAGTTGTCACAATCATAAACAGTACTAATGTTGCCCTCAGTTGGTGTTATTGAAGCCGAATGTTGTGGCCGATGGCATGTCGGAACTCGCGGATGGTCTTCTTCTTATCAGCGTACTGATTACCTTCAATAATCACTATAATATACCAAATAGATATGAGTGGGGGTTTATTCCGCGTATGACAAATATGAGAGGGGGTTTATTCCGCATATGCAAAACAAGCGTGGGGGTTTCTTCCGTGTATGCAATAAGGGAGTGGGGGTTTATTCCGCTATACCGTTTTTCAGGGTGGGGGGTTTATTCCAGCGGGGGTTTATTCCGTACACCTTATTAATTCGGTAACAGGAAAGACCATTTATGTAACAGGATGGACAACATCTTCAGAAAAATGGCAAATTATGCTAACATTTTCTGTATAACATAAAATATTGACTTGTATTGTATCTAAAATAGTTTTTGTAACTTGCAGTAGCATTTGTTTCAGAAAACATTTTAAATCTTTGGCTGATATGCCGCTGTAAGAGTCATAATAAATATTGTGGTAAAAAGGAAAGACAAACAGGTAACAGGAAAAGAATATCATGGTATCAGGATTGACATAGTTATTTTAACTATGTCAAATGATGTTAACCTGTATTTATAATGTATCTTCAAAACATATTTTGAACTGAAATTAATATTTTATTTCGTAAAATGTAAAGTATTGATAAATGCATTGCTGTAAGAGTTATAAACATTTTCTGATAACAGGAAAGGTACAATGGAAACAGGATTGGCAGTCAGGCTTAACAATTTATGGTTATGTTTCTTGACAAACAGAAAGAAACTAAATCTGTGGTCATGTGGGTTATTTACTGTAATTAGAAGTTGTTTAAGTATAGGAAAAATCTTAAGCTTGGGAATGGTAAAAATGTATAGATGTCAGTAACAGGAAAGAACATAGTGGCAACAGGAATGGCACACTCACTTAAAAAAATCATAAGTGTAAAGTTTATTCAATATTGACTTATTTCGTATTCAAAGTATTTTATAAAACTATCAGATTTATGAAGCATGAGAGTTAAATTTTCTTTATTTTTTAGATGGCCTTATCTGCTGCTGAAAAGCAAAGGAGGTATCGGCAAAGAAGAGTTGCCGATGCTGAGCGGAAGAGGAGATATTTGAAAAAGGAAAACGTGCTAGGAAGACAAAAAAGTAGGGGAAAAGAAAAGTGTAAAAGACATGAACTGCAGGGAGAATAGAGCCCTTAAACGAAAATGGAAACTTTATCAGAAGGAAAGAATTGATTTGATGAGTTATATCGATGATGTTAATCAGGTGGTAAATAATTTTGATAATGCCCATCATATGTCTGATGATATTGATGACGCTAGTAGAATGGTTGTTGATATGAGCAATTCTGGTGACGTTGTTGATGCAGATGCTACAGGGCGGCTGTTGGCTGATATGGACAATGCTGGTCAGTTGATTGGGTAAGTGGCTAAATCTGGTCAAGTGGTGCAGAAGATGCATTACATACAGAGCGGTTGTTTGCTGATATGGACAATGCTGGTCAGGTGGTGGGTGATTTGGCTAATTCCGGTCAGGTGGTGCACATGATGCAGGGCGGCTGTTGGATGCTATGGACGATACTGGTCAGGTGGTGTACATGATGCATGGCGGCTGTTGGCTGATAGGAGCAATGCTGGTCAGGTTGTGGGCAATGTGGCTAATTCTGGTCAGGTTGTGGGCAATATGGCTAATTCTGGTCAGGTGGTGCACATGATGCATTACATACAGAGCGGTTGTTGGCTGATATGGACGATGCTGGTCAGGTGGTGGGTGATTTGGCTAATTCCGGTCAGGTGGTGCACATGATGCAGGGCGGCTGTTGGATGCTATGGACGATACTGGTCAGGTGGTGTACATGATGCATGGCGGCTGTGGGTGATGGTCAGGTGGTGCTGCAATGCTATGGACGATACTGGTCAGGTGGTGCACATGATGCAGGGCGGCTGTTGGATGCTATGGACGATACTGGTCAGGTGGTGTACATGATGCATGGCGGCTGTTGGCTGATATGAACAATGCTGGTCATGTGATGGGTAATGTGGCTAATTCTGGTCAGGTGGTGCAGATGATGCAAGGGGGCTGTTGGCTGATATGAACGATGCTGGTCAGGGGATTGCTGATTTGACTAATTCTGGTCAGGTGGTTGATGATACACATGATGCACGGCGGCTGTTGGCTGATATAATCGATGCTGGTCAGTTGGTGGCTGATTCTGGTCAGGTGGTTTGTGATGCACATGAAACAGATAGGATGGTGGGTGATTTCAGTGCTTCCTGTCAAATGGTTGGCCAAATTATTAAAGCTGCTAGTGCTCTATCTGATAACAGAAGTTTAACTTTTACTAATTTCAATGATAAAGAGAACGAATTCTCTTCGTTGATAGACAATATCGTTATTGTAGAATATGGTGACAAGTCATATACTGGAAACGTTATTGAAACTGCAAAAACTGATGTTAAGGTTGACTGTATGAAACAGATTGGCACAAAAAAACGTTTTTGCTGGCCTGGGAAAAAAAGGCTTGACGTGTGTTGGTATGATTCAATTGCCATATTTGCTATCATACCACCACTTGAAAAATGCCAGGTAACGACAAACAATGAAAAATGAACAATAAGGTTTGGGATTATTATGTTACAAAATTTTAATGATTTAAAGAAATGTGAATCTGGCAAAGGAAAGAGCCTGAATGAAATTTACATCTATAGTCTGTATGTGCAAAACGCACTATACTTTTTCAAGATCAAACTAAAGTTTAAAAAAGACTCTCTCAGAGATTTGTGCATTTCAAGTCATAAATGTTCAAAACATGATATTCACACTCCTTGTCATTAAACCAAAGACAGTTTTAAATTTCTTTACCTATAATTTCATTAAAGCTAGTGTTTTTGTATATTATTGAAATGTTTCGCACCTGTTCTTCTTTGGGAAAGCCGGTTGATAAATAAACGGAGGAATAACCCCGTTGAAACGGTCTACAATACATGCGATTTAAATGTTCTTTATCTTTTCTAAGTTACTTTAGAATTCTGTGCTTTTGTTTTTACGGTTGAAGACAATTTATTTTAAATAGTTAAAACCTCAATATCTGTTTGTCAATCCATTTACCAGTTGTCTCTCCTGTTACCGATTGTCTTTCCTGTAATCGTAATATAAGTTTTAGCTCATTTTTGCTGATAGCCTGAGATAGGCTCTTGAAAACTTTATCTTGGAACATTGAGATTAATAACTAATAATAAACAGTGAATCAAGCTATATATTGGACCAGCATTGTCAGGCAAGGTTAAATATAAAAAACAAAAATACGATAAATTGTTTAGTTTGGGTTTATTTTCTTCAATGTTCAACAGAAGAGCAAAAAAATAGTATTGCATGCTGTTTTTTCTTAACAGACATATTTTAAGAGTTCAGTAGGCTATTTCATTTTGATATTTACCCATTTTATCATAGATAAAAATCAAAAATAGTAACAGGAAGGACATTTGTTCAATATAAAGTTTGTTAAGGGTCGTTTTATTCCTATTTCACAAAAAAAAATAAGCTGTACATTTGTATTTTCTGCGAAGTATATACTTTGAATATACATGTCAAGAATAAAAAGTAAAGATTTAAAGAACTTTGTTTTTTGTTTTAGTCCGACCCAAAAAGGGCCGTTTTTTTAAATATGCCAAGTTAGACCCAATATATTGTATTCAATTGTTAGCTAGAGCTTAAAAATAAAATAATTCTTTAATGGAGATGATTAAACCTGTGGTTGTGACAGTCTGATAGCAGTCCTCTACAGTTCAGACCATTACATTTCGATTCTACTTGAGTTCAAGACCTCGCCTATCCTTTTTTCTTTTTTCAATTTTTTTGTTGTATTAAGATACACATTTTCATTCGCTTCCTTTTAATTCATTAAATGCTATTGAGTTTGTAGATGCATGAATAGTCATGACAAAAGTTTGGGAACATTTGGTTTCCCTAGTTTCATCCATTTTTGATGGACAATCGTATAGGTCAATTTTGCTCCATTGGTTTCACTGATTACATGTTTAGATGTGTAACTTCTAAACGACAGATAAGGGGAAACAAATGATATGATATGTTTCCATCTACATTTCCGAAAAAAGGAAATGATAAATTGTATTGCTCGTTCCGAGCTTTGGTATGTAAGCATTGGATTAAGTTGTCAAACGTCTTCTAATAAGAGCTAGCTGATCTGATTGGATCGTTTGAAATTGATTCCATAATTTGAAAACAAATGAATTAGCATGGTAAAAGCTTCACTTTTTTCGAGACATATCAAAGCTGAATGAAATATATAAAGCTTACATAGTGTCACTACAAAGTCATCTAGACACAAAATAAGTCGTAACAACCTGAGTTTGCCGTTTACTGGTGATTTTGAATGCGGCGAATAACCTTATTTGGTAGTGGTAATAGCTGGTTCAATGCTTACCTGCAACCCAACCTTTTACTATTGCTATCAATAGAATTTCCGTAAGTGAAACTCACGGGGGCAGTCGAGGATTTCGCGGTTGAGGTTGGCTGGTCTTTCGTTTGACCCTTTACTCGTCGTTAAACAGCTTCCTTGCAATCTCTCCTTCTTTTAGGCCAGCTGATATGGTGTGTTTCCACCTGCATAAGTTTCCCAAAATTCTGGCTTGATTTTGCAGGCCTTCATGTCTCGCTTGCAGACATCCTTGAACCTGAGATGTTGCCGGCCTTTGTTTCTTGAGCCAGTTAACAGTTCCCCGTACAACAGGTCCTTTGAAATACGACCGTCCTCCATTCTGTACACATGTCATTGCTAGCGTAATCGTCGTTGACGTAGCAATGTGAACATGCTTGGAAGCCCTGCTTGAGATAGTACACTATCACGTGTGACCCTTTCTTGCCAAATGATGCCAAGGATCCGCCGCAGACAACGGAGATGAAAGACTTCGAGTTTCCATTCTTGGTGAGAAAAAGTTATCCATGGTTCGCTGCCGTATAATAGAGTGCTGAGAACACATGCTTTATAGTCACTCATCTCTGTGGGAATTGTTACATTAATAATAATAAAAATATATAAGTTAACTTATGGAGAGCAATCAGAAGGAAATGATGCGTAATTAGGTTATACATTTGTATTGCATACAGTACACGAAAAAGAAATTACTAAATAGATAAAAAAGAGAGAAAAAATAGGATTTCTTGCATGCACAAACATTATACCCACATACGACTTTACCCCTGCGCGTAACCACCCGCAAGTAAATATACAAGTTTCAGCCGAATCTATCATTAGGTGGACCCCATCCAACCCCTTCCCAGAATGGTTTCAGGTACTACCACCACTGGGATTTACCTCTAGCATCGGGTTTGAATTTCAGCATGGCGTGCACAGATGATGTATTTTGCGCGTTGTGTGGAAAGGATAACTGTAACCCACCTACATCTCTAGGGGGAAAGGTTACCATAGTGTCATCGCATCCAGTATAGAAAAGGATGATACAAGCTTTCATGATAAAGCACACAATGTTTGCAAATTACCCGGTACATAGATTACATTTTGACAAATAAATACCTAATAGTGTTTGAATCATGAGTGGTACACACAGTGCAATATTCCAATGATTAGTCTGTACATAGGCTTGTCAAGTAGTTATACCTGAGAAAACATATAACAGTTACAAAGAGGAAGGGTGTCCAGTTCATGCTCCCATGACTTTGGGTTATTAACTGCGTCTGGTCATTGTGAAAGGGGTTGACTGATATGTGTCGCTGCAAAATTACTGAAAACTGAGGCATTGTTTAGGAAAACGCTATGTTAAAACATATCCACATAACATCTATTTATGTGTGTAAGTAAAGACATGGGTATACGTCATTTTAGATTATGTACACGTTTGATTGTATCATTTTAGGAAAAAACGTGGACGTACTCCCTGGACAAAGAGTACACTCAAAGTGTAGGAAACGGCTATGCCATCCCAACTCTAAAAGGCAAAAGACATCCGCTGAATGTACAGAATCAGTACTTAGAAACACAAGAACAAAACTTCAAGCACTTTTGATTTCAAGACAAAATGTATGTTCTGTTCGTTATCAGTCAATTATAGCAAGGATAAAACAAAGGAGTCATGATGTTTACCCTTTAATGACTTTAGAGTTCCAAAATTCGATCAAAAGTATATGTGTTGAAAGAAGAGATGACTGGGCAAACCAGGTGTTGGAACGTATCGAGTATGCCAATGGTTTACCGTCATTGGAAGCACGATACAATCTATTATGCTGCCCAAACTTTCGGTCGGGTTATAAAATACCAAAGAAATTCCAAACTGAAGGGTCAAATGAAATTGAACATTACCCATCACCAAATTGCGTGACAAGAAGAAAACAAAGAATACATAGGAAAGAGTTTTTCCGGTCTTTTTGGAACAGATAATAAGATACAAGGACTCAGGACCAGTAATAGCATCTCTAGGACAGGCAATTATTCAAGCAGCAATGCCAAGGAACGTTTTAACACCCCTTCAGCTCGGTCTGGGAGTTCAGATGCACTACCACTTTAGCTCTAAATTTCTTATAGATACATTAAATGTAATGGGGGTTGTTCTTCTTACAAAGAAGTTCAAAAATTTGAAACAATTCTGCATTAACAATAAAATCACTTGTAGAAAAGACTGCCACTATTGATGGTCATAAGACTCGTAACACAGTTTTCGGTATGGGCATAATTGCTACACCTAAATATAAAAAAAACCCATACCGTTCCTAAAATTTGGCATAAATTGTTTCGAGTGTTTCTTCAAAGTTTCACGAACAACGTTAAATAAGCAAGCCACCATCATGGACAGTTCGGCATTAATGTTGAATTTTTTCAGCAAAACAATTTCCAATATTGAGTTAGGCAGTTGAGATGTTGCGTATTAATTAATCCTGATGGGACAAATGCAAAGCCATTCTTCAACTGAAAGAAAATGTGTCAGAAACGGATGTGTTACTTCATATCGATTTGTCTGAAAATTATTCGTGCAAATACAGAGCTGAGATACCAAGGTATGCACTTTGGTGCTTCACAACGCCAAATAAGTTTAAACACCGGAATTATTTACAAAGATTCACACCATATTCCATTTTGCTCGATTTCCGATAATATAAAGCATAGTCCATCGGGGATTTGGGGCCACATGAAGCCAGTTCTACAGTTTGTAAAGAACGAGAATCCGTCTGTGACCAATCTAACTGTCCTTAGCGATGGGTCGACAACTCAGTATAGTTGCAAGGAGAAATTCCATCTAATGACTAAAGTACTATTAGAAATTGGATACAAAACGGTGAACTGGAACTGCACGGAAGCTGGTCATGGTAAAGGAGCACCAGACGGAATTGGGGCCGTGATAAAAAGAACAACAGACCGTACGGTAGCTCATGGTAATGATATACTTGACGCCAAAGGTCTCCATGATATACTTACTGGTGCAGAAATAGCTGTAAAACTGTTTCTTATCGATGATGACGGAATTGACCAATACGACAGTTATATAGTATTACAGAACCTAAAAACAATCAACGGAACAATGAAAATGCACCAGGTAATTGTGAGCTTTAATTTACTGTTCTTTCTATAGAATGATGGATACGTGAGATAACCGAATATATCGGCGTAAAAGTCTTAAAGAGATACGTAGCAGATACAAAGATTTTTTTTAATATAAACCGGTAATGCACTGATCTTTTTCTCAGAATCACATACAAACGCATTCTGTGAATATAAAAGCAAACACTCTAAGAATCCCGTATTTTCTGCTTAAGGTAGCACCCGTGTAATGGTTCCGCAATATTTCGATAGTAAATTCGCATGCGGAGTTTGTAGAGGGTGTCCGAAAAGCTACAAATTTCATGAGTGATTAAACGTTCGAAATGTTTCGGGATCTTTATATGGGTACTACCTGAGTAAAGTAAATGCCATTTTAATGTTTAAGAGAACAATTTATATTCAAAACCAGGTCTTCTCTTCGACTTTCGGCCAGATTTTCCACCGAGCAGTAAGCTGTTTTTGCAGCACATCACTAACATGCCAATGTTATGAGCCACAGATGGTGTCAAAGGTCTTAAGCAGGTCATGCTCAAGAACAGCAGGAGCAGACAAGACATTCGACGTCTTTAGGTATACTCATCAAGATTTAAATTGTTATTAAGGATAAGTCAAAATGTCTATCCTGCATTTATCATTTTTTAATGATACGTCCACTCTATGTCAGAACGTGTCTTAATATTTCAAGATGTCTCACAGATTCGTCTGTGCAGTCCCCATGAGCTGGTTCGGGGCAACATTTTTCAATAAGCCTGTCATTTCCTGTTTCAAGACGATTTCTTTTATAAGACATAAATAATATATCACCAAAGTTTCAATTAAAAG
Organism: Cerastoderma edule; assembly: GCA_947846245.1. Taxonomy (NCBI): domain Eukaryota; kingdom Metazoa; phylum Mollusca; class Bivalvia; order Cardiida; family Cardiidae; genus Cerastoderma; species Cerastoderma edule. Next base: position 18,830,454 of record OX401407.1, on the reverse strand, counting down.
AAAACACGTTTGTTGTATGTGTACTTATTATTCATTCATTATTTTGTATTTGATCGCAATTAAAAGGTCAGCAGTCGAAAATACATATCATCAAGAAAAATATTTTCCTTTGAATATCAAATAGAAAAGATTGTGTCGGAAAAGAGAAATTGATCGTTTCAACCAATTCCAAAATCTTTTGTCACAAAAGTGTTTTTTAGCATTCTGTTGTAGATGCCATACTATGAGTATTCATGGGGATATCAGTGAATACAAGATTGATAAAAACAAAGAAATAATCATAAACATGGAAAATGTTTCTTCCTTTTTCAATTTCAGAGAAGCCTGAAACCGACCAGTCAATCAAAGATAAATACTGTGTTGTGCTCTTTTATGAAAAACCATATCCTGAAATTATTGTTGACACGGACGAGGGAGAATTAGAAGTGAAAGTCATGCACTATATCGGCAAGAACAGATTCTTCTGGCCACTAATGCGTGATGTACTTTGGTATAAGAATTCTTAACAACAATTGAACCACCAGAAAAGGTAGCCAGTAGGCACTTTCAAATCAATGAAAAAGTATGGGGAAAACTTGAGAACTATTTGGATCAGAATACAATGTGCTAAGAGTTAGATCATTCTCGTTATCCCCTTGGCTAAAATGTGTGAGAGTATCATCGGCTGCCTTCCTCAGAGAGCATCCTACAGTTCTACCGTTACGTTTGTTTTCTTGTTTTGTTTCAGAGTTCATTGTGTTGATGCACCAACCTGGTACGTTCATTTTGGCGGTCTTTATATCAGGAAATTCAACTCCGTAACGATTGTGTCAATTTCGTAACGTTCATGTCTGTACCGTAACGCACCTTAAGTGTGCCTCTATGAAATAAACCTTGCCTTGATTGAGCATAACATTAGTTTTATATGTAAACTATCAAAAGGGTTTATACACAACATGTTTACAATAGTGTTCTAATAAAGTTCTTGAAAGTTAATGGTTTTATTTTGCAACATTTTTTGCCAAAAAGTCGGGACACCGGCATTGATATGCATTTCAGTAATAAGGAAATCAGAAAAATGTGATTGATTTCGGTGTGAAGTTAAAGATTTGTATAAATATATGATTCGGGCATTCTTTAATGTGGTTGATGTTTTAATTAGTTGAAAAATATAACAAATTAACTTGTTATGTTATGGAGTGGACACTTCTTACGGATTGGAGTATGAAACAATGGCATACATGTGTCTTTATAACAGCTGACTGTGCTGCTGCCTTCATTAAATACACAACAAAGCATATATTAACAATATGCAATCATAGGTTTTATCAAAACTTGTATGTCAAAATTCAAAGAATGCACGATTGAAAATATACGCTTTCCGTAGAATGACTCTGGTACGAAGAACCAATAACCATACCATTTAAAGTGTCCGTAATATCTTTGGAGCCAAAATGATAATGTATATGTAATCCCAGACTAGGTTGAAGGGATATCGTAATTTGTCTTGGAATTGCAGCATGAGCAATAGCCTTGTTAATATTGTTGGATCTGGGTCCTTGTATCTAACCATCTGTTGTAAAACGACCCTCACACACACTCTTTTCAATACATTCAATGTAACGAAACTTCTATAGCGTTTGATAAATTATATTGGATAAACATAAATACTTTTATCTTGCTTAAATCTAATCGTCCATTAACATTTCCTTGCAAGAATTGCTAAAATATGGATATAAACAAAATATAATAATATTGAACAATATATTTTTTATCATAAGTGGTGAAAAGTTTGTTAAAATGCAACCACATGAGACAGAACAAGACGTGGTGTGAATGTTCGTGAAATTTGATTATTGCAGAAATCCTCCATAGTTTTAAAGATTTGCAGAACCACCAAACCTCTCCCCTCATTGTTTTATTCTTAAATGTAATCTAATATTTTCGAAGCTTATCTTATTGAACATAAGCTACACCAGATTTTTAACATTTGTATTCTACAAATGGGAAGCTTTTATAAACAGGGAAATACTTGGTCATTGTAATGATAAAATAGCTTTTGTATCTTATGTTTTCTGTCTCATATGTTTATGCGGAAAAGGTTTACAATGTGTGTGGTTGAGTGACGTCATCTTACAAAATGACGCTATCCTACCAAAATGGCATCACTACTATGGTATTTTTTCTTCGTATGGTGGGCAATACGGAACAACAACGAATGAAGGATTTTTTAAGCTTTAACTTGCTTTTTCTCAAAATTGCCAACTCTTTTCTTTGAAAATTTCTAGATTGTTCATTACTACATATACATCTATCGCAAGATGTAAATAAAGTTTTTGAAGGAATTTGTTTGACCTTAAGTCCAACTCTGCCTAAAAACCATGCAAAACCAGCAAAAAGTGATTTATCGATTGTCACAAAATGCATCGAATTTGTGTTTAAGTGATAGATTATAGTCTAAAAACAAGTATAGTTAGATTTTTTTGTGACATTTTTGCTTTGGATTGGTTTTGGAGACGTTTAAAAAATGGGCATTTTTTGTAGTTCAAAAGGGTTTATAGAGCAAAATTCGGATCAAATTTTCTCCCAAGACCAACCTCGTTTGTGGTGAGAGTTACTGTTTTGAGCTAGCTTGGGTAATAAACTTTTGATTTCAATTGGAAAATCCGTGTGTTTTTTTGTTTTTTGTCGTAAAAAAGCAAAAAAATAAATTGATTGAATTCTAAGGGAAGCAACTCTGCATATTAAATTCCATGGATTACTTCCCTTTGAAGGTGGATTATAAATAGTATTAATTATATAAATATTTCACCCAATTCCACCATGTAAATTTGATAATAAAATTTTATCATGAACATTATCTAGTTTGTCTCTTTATATAATAAAATCAAAGGAAAAAAACTTGTCATTACTTTTTTTCAATCAATCATATTCACTTCCTGCTCTTTTGATAAAAAATGGCGGGAAATTCGTTGTCAATGTAAACAATAATACGGAAATTGCTCTTTTGAACTGTCATTTAATGAAAACGAGTGTTTTAACCTTCTGATTGTTTATTTATGATAAGGAAACATTAGGAGCGTTCACTTCAAAAGGATGATAATGGATATTCAGACTTTTAAATCATTTTTGATTTTGAAGAAAGGACACAGAATTTGACAGTTTATTGGACTAGATGTGACAGATGCAAAGTAACAAGGTAAGAACTGCTAATAATGCTACTAAGTATGTTTGCAAGGCTTTTAATCTAATGTATCATATAGACTTCTTCATTTTCAGATGATGGGTCGGGTACTAGTTCATGCTTTTGATTGTTTGGCCATTTTAGACATATTATAAGTATAACTTTAGCCATAGACCTAATAAACACAGATAAGCAACTCCCCATAGGTAAAGACCGAACTCCCTTATCATCTCGTGGAGGATGAGATTTCGGGAGACTATGCGAGACTTCCTAATCTCGTCGGCACTGAAGTGTGTCTGCCAGCTAGACGATGTAAACGAAGGTTGAATAAAGTGTGAAAACTAACGTTTATTTTATTAATTTTTCGATAGTTTTAACATTCCTTTATTAGTGTGTTGATTTTATGAATCATTGCATATGAGACAATTGATTTCCATATACTGGTTAAACACGTGTTTTAAAATGTGTATCATCAATAGAACCGAAAGTGCCATATGTCTGGAATTGGATGGGATGGTAGAGTATTTGCATAACTCCTCGGAAACAAAAACAAAATATGGGTTGATTTAGACAAACTTTGATTCATTACACATATTTTTATCGACCAATTGCAGATCAAGGACTTGTATGCATTTTTGTGATGTTGAGAGGCATTTAAATTCTCTTATCTGGTCTTGGGTTTTTGAAAGCGTATGGATGCATGTTTTAGTAGTAGAGCAATAGTTTTTGTCTAACTCCTCGAAAACGAAAACAAAATATGGGTTGATTTAGACAAACTTTGATTCATTACACATATTTTTATCGACCAATTGAAGATCAAGGACTTTTATACATTTTTGTGATGTTGAGAGGCATTTAAATTTTCTTATCTGGTCTTGGTTTTTTGAAATCATATGGTTGCATGTTTTAGTAGTAGTGCAATAGTTTTTGTCTAACTCCTCGAAAACGAAAACAAAATATGGGTTGATTTAGACAAACTTTGATTCATTACACATATTTTTATCGACCAATTGAAGATCAAGGACTTTTATACATTTTTGTGCTGTTGAGAGGCATTTAAATTCTCATATCTGGTCTTGTTTTTTTTTAAATCATATGGTTGCATGTTTTAGTAGTAGAGCAATAGTTTTTGTCTAACTCTTCGGAAACAAAAACAAAATATGGGTTGATTTAGACAAACTTTGATTCATTACACATATTTTTATCGAACAAGGGAAGATCAAGAACTTTTTTTCATATATTCATATATTTATTTTTTTATATCTAGATTTTATTAGAATGGATAAAACCTTTAGCTAGTTGTTGTTTGATATTATAATTCTAACATTGTTGATGATGATGATGAAAATGATGATGCAGATGGTGATGATGATGGTACTGAGTACATTTTTCAAAGAAAATAGAATGTTCCCCATTACGAATCATTAATTCATAGAATATTGTACATGATATGCAGCAAAAAAAGATAATTCCCATTTAGAGACCCATTCCACAAAAGTATAGATTTAAGCTAATATTTTAACAGTAAATTTTGCTGCTTAAATTTTCCTCCGTCATAAAATTTAGCTAAACATTTCAGTTTGACACAGTGCAATATTACAATAAGTTATAATCCCCGGTAATTATCACAGCAGGACACCACAGCTGGTGGCCATCTGTTTATTGGTTTTTGGGGTCGGGATCAATAAAAGGGCTACCATAGCTGATCAGCGACGGCAGACGCTTTGATTAACAAAATAAAGCGTCTGTATTTACAGGAAGGCAAAATCTCGCGAACGAGATGTCAACACGAGAAAGAACGGTATTTTGCAGAGTTTCTTATCTGTGTTTATTAGGTCTTTGCTTTAGCATGTATAGTCAATTCCCCTAATCTCGTGGTATCCCTAATTCCGTGGTATTTGCATAATGTTATACTGCTTCCATAAAGTAACACACCAACCTGACCTAGTTTCGAAGCCCAATGTAAGAACCCCAAATAAGCAAGAATGACTGTTTTTCTGGTATAAAACCAATTCAATCCAATAAAAGTCTCCTCTTATTACAGAAAACTCCATATTTTCACACTTTTTACTCAAATCTAAGACCCTAAACAAATCCTTTCACACTGTTGAGTTTGTCTTCAATTCTCCACCATTCCTGGGTCAGACAGACCAAATTGTTTCAGGTTTCGTTCCTAGTATGTTTCATCTAGGACTGATACTTAAAAAGTTGTGTTTGACCTGAATACCACGGAATTAGGGTAAGACCTCAAAAATGCAAATGGCTGCAAGTGACCCAATTAATTTACGTTACGTAGAGCATTTATGTGCTCTATTTAAAAATAATGATGAGAAGATCGTAAATAAGGAATGAAATATGTTAGAAAAGCTGAATGTTGACAGCTAAGTTCTCCCCTGCCTTTCTGTTATTCATCATTAACCATAAGTACCACGGAATTAGGGTACACCAGTATACTGTATACAATTTTGATTTGATAAATGAATTTGGACCGATGAAGAAAATGAGTGTTCATTAATTTTATTAGTTTCAAAGAGTTTAATATTGTTTTAAACAATTGTATCAATCTAAAAAATCAAATGTAGATATTTGGTATCTTAGGTTAACAATGTTTCTTAATTCTTATTTTAGGCTGAATGAAAAACTCATACAATGTCCAGATGTGGCCTGAGAGCTCAGACTTCAACTGATTGTGGGTGTTCAGTTCACTTTCCTGATGAAAAGACACTTGTGAAGTTGGGTAGTTGCAAGCGCAAAATCCGGACACATCTATTGAGTCTACAGCTTAATCCTGATGATTTTCTTTCCGAAGGCCAACTCATAGCGAGAAGAAATGGCTTTTTCAGTAACTGGCATGACATAGATGTATGCCCAAAACACCGATATGACAGTGGATTGTATTGGAAACCATCACGGACCTGTAGACATCCAAACCATGGAGGGAATTCTAAGCCATATAGAAAAATAAACAGCCCAACATCCTTTAATATTTGGCAAACTACTTGGTCAGTGGTACCAGTTGGATCAGGTAGGCTCATATCTTTACATATACATCATAGTGTGAAAACCTTATCTGTTGATTTTTTTACTTAAAAATGAAATGAAAATTCCTTGTGTCTTAATCCTTACAATGCTGACTAATTTTCTAAAAATATATTTTTGTGTCATCTGCTTTCTAAATCCTTATATATCTGCTTATTTTTTTTTTGAGGAAAGATACTCAGAACTAATATTATAATAATGGATGCACTGCAGAGTGGCATAATTGGTTAATAGTTGAAATTGATATTAAGAACTAAGCAATGAAACACAAATTCATTTTTATCTACTTCATGTTCGAAACACTATCAAACTTTGTCTATGAAAATATGTAATAAACAGGAAAAAAAAAATATCATTTGAAAAAAAAAAAAAAATCATTTGAAGTTGGCTGATTGACTTGGTTTTAAGAAAGATTTGAGGGAGTCACCTGTTTTTGTGGTATCAAGATGGCTATACATGAATGAAATAGTTGACTTTGTTTTCATATTCTGTCAGCAAAATGATTCAATTCATTGGAATGTGGGATAAATAATGGGGTATTTTTTTTGTCAGGGGTTCAATACTATATGTTGAGTGGCTTTGGGCAAGGCACGTTTTTTAGCCCATTACAAGTAAATTAAACAGTAAGAATGATTTAGTGAACTGTTTACCATAATGCAATTGAAAGATTGTCTGAAGAAGTTTTTCAACACTTAAATTAAACAAACAAATGAAGTATTGATCATACTATTTTTTCTATATTTGTAGGCATATGTAGGAATTGTAAAAAGGGCATTCCACCTATAGAGAAAGCGACAGAAGTTTTGCAGTTTCTTGATAGGGTAAGTTTCATTAATGCAACGCAATATACTTTTTTTCAATGATTTTGGAAGGGGCCTAGACCTGTAACTTTTTGGGAATATCTATAGCTGTAATTGTTGAATTAAAAAACAAAAAAGCTGATGTGACTTTGAATTTTTGGGAATACTGCATGTTCTTGAATTCCTAATTGTAAAGATACCTTTTATAGGCCTAGATGTTATGTTACCCAAAAGAGATTTTCTTGATTATACTAAACTGTCTTTCTTGAACCTCTGTCCCTGATAGCAATACATCTCAATGCTTTTGCTTTAAAAATTGATATGATTCATTGAAAATAGTCAATGTTTTAGTTTTGAGCAAATGCTCCTTTGGTGATGATGATTTCAATGTTTATTGAGAAAATGAAAAAAGTTTTCAGTGGTGACAAAAATTGCTGTTTAGAACAGTTGTTCAAATTGAACAAAATGATTATACTTTCACAGAATGATGACTTTGCCATGAATGATGACAACTCACAAAGACATGAGACAGTCCAAAAGGAATCTGAGGTAAAGGCCTCTTCATATTGTCTGGCCAGAGGACTCCTTTATATTCTTTTAAATTCTTCAAGATATGTTCTGAATCTAAATTCCAAAAATGCCATTACTCTTTTCTTTAGATACTCAACCAAAATATTCCTCTTACACTTTTGTAGCATTTTACTTGAAATCTTAACCATTATGTAATTCAAAGCACTTAATTATATTTTGGAGACAGGAAAAATTGCTCATATAAGTTAGTCTTCCTTTTCACAAAATATTTCCTTTCATTCTGAATGAAAATCTCTCATTATGATTTGTTTGCAAAATCATTGAATTCTGAACAAAAAGATTATCTCAAAATGACTCTCGAACATATTTCAGGAGATAAGTGCTGGGTTATCACAAGAATCCACACAGTACAGCGAGTCCCAGGTGTCTAATTGGAGTGATGATATTCCGGTGAGCATAAGGGAAATCAATTCATCTTTGGAGGTACTCAGTAAAGGATCAGTGAGTCCATTAAAGTTCTGCTTAAAAAAGCCAATTGAGAATGTTGATGATTCGACAAGGCGCTTGTTTAAAAGAAAGGCAGAGGAATCTGTGCATCTTCTTCTTAATTCCATGGCTCCAGGACAGTCAACCTGCCTATTAAAGATGATAACAGACACTAAATCTACTGATACAAAAAATGAGGAAGACATTATTAATTTGATCATAGACTTATATAATGAGGCAGATGACAACTGCACTCGAATTCAGCTATTATCTCTTATGTCTAATAAATTTAGCAAACAAAAGCTACAAAGTCTGATTCCTGGACTAACTGTTTGGCGAATTGATGTTTCGCGACAGCATGCATATCGACATGGACCTGGGAAAACTATTGTAACGATGAGAAAAAATTCACAAAGGTCAAGGATGGACAAAGTAAAGTTGGAACACGCTCTCGGATTCTTTTTCAACCCATCATTTATACATATATCATCATATGGTTCAAAAGAGGTTCAACTTGATTCTGGTTCATTAATTCAAATACCTGATGTGGTCAGATCTTCTTGTAACTCTGTCTTTGTTGACATGTATGAAAAATATTGCAAGGAAACTGGATTCATCCCTTGATCCATAAGAACACTGTACAAAATATTGTCTTCATGTGCTTCTGTTAAAAAGACCAATCTACGTGGACTTGATAATACTGCTGCAGACGGAGCCATAGCGTTTGAAAGCTTGTCCAACATTGTTGTGAAATATGGCAAAAACGGGACTCTCTCAAAAGATGATGTGGATGATTATAATAATCAAATAAAATGTAGTAAGTTGTATTTGAAAACAGATTTTAAATTACATTTACAGCCTAAAGGTGAGTGTGCAAATCATTGTATCAATTTTGCTTTAAGTGACATTTCTGATTCGCTTTTGAGATCCACCTGTGATCATCCTCACCTTCTAGACTGTGGTCGGTGCAGCATGATTTCTAGGTTACCAGAGTCATTAAATAATGTCATCACAAAATAACAGCTGACCGAAGATGAGAAACATGAGGATAGACTAGAAGTCAATGTAGCAGGAGCAAAGGTTTTTGAATGGCAATACCACGTAGTTAGAACAATCAACCAGGATGAGGCAAGACTGTCTATGTTGGAAACCGTAAGGTCGGATCAGATGGTTATTGTTATGGATTGGGCCATGAAATTTTTACCAGCATTTCACAGGGAAAAGATGACAGACTTTTATGGACAAAAAGGGATAAACTGGCATGTATCTGTGGGCATTTTTAGAGCTGAAGATAGTAGCATCAAGGTTAGTTTTATTTGGGTTCAACTCCCTTTTCAACAATAATTCAGTCATTTTATGGTAGGTTATACACCTATCCAAGATCCTGATACTTCCTCATCAGTACTGCACAGTATTGTTTACAAGATATCAACTACTTTTCCACATGAACATAGTTGATCAGTGGTGAAAGAATGTTAAATAATGTTAAATTGACTTCATTAATTGTTGGAAATATTATTGGCTAGCTATATCTCAAAGTCAGAACCCTAAAATACAGCTCAGCCTTTTCCTTTTGTGGTTGTGTGAAAGAGTACCAAAAGATATCAAGTTTGGAATCCCACATATTGTGTGGAAGGCACACTTATCAATTGGAAGTTATCTCTTCTTATGATCAAATCAAATTGAAATGGGCTGAAGCGTGCCAAAATATGTCTGAGTTATCAAGACGGTGCTTGACAACTAGTACTTGCTTAAGTCAAAATGTGGCAAAAGTATTAACAGAAGGCTGGGCATTAAAAAAGCAAAGGAAGTCTGCGAGGTTTTCTGAAAAAATAAAAGCGTATCTGAGAAATCTTATTGAAATTGGGTAGAAAAAAGGGGAAAAAATTAGTCCGGCTTATGCTGCTTCTCAGCTTAAACAATTAAGAAATGAAGATGGAACCAAAATGTTCAGTCCTGAAGAATATCTTCAGACCTCACAAATTGCATCCTTCTTCAAACGACTGTCAGTTAAGTCTTGCAAAGGCATAGAAACCGAAAACATTGATGACAATGAAATGGAGGGATTAATGCTATATATTCAACATGAAGAAGTGAGGAGAGAATTTGTTTGATAATCTTTTATGTGACTGTTTCAATTTCATTTCCACATTCTTAATTCTATTTTACATTTTTTCTCCCCAATTTCTTAAAGAAAATATTTAAGTGAGATGACTCATATTTTTTACCAGCCATTTACTTTAATTTTGGGAAGTCACAAAGTCTTGAATTTTTTCAATGGAAAAATATTAGCATGAACAGCATCTAATGTTTGTCAGTAAAACATCATCTGTATTGTACAATAACATGTAATAAGATACTTCTTGATGATATGATTATTTGTTATGTAAGATGCATAATGCTTTAGATTAGTTACAACAATTGATTCAATACATAGAGAATATTTGGTTTTTGTCGTGAATTATAAGGCTTTTTCACCATGGGTAAGGGAGATGATTCTTACTTTTATGCTCACAATAGAAGCTTAACACATATCTAACAGTTTGAATACTTATATAAGTTTATGTTTCTTTATCAGTATTGCATTCTTGAAGAAGTTATATCAAAGCAGATAACTGGCGATGAAATATGCCCTTTTGGGGGGGAGGGGGGCCAGGGGTTCAATTTTTTGTTTCCATAGCAACCCTTTAAACGGTCTTTTTAAGTTTAAAACCAATTTTTATTTCCACAAATTATCTTTTTGGTATTTGAACTTTTAAATGCACACTTTGTATTGCCTTGTTTTGCTTTTTTGAGTGAAATCAGTATGATTAATGATGGAAAGACAATTTCTATACTTGTTGTTATGAGAACAATTCCTTATTGAGATTTATCAAAAAACAAGAGAAAACACACACTTCTCTCTTGTTTAAGTATAAGTACATATCCATTTACTGTTTTAAAATAATGAGCCCAATATGCTTGGTTGGTCTTAAGATGAAATTGGAGACGAAATATGCTGTTTTTTGTGATTTTTTTTATATTTTTGTTTCCTTGGCAACCCTTTAAAAGGCTGTTTTTTGGTTGACAACTAATGTTTGTCTTCATATTTCATCTTATTTATATTTAGACTTATAAATGCACATTTTATATTGGCTTGTTCTGCTTTTTTGAGTTAAATCTGAGTGCTTTAAGATGGAATGACAAATTTCATTCTTGTTGCTATGGTACCTATTCTTTTTCAAGATTTCTCAAAAAAGAAGAAAAAACACGCGGTTTTCTTTCATGTTTATGTAAGAGGAGATATTCTTTTACTGTTTTAATAGTATGAGCCCTCTGTACTAGGTTGGTCTTGAGAGAAAATTGGAAATGAAATGTGTCAATTTTCCAAAAATCCTTAAAAATCCAAAATGTGCAAAACCTGTTGAAGCCTGAATTGACATATGTCAAAAAGTATTAAGTTGAGGAGCAACTTGTATTAAAATTTCTTTTCACCATATGATAATCTGAAGAAGTTATTTAACAAATAAACTCTTTTTTTATTGTGTATGTATGTTTTTTCATTGTGAAAATGACCAAAAATCACTCTTTTTTTGCCATTTTGGGCTGATAAATGGCAAAAAAGAAAATGTCCCGTTTCCATGGCAACTGTAACAGGAATAAAGAAATATTCAGCCACTTATTTTGGTCATAAGTGCTATACATCTGGCTAAAAATTTTGCAATTCTGTCACCATGAATAAATCACCTTCTGCATGGTTCTTAAAAATAGTGCACTTAAAAGCTAGGATGACTGGCCTAGTACTTTAAATACGATATGAGGGAAATCAATAAGATTGTCAATAAAATTCCAAAGTGGTCAGTCAGTCACTAAGACAAGAAGAAATATGGAAGATATCCCGACTTTGAAAGGCTTACAAGATTCTTAGCAGATGAGGCAGAGATCATAACTGATCCAATTCTTATGTTTATACAATCCTCCAGTCGTGTTGGGCAAACTTCAGCAAGAGTTAAAACTGTATAAGCCATCGACTCTTCACCAGTAATGGTAAGCTGCGCATTCTGTAAACGTCAGAATCGCAAATTAGATTCATGCTGAGGTAGTTGGGTCGTATGCTTATAGAAAAAAGAAAGAAGATTGTTATGAAAGAACAGTTTTATTTTGGATGTTTAGGACAGAGTCACATGGCAAAGAATTGTCCTAAACGAAGCATCTGTAAAATATGATCTAAACTTCATCCTTCAAGTCTTCATTTTTTAGAACGACAAAACAGGGTCAACTCTTTGGTCATTAAAAGAGGTCCTACTTAATCAGGATGTATGTCAGGGTTGTCATTAAAAACCTGCTGCAAGCCAATTCGACTGCTGCAAATGACTTTTTATCCCGTTACATGGTGCAAAAGGTGACGTAAAAAGGGGTGCCGTGAAAACTAAGTGATTCACGGTTAGTTGACACGTGACTTGCTTCATTTACATATGGTCAAGCGAAGCAAAAACTGGCACATCGGAGTTAAAGTCTATGAAGAGAAACGATGCTGTTTGGTCCATCTAAAGTTTCAAGTTACAAATCATCATTGAATGATCACTAAATTTGAAGAAACCGAAGGTATTACTCGGAACTATTTGCTGCCTCTTTGCACTTAAGAACAATTCTATATTTAAATTAGTTAGGGAAATATACGTCACAGAGACAAATCTCCGGTTTCATTACTCTTTTACAGAAAATAGACACATGTCATATCCACAGGGGCTTGAATCAATGCATACCTCCAAAATCCCTCTATATATACTATATAAGATACAAGGGTACTGTCGAAGTACTCTACCCCCACTCAAACTTTAAGCTCTCAATCACTAAATCAAAGTACGATTCCAACAAAAAAATATATACTCGTGTAGCTAAAACATTTATCTATAAAATGGTACCTACCTTTCCAGAGTCCGATCAGTCCAATAGAAGTAGAACCCGTCGGAACCATGAAAATATCACCTAATTTTTCTACTCGTAGATAGGGATGTCCTCCCTTAAACCGTGATTTCTACCCTTCTATATGACGACAACAAAAACGTTACAATGTGTTACGAAAAACAACCATTGCGTTCATGTAAAGAAACACATAAAGTGTCACCACGAACATTTATTTCCTTCACGGCAAGACGACAATGCAGATTAAAACATGTTCAAACGCTATGATTTAACCTCTTCTAAAAATAGCAGTCACAGTCGATTTGGGCGGACAATTTGAAATTGAAAGTAAAGCGAAATTTCCAAATCATGGATGTTTTAAGCGAAAAACAAAGAGAAGCGTTTGAAGTTCTGAGAAATGGACACAGTATTTATATTGGAGGCCTGGCCGGTTGCGGAAAGTCCTTTTTGGTTGAAAAGATCATGGAATGGGGAAAGAACAACAGCAAGAAAATTGCTTTAACATGCACCACTGGAGTGGCATCAGAGACATAGATAACATGTTATCTATGTCTCTGGTGGCATGTAGCAATTATGATACAGTAAGTCACTCCAATCAGAACCCTTCATTGAATTAATAACCTTTCCCGTTGGTCTGTCCATCCGTTCTTTAGTGTATATGTCTTAAAAACGCCTGGATTATACCACAAAGATTGTGTTTTAACTCATAACTTCTCATACATTTACAGTTTGCTAGAATGAATGAGTAATGGCTTATTTTGTATCCAGAGCATTTCACAAATTGTATAAGAGGTATCAACTTGAAACTTCACATGCTTACTTAGCTTGCTATGAGAAAGTAAAGTGCAAAAAGAGAATATCTATGTTTGACAAAATGAATTGGTTATTGCACTTTGCTTTTTCCAAATTAATTTTGTCCTAGGTGCTTTCACAATGGTAAAGATTGCTAATTCTAAATGTCAGATAAATCAGGAAGAGTGCAATGCTAAAGAACCATAACTAAGTTTGAGAAACAAATGTGTTTTTTTTTTCTTTTTTTAAAACTTAAATTTAAGCTTTATAGTGCTGGAAGTAACTTTATACTTTTGCAAACAGGTTAGATCCAGGCCAGTTGCCAAGTAAATTGGCGACTGGCCTGTGATCTAACCTGTTTGCTACTCTTAGTATCTTTTTTCATCAAAATTAAGCAGATATTAAAGGTTTTGGAAAGCAGACGACACAAAAAACTTTTTTTTTTAGAAAATTACCCAGCATTCTAAGGGTTATGAGAAATTGACTCCTACTTTTCCCAATGGGTTTGATAATCAAATCCATAATGTCCTTCTTTTTGTATTAAAAATGCAGACAGAGAGAGAATTTCATTGCCACTTCATGTATCATCATTTTAATAAATCGAAATCATTTCACTGTATATGTCTTATTTTCCAGATTTTACAGGCAATGACCATACACAAGTGGTTGGGCATTGGAGATGGTCGTCATTCGAGCAGTATTTTGCAGCAACCTCTTCAATATTATATAACATTATCATATTGCATGACTTCATTATATTTCCCCATAAAAGTGATGTTTACGATATATATATGTTTGGTATGTAGGAGTGTAACCAGATTATTAATGTAATAAATTATAAACATTTCAATAAAATGAACAATTCATTTTCTTCATTACTTACTCATATCACAAGTGTAATATTCATTTATCATCCTCTAACCTGTAACAACTTTGCATGTCTTTTTTCCTTAAATAAGAGCATTTTGGGAAATTGTATTGATGTACATGTAATAGCTATATGTGCAAACAAAAAAGCGATTGTTATATTTTTCAGATTACTCCATAGATATATTACAAGCAAAAGCTATTTCAGGAAATACCAGATTTTAAGTTGACGAATAAAATGTTATATAACATATTGCATGACTTCATTATATTTTCCTATAAGAGACTGAATATTCAATTGATTATATTCAACATATCATAAATTTCTCCCTTTAGTTGCGACTCATGAGCTCAGTGGCTTTTGTGTACTACTTGTTTATGAGTTTGAGGCCTGATACAGCCAAAATTGTTTCTGATGTTTTAAATGAACTAAATGCAACACAATTTATTTGTCTAGCAGCACTGATCAATCATTCATGATCTATTATGTTCATGAGGAAAAGCATTCGGCAACTTAGAAAGGATATTGTGCAGGACAGTTGGGGAAAAACCATGACTATGGACATGTGAGCTGACTGCACCAATGTGACCGAAATGCTGTTGCAAATGGTGTTTACCTGCAATCTCCTGTGAGTGAAAGCTGGCTGTAAATTTTCAGTAATGGTAGAATTGGCTGCAGTTTAAGTAGACAACGCTTACACTTTAGATAATACGTAAATGTAGAGGATGGGATTGTTGTCTTTCAGTGGAAAACAATCGAATGTGTTCACAAACTCAATTAGAATTCGAACATCAAACTGACCTTTCCGGGCCTATTTATACCCATTGACTTTGGCTTTTGAATCAATACTGGGAACTGTAATGACAGACGACAGATGCTGAGAGTGCATAAGCCGTTATCAGGTCACTGTTTTGTCTTAAAGACTGGTGTTCCCCCTTGCTATGGTCTCTGACAGCGTTGCAGGAAATCAAATTTCAAATGGATATTTTTTTCACTATGAACTTCAGTCATTATACTACGAGCTGAGATTTCTGTAATAAGACTAAATGTTCATGCAACAAAACCATACACTTAACACGTTATCAAACTCATTCTTAGTGTTCTTTGATAAATAAATCATGAATGTGTTGATTTCTCTCATCACCTTAATTTCAAGTATATTGACAAATGAAGGTCAAGGTCAAATAAATTTAACAATTTAAAAATAAAATATACTTCACCTTTTTGGTTAAAATATCATTTTTTTTTGTAAGTCAATTTACTTATCTTCATATTTATTTCAAATTTATTTTTTTGAAAAAGCGGCTTTTTTTTACTTTATTATAGTATATACATAAGGTTCGCATTGATTCAGGCCCCTGTGGTCATATCCTCCACAATTAACACTCTCAGGACATATATTTTATAAACCACCATACCTTTTCGATCACCCCTATCTAAATCTATATGCCTCTACTCTATGCAACTTCCGAGACTGGAACTTATTACCTACATGCTCAGAAAAATGGACAATAGACTAATGTGCCACTTAGATCTAGAACTGTACCCTTTATTTATGATGACATGTGGACAATTTCTTAAAGATGTATATGCTTAAATAAATGAGGCACTCTGACCCATGTACACGTACATGTAGTAACAGTAACTGTTCATGTTTTCTCTCTTAATTGCATTGCTTTCTCTCCATTTAACCCTTATTGCTCTTTATCTTGTTCCTCTAACTTTGTATGTGTTTGACTCTTATGTATAGGCTACTTTTGAAAATGTATTTGTTTAATAT
Source organism: Cerastoderma edule (assembly GCA_947846245.1). NCBI lineage: Eukaryota > Metazoa > Mollusca > Bivalvia > Cardiida > Cardiidae > Cerastoderma > Cerastoderma edule. Next base: position 18,814,090 of record OX401407.1, on the reverse strand, counting down.
GTATGTATACCTATGTAAATCTTCAGAAAATGGAGGCAATAAAAGCTATATGTACAATAGACAGAGAATACAGTGTGACGTCATTTTTCATCGTGTTACGTCACACTATGACATCACGATTTGTCTCGTGACTACTATTCATGCTTGTTCACGCATAATCATTTGCGTTTTATAAAAACTGTTTTTCTCTGTTGTCTTGTTAAAATAGTGTATTCGAGAGGTATGACCGTATGTAAAAGGATAAACAGAATAATAGGTTAGTGACGTTAATTGGTTAAGTTTTTCGGGCTCGGCTTCGGTATTTATTGGGTTCGCCTTAGAGTAACAGAGAGGATTGTGATGCAACAACTCAAGCAGGCACCATCTCTATTAAGTTGATTTTTGACTGAGTCTTGACTATATATATCTGTTAAAATTCATTAAAGTTACATCATGGAAAAAATGAATAACAAAATCAACAATTTAGTGTATCTCCATATAGGTTTTTTTTTTTTTTTTTTTTTATCAATTTCAATTATATCATTTGTTTCATATCTTCAGCCATTACCGCTGTCACCAAGCATGAGGTGATGTTGAAATTGACAATTGCCTTCAATTTGAGAGCAGGCGTTAAGAGGGACTCCCAATCCCTCCGAAAGAAATGGGATAACCTTACTCAGATACATCGGGCATGCTATGCCGTCCATAGGCACAGCATGAGTAAAACGGGTATTTAGAAGTATTCATAACTTAATATTTATTTATTGATGATGTTCCATATTTTTAAAAAGATTGATAGAGACATTTAATTTAACCAAAATGTCTCAATGGTAATACATATTTTACAGCTAGTTCACTGTTGTACATCGGGTGTGTTTTTGAAATGAGATGAAATTCAACTAGTTAATCAATAAATGGAAAAATAATTGCTTTATAATTTGTATAATTTTCAAAGCTAATTTAGTATTGTTTTGCACTTAATAACCACATACAGCAGCCCCTTCATTCTATTAATGCAAGTTTTGAATTGCATAACCTATTCTAATCGGAGAGCAGTTTTGATAGTCTACTGTCAAAGATAAATTTTTATTTCAGGTGGAGGACCAGCAGCAAAGCCTCTGTCTCCTCTGACAGAGGCTGTTACGTCCGTAATAGCCAAAATACAAATGGCATTCATGCTGCAGAGGAATAAGACTCTTCCACTCTTTTGCTTGCCAATTACAACAAGTAAGACTTTTGATAAATGAAATTAATTTTTATCAATCATATAACTATGACCAATACCACAGTAAAAATATGATTATTGGTTAATTTTAAACACTAGCAAACAAATAAGCACTTTTTTATAAGATAAAATTACATAAAACTTTTCAACAATATAAAGTATGTATTGTGAGTATTCAAATTGTACATTAACTAGTGTAAATTTATATTGGATTTGTGATTTGTCAAATGTCCTTACAAACCTGAACTAATGAAATAATTACATGTGTAGGAAGTAATTAACAAAGTGATTTATACATTTATTTTTGCAGTTCAACAAACATGGTCCATGGTTCAAGTTCGGCGGGTTCTTTGATAACCTCAAACTTATTAACTTTCAGGTAAATGTTGTCATTCAAAATAAATAAATTTTAGTTTTTATTCATATTTATTTATTTTTATTATCTGAGGTAATTTTTAATGAAATTACTCAGAAGAATCTGGTTTGAAAACTATATTTGCTTGTAAGAGTCTGATTGAATATTTGTCTATACCACACACTGATTTACATCAACGATTTTTGAGGACTGAGTTGTTAATTTGTTTTTGTGGTAGGACACTTAATCCCTAGTACCTCTACTCATAAAAATAAGGCAAATCATGCACTCATTGATCTTAATAATTAGTAACTATTGTTTTGAAAGTCTCCCCCTTGCAGCTAGACTGTCATAAAAAATAAAGGAAATAAATCAAGAGGAATATTTCATGATTTTTGGAAATTATTGTCATAAATTCCACTTGGAAAAGGAAAATCATTCAAAATGTGTACAGAGAATATAATGCATTGTATGGAGGTGAACCACATCTCATGCTGGGAAACATTTCTATGAAGTTTGATGGTCCTAGGGCTTTCCACATTGGGGTGATGTAATGAGAACATGTAATATACAGATGAATCTCTCCAATTGTAGTGACAACTATGAAGAGCCTTTATACCCCATTGACAGGTAAATATGTGCACATGTATTCTGCCTATTTAACATATTTAATGCGTTAATTGTATACAGATGTACCAATTTCAATTATTTCATCAAAGATGAAAATATGGAGATGTGCATATCCTTTATAACGTGACACAAACTGAAAATAAGGTAGCATAGTTTCACTGAATCAAACAAGTCTGAGATGGGACGGGGTCTATACTTGATTATTCTTAAACATAAAATTTCCATGTAGCATAAAAACATCATTAAATTGCAGAAATTAGACAATTCTTTCTAAAATCCATGTCTATGGTCCTTTCATTCACCAAGTACAGCATAAACAATAATTACACTTTTAAGTTAATAATAACCTAAGCAAATAAAATGGTGATATCTTCGAAAATATTGAAGATTGTTGGATAAGTGACAATTTTTGAATTCGAAACAATGGACTTATTGGCCTAAGTGGGTAAAGTGAAACAGTTTATGACCAAAACTTCAGTATATAGTGTATTTATTTATGAATTACCTTTCATTTTTATTACAGCATGACACAAAATGAAAGTTCTCCCGCAAAGTCACACATTCTATACAGTAAGTGTATTTCTGTTACAATCTTTTCATTTCAGCATTGACATCATTGCAGAACCCGTTTTAGGACCCGCTCAAACACCATCTACCTCAAGGTAAAGTCAACTTTTTATACTTTCGCAAATGTGTTTATTGAATCTTTGCCTGAATAAGAATTAAAATTGTAAACAATGAATAAGACTACTACATTGCACTGTCCAATGTGTCTGTACCATATTCATTTTGCAATTCAATTTTGCCATGTATTCTTATTGCATTGGTGAGTGTTCAGGATAATTCCTGATTTTGAGATTTTAATGTTCCTACATAATGACGTAGCAAATATGCCTTTTCAGGATTAAGAACTACAGATTTCAGGGTTTTGATATTCTTAAACTTTCACCTGTGTTATTGTAAAGATTTCCAACATGTTCATTCCAGTATATTTTCAATGAACCATGGTCATATAAAAGAGTATCATGACTAAAATTTTCTGTATCATGATACATCACTGCTATATTTTTTCTTTAACATTATTTCAGTGAACCCAACGCCGTTTGTTGCAAGTGTGGTTGCCTCAAGAGAGTTCAAGGGCTGAAGGAGCTAAAGCTGATGCTCCAAATAAGGGTTTTGAAAAAGGAACTGGAGATTGAAGACAATTAAGGCCTAGAGCAAATGAATTGTGACATCTTTAAAAAAAAATACTGTCTTAATTCGTTTTTTAACTTCAAAAACATCAAAGTTTACCAAAAATTGTTTTGGTTTTGGAAATCTTCAAAGCAGTTTTCCCCCTAATTAATTAGAGAGAAAAGAAATAAAATTATATCATGACAAAAAATTGTTATATTTTATGAAACTGTGAACATATAGCATGACAACAAACAGCTTAGAAATACATGTTGGCAATATAGTCCCTGTATCTAAGTCCAACTTGGGGAATATTGTGACCATTATTTTGACCATTTCCATCTTCACCGTTTTCATCTCCTCCATTGTCGTCATTTGGTAGAGTTATTCCTCGCCTCTTAAAGATATTGTGCAAGATGACACATGCAATGATGGCCCTTAAATAAAATATTAGCAAGTTTAAAGTTGAATAACAAAAATAAATTATAAACAATATTTTCCTTTAAATGAGAATAATTGTCATACGGGCAGTGCAAGGTGCCTGAATTATTTTGTGAAAATCTACTGGTCAGTATTAGCTAAGAAATCATTTCCAAAGAAAATAATTCGTATGACATTTTATTTGAAAGCATTAGTTTCATAAAAAGGAGAAAGATGAGTATCAGTTCAATAAATGTATGGTGACATAGTCTCTGTAAAGAAACAATAAATAAAGCAAGCTCATGTAAATGTAATTATAATACTCCTCCTATACCTTTTGAATAGTGTTCGTTTCACTTGATACTTACCTACAAGCTTTCTTAGGTTCCATGCGGAACTTTGAATGCAGAATACCAAATCTGCGTTTCAACTGGCCCGCTCCACTTTGGCCCTTGTGGTTTTGTGGGATCTGTAATATTTTTTTGGCATGCAATTGGAATGATGGTACCAACTTTCCAAATTGAAATGCTATACTTGGATTACATCTCCCCTTTAAAAAGAGGATACACCATATTTTCACCACAGTTGTTTGCCCATCACAAATTTATGGCAGACAGTTGGGGGTGAAATGTACAACTCAAAGAGGCATACTGTTATTTCCGACTATTTTTGTATAATAAAGAGTAAACTACGTACAACGAAACTTTTCTAAATTAAATCATTATCAATGGGCTTGGGCAAGGGTTACCACTGTCACCCAACAGGTAATAACTTGGTGGTACCACTCCTCCTTCAAACAGCTGACGGAGACAACTCTGTTGAAGGATTCATTGGTCGAGCCGGGCCAACGCGCACAACATCTACCACTGCATCCTCAGAATAACAGGCTAACTGCACGTTGATTGCATGGTGACCTTTTCGATTCACAAAAACCTCTTCTTCACGAGACGGTGCTTGGATCATCACGTGAATAAATTCCTTTTTTTCCCACCAAACTTACAGGAAAATGGACATCATTGATGATACACAGAATGAATCAGAGCTGTTTAACGGATAATATGTGAAAACTGAATACTGCATATTGGCCATTTACCAAGCTGGAAAAGGTACAATACTTTAGAAGGATATTGGCCACTTTATATTTATCATCGGATTCAAATGATATCATAGCACAAGCATTTTTTAATTACATGTATATAAAAGTTTGGGTAGGATTTGACCAATATTACTCAAAATTTATCAAAATTTCATGAGATAGATTTGACTGTTAAAGACCGTAAATTATAATAACAAACCTGTGTTCCGTCAATAACCTTGGGGAACGGTACAATACCAGCGAACTGCTGGCACCTGATGTTTTAGCTCAGCTGGACTGGTGGGGAATCGCACAAACCTCCTTGTTATATTTGGTGCCGACAGTACACTCAACACCTTGTCGATGGTTTTCGATACCGATGCGTGGACCATATGGTGAATGTCAGCATCATTCACCATGACCTCTCCTGTCCCTAAATAACGGAGTTTCTCCTTGGTAGTCAGGCTAATAAGTCTAGCTGTCCTGGGCCAAAGGTCATTGTTCAGCAGATGAACAAGGTAATTAATTCCGTCACGGTCAAAAGGATAACGCCGGATGATAACCATGTGTGTCATCCCTGCCAAAAGGAACTGGTCTCGCCATGACTGTCAATCATTAAAAGTGAACATACAATTCACAAAATAAGAGAAATGTGTGTATCCACCGACTCACTTGTTTGAATTTGGGACCTCAAGGTCCAGTAATACACTCTACCATAAAGCATTTGTGTACAGCATGGCAGTACACGTGTGGAAAAAAATATACATTCAAAGACACGTTATCTCCTGCAAAATAATTTAATAAGCACGACTAAGGTAGTGCTCTATATACTACATATATTTTACAAAATATGTTACAAAATAAAATTTCAAAGGGCTCTACCATTCCATATTTAAAATATGCACATGAGATGATACAGTTTGAATATATATAGCAATCACAATTCCATCTGAGTATCAATGATGATAATTGACTTGATGTCATCGTCTTGATCAGGTTAAGGTTCTTACACTTTCTCAAATAAGTCAACCGGGTTTACCTCTTACAATGGAAATTATGTAAAAGAAAATTTCAAGTTGACCACCTGGACCATTGCAAGTACTTTTACAGACTTTCAGGTATCCAAATCCGGAAGCTTCAGGCTACCAGTACACAGTTACTCTGTTGATTAGCCCTGCATTAACGAATACTGACCGGGAAAAGGATACGTTATGCATTGAATCATGCATTTTATAAAGGTTATTATGAACCAAATTCTTGGCATTGTCTGGATCAATCGAGATCTCAGTTTTCTAGTTGTCAAGTGATTATTTGATTATATCCAATAATGGTTCTCGTCACTGCGATTTCATGATACGAATAGGCAGTCAAATGAAGATAGTATGTTCTAACAATTAAATAGAAGTTAAAGCAATGCTAATACTTCATCCGATGCCAGTGTTTTGAGTTTTAATAATTACGATCCATGCTTGTGATGTTGATATCCGAATACAGTTTATCCGAAATTCCACACAGCTTATCTGGGACTGTTCTTTTTCAACCCTGAAAGTTGTCTTGCATATCCAGACGAGCCGCTGTATATAACGCTTCCATCATTAGTTGATCCAACTTTGTGTAACACAATTTCGAAAGGCTTTCCATATTTTTTAGAAATACAGTTGTATATTACTGTTAATATCCGAGAGGAAATTCACACGTTATGCTTCACTGCGTTATCGAGGAGCTTTCGAGGATGAGCCTAAAACGCCAATACATTTACAGTGTCCATTACACCCAAACGCATATAATATACTACATTGCACTTACCTTGATATCAGAAAGATCTCCGGATTTCAGTTGAAGCGAGCGATCTATCTTACACTTAAAAACATAATTATCTCGCTAAGGATGACTTCCGTTTGCTTAACTTTAAGGGGAAAGTAGTCATAACTTAAGTAAATATTAAGTTATGCAAAGATGGTGATACCAAATTAAGAAAATCTTAAAATTACGGTAAATCTAAGAAAGAATTCTAAACTGAAGTAAAAAATAAACTTGGTGATACGGCCCCTGGCCTTTTTATAGATTATTGACGTATATTAAAAGGATACTGACACTAAAAAAAACTGCAAAACTTGGTAATATGAGTTATAAATTATGATACAATATGTTGAAAAACCACCGGATCATGACAATAAAACGTCTGAACTTTTTATAATCTATTTTTTAAAGTGCTATTTTCACAAATTTGGTGCCCACCAATATAACTTCATTGTTTACATTCGAGTAACATCTTAAATAGCAAGGAGCGCTGGGAATAATGAGTGGCGATCACCCGATTAGAAAAATCACATAAAACACATTAAAATACTGTCCTTTTATCAAGTATTAACAACGTGAACATTAAAATTTGAGGCCTTCTTATGTTTTATTGGTTCCAAACGTTTCTCGGCTGACCTGGTTTTAGCGCTAATTGTAAACAAACCTTATAGTATTCACTCTTTAAAAAACATCACATGAACGTGTTACAGTCTCAATTCCTCTTTAAAGGGGAATAAAAGGTCCTTTTGAGTGCATTTTCATGTATTCTAGAACTTTCACATTTTAAGTGTAAATGAGCCCAAGTATAGCTTTATTATATGGGTATTTATCAAAGAATTTAAGCAAGAGTTTGTTTTGTTTAATGGAAATGATTCTCCGAGTGAAACATTATTTGCGTATAACCAACGAGTGGCTAGTGCGTTTGAACGAGTTAAGGATGGTTATGTATTGAATGAATGAATTCATGATTTTTGTGTTAATAAACCTTCTAGAAATTATTTTATTACCTTTGAAGATGGTATGGTCATTTTGCAGTTTTTGACCCAAACGGTTACCATGGAAATTGCCATTTTACAAAAAAAAAACTAACTCGTCGACCTACAATTTTCTTTTCATTTTTGATTTCACAATAAATTTTAAATAACATCCAAGATTTAGAAAATTTTATGAAAGAATTATTTACTTATAAAACTAGATATCCTTAACAGGGACATAGCCGTCGATGATATTATACATTGTCGTAAATTTACAAACATACGTCAAATCTAACCATTTCTACTTTTACTTATAGCGCAGCAGGATAGTCAAAAAATCGTTCAGTTAATGATACAAGCACCAAACTTGGCATGATTGAAGTTTGATCATATCTTTAGCAGAAAAGCACATTAGCCAACAAAAAATTCAAAATGGCCGCCATTTTACTAAAATTCAGTTTTGGAACACTTTTAATCCCAATCAATGCTATCTTTAAGGATGATAAAAGCCATCGCTCTAAGTGTCTGTGGTGTCAAGATGTGCTGACATGTTTCAAATTAGATTTATAAGCTTTTTATTCATGATGGATGTCTTTTTGAAAAATGGCGATTATAGGCTTATTTGTAAAGCGTTTTAAAAGTGTTGGCTACGTACAAGATTTTTGCAGGTGGTGGGTGATTTTATAATCAGTGACATAACTTATTCATTGAAGCAGTTATGGTGTATTTTCTTTTCTTAGGTTTTACTTTGCTTCGAGAGTGGTTTTTTTTTCGCTCTGGCAAATACAGTGGCAGGGGCTTTTTTTAGGGCACCGAGTTTGAAGTTGTCAATGTGACATATAGACGTTAAAGTTATTTTTTCTGATATATTCGACAGGAAGATTGTAATATATGTGAAATAAACTTCTAAATTTTCTGTTTGTCTTTTGCCAAAGAAAGATAAACCAAAAAGGATGTCTTTTTGCTATTCTGGTCGAGGTTTGACTCTATTTGCTGCATATGAATGCCTTTAAAGTCATAGGGAAATTGTTCTTTAGATAAAAAGTTGTTGATGAGAACATCGAGAATGGTTTTATTCATTGTATGACAAAAAAAAATCAACCTATCAAATGTTAGACAAACATAATATCTACACTCTGATGAATCAACGTTCGTTTCATTTTTTTTAAATTTCAAAGTAATTTACATAAAATTTGTTATATATAACAAATACTAATCAGGTTATATCAATAAATGTACGAATTATGCTTTTCAAAACATTGTACATAGCTTATCACGTTTTTTAATTATTGTCCGCCATCTTGAAAAACATGGCGGCCATTTTGATTTTTTGGTGGCTAATGTGCTTTTTTGTTAAAGGGGTAGTAGAACGTCAACCATACAAAATTTGGTGCTTGTATCACAAAGTGAACGATTTCAGTGATATTTTGGGTTAACCCGCTGCGCTATTATAACAATTCCGCTGGGAGGAAATGGTAGGTGTACAATCACCCTACCCCTCGGTGCGAAACATTGATTTGAGGCTGGCTTTATTTTACGCAATTAATGTTCACGAGGGAATTATTTTTCATAAACAAGAAAACAAACTGTTGAAAATATTAGATAATACATTATCATCTCCCAAGTGTCATTTTCGGACCGTTACTGGGTACCATAAAACATACATGTGTGATATTCAGCGCATATTAACCATCCAATACTCGTGACGAATCATTATGTCATAAGAAAATGTGACGTCATGATATGATGTCATGTATACGTCATATTCTACTGACGATTTCAGTAAAGCGCCAGTACTGAAATCATTTCGCTCTCGGGCACTTTCATTTTATTTTTGCCATTTTCGCCAATGAACAAGCATATCGAACATCAAATTCTTTGTTTTCATTTATTTTAACCAATACAATTTTAAATATGGTTTACCTAAATTGGCAGTGAGTATGTACATGGGAATTATTTATAGTGCTAAAACATTTATATATGCAATAACATGAAAGTGTAAATTTTGTTGTTATGTAATAGTATTACTTAGTATTGCATTGCTAACCTATTAGGTATTGTTGACTATAGACAACAGACAGTGACTCATTTTATAGGAAGTGATAAGACACTCGAATACAAGAGGCATTCGGCATCTATAAATATTTGCCTTTTTTAATTAGAGAAATATGGAATAATTGCCATGTTTTGAATATTATAAATTGTTAATTTAATAAAGCTGTTGTGTGAGAAAATCAACGTGTTTCATTCAACACTGTTCGCCATTATAGAACACAATACTTTCCCACAAAGGTTGAAGAATTTACAACTCTAGTGGTAACAATACACCTTAATATTGCATAAGCATTGTAAAATTGATACTAATATCTCTTTTTTTTCTAGTGTTTGGGCAAAAATGAAAGTTATTTGAAGATACGACAACCAACAACATTTTATCCTCTTCTATCATGATATAAGAACAATCCATTTTCTTCTTTAAAGAAGTGGGAAACAGTCCCCTTCATGGTTTATTGAATGGACCATATCAAACCAGCAAGTTATGAAAGAACTAGTACATCAAAACAAACGGAAAATGACCGACATAAACTTCTATAGCAAATTTGATGCGTATCAATATTAATTAACATATAGTGTAACTGCTCACATTGCTAATCAAACAATACGTCAGTTTTCTGCAATATTTTACTTTCCAATATTTTTAAAAACAATTCAATTGTGTTTATTTTCTGTAAGTTCTAAAGAAATAACCTCTTTACAATTAGGGAAATTGGAAGTGCATAACGATTCCTCTTCTTTCCTTATTGATTTTTGAAAGTCACGTTGCCAAGCAAAAAATGTAATGCATTTGTATATGTTTAATCCCAATGTCAACTAAAATGATTTTCCTTGTTTTCCTCCTTAAAACGATTGACTGAAGTGATGTAATCTTACAAAGAGGTTGCGATGTGCCTTCACTGTATAACTGCAATTTCGAACATATCTTGAATTAAAGGTCCTTGGCTACAGTATCATCAGCATCCATGGCTGAAAAAGTAATTTCATTTTCATCTAAATTTGATTTCCAAATGAAGTTGTGTAAAACACCGCATGCAAATGTTGGAGTATAATGGACTCTTAGCATTGCTTATTGCAAGATAAATTTACTTTTAAGTAATGCTATTGCATGTTCTACTATCACCCTTGTGTGAGAATGACATATATATTTATTTTTTTTAATATTTGTAAAATGGCCATTGCCTCTAAATGGTACAGGAAGGTTTGGATAAGCAGTCTCCAATTATGTGAAAATCATTTGGGAGGAAGCACCCATCGGCCTCCAGGAATCGTTTGACGTCACTGTTTCGCCAAACTCGCGCATCGCAGATCATACGTCCCTTACATGGACAATATGCATTTCAATTTTAAGATATTTTGTTATAAAAAAAAGTGAATAAGTAAATGGAAAAACTTTTGTTGCAATAAAAGATAGATTCATACATCTACTGACTCATCTCCCAGTATCTCTACCACCGACATGAAGGTCTAATGTTATCATGGTGTGTCTACAGACACTTGAAGATGAGCATATACAAATATTTTCTATTTGTGACTTTCAACATTTATTCATATATAGAGTAAGCAGAAATCAATCTTTTATATTTGAAAGAAAAATAAAATAACATTATATAAATAGTAGATAGTTAATTAAAAACACGCCAGAAAACTATTATGTGATGTCAATTAAGATTTGAAAAAACAAAATGGATGATATGTTAAACTATAGGAAATAAGTCAGTAATACCCCATATCTGAATCACAAACTGCTTGCACATTTATTGCATGATACTCCTTCCTGCAAACATAAGGTTCATCGTTTGTTGATTGCGCCAAGATCGGAATAAGTGTGCCTTCTACACAGCCAACAACGTTTGACATATGGGAATTATGATAGAACACATGTCTTATGTATTCCCTTTCCTGTATCGTTCTGGCATATCTGCTGTTACGAGCCTTGAAACTCTATTACAAATCTAGCTCGCAACGAGAAAGGAAAAATAACCAGCAACACGTATAATAAACAATAACGATTTTATTTGAAGAATTATAAAAACAATGGATACAGTGCCTGTGACAATCACTTCCTACGATTGATAAACCAGCAGATCCTTTTAAGTGTTCCAAGCTCCGATAAATCTATAGTAAATACCAACAAAAAGTATTTAATAGAGTCATTAGTGTCTCTACAAGATAATGCTAATTAATGACAAATACAATGAACATTTATCATGGTTTGACATTCTTTTCTAAGGCTGTGCAGTAACACCTTTTTGACACTAAGCATTACTGCAGCTCCATCAGATTATCCACCAGGGTTATTATAGTTGCTGCATTTACAACTGCAAAGTATTCTAGAACATTTTGACATGAGAGGAAAGATGTATTAACGCAGCTTGATTCCTTGTCAAAGAACCTGGCAAAAGTGATGAGGTTTTCAGTAACACTTTAAGCCATTTTGCACTCATTACACGTAAAGTGTGAAAGTTCTAGAATAATTGAAAATTAAATTAAAAGTACTTTAAATTCCATTTTAAAGAGGAATTGAGACTGTAACGCGTTCACTTGGTGCTTTTAAAAGAGTGAATACTGTAAGGTTTGTTTACAAAGAGCGATAAGACAAGGTCAACCGAGAAACGTTGGAAACCGATAAAACCCAAGAAACTCTCCATTTTGAATGTTAATATTGGATAAATGGAGGTACTTTTAGGTGTTTCACGTTATTCTTCTAACCAGGTGATCGCAACTCATTAATCCGAGCCCTCCTTGCTATTTTAGATGTTACAATGGAGTTGAATTGCTTGGTACCGAATTTATGAATAAAGCACTTTGTAAAATAGATAATAAGTATTGAAGGTGTTATATGTTCATGATCATGTGGTTTTTTTTTTTTTTTGCAATGTTTAGACATATTAAATCATTATTTTTAACTCGTACTACCCAGTTTTTCTGAGCGCTAGTATGCTTTTATTTTTTTTATTCTTTTTTTTATGGGTTTTACATCACATCAACATTATTTCAGTTATATAGCTATGCCCGACTCTTTATGATGGAGGAAGACCCCATACTCAACTGCCCAAAAGGGCTGGTCAAGGCGGTTAGTACCATCGGCATTCCGTAAGTCAGTCGGGAGATTGCCTCTCATGAAAATCCATATCCCTCTCAGGATTCGAACCTACGCGGAGAGGGGCCATGTGATTTCACGTTCTGTACTCTAACCACTAGGCCACGGAGGCCCTTTAGTATGCTTTTAAGTCAGCTGTCTCATCAACGAGTACCCCAAACACAGAATTTTCCCTCACCGATTTTAACAAATTTTCTATGATGGCATCACCAATTTCAAGAAAAATATCTCCGAGATCCATGAGAATGACGATCAAAGTACGTCAGATCTTTTAATTGAAAAAGGTTTTCAATAAGGTCAAAGGTTGGAATGAATATTTTCTATTGGTGATGAAATTTTTCATCACAAAATAGGTAGTATGAAGCAACGTTTAATAAACACTTTTCAGTGATAACTGTTGGCCCCAAAAATCTCATAAAATTCCCCAAAAACTCATTCCTTTCATTAATTTTAATCATTTTTCTATAGAAAAACCCATTGTGTTTTAAATTTTGGTCAAAAAAGTCCATTAATTTAATTTAGAAAAAAATCACTGACTTTTTGCCAACTCCGCTATTTTATTTGACTTTTTATGGAAGTAAGACATCCATTCTCTCGGTAATTTCGGATTCAAATGCATTTTTGTGCACAATTAACAAAGAATGACCTTAAACTGCATCAGGCAGAAATCGTTGGCAGCCAGTATTAACAAAAACATCTTTCTTGTTTATGCTGTGATCCATTTTAGGTCGGTCTAGGTCGGGTCCTATTTTTGGCTAGATTGAATGGCCTATTTTGTTCTTGCGACATACGATACAAAACATTCCTTCGTGTTCGTCTAGTTGTCTTTCCTCTTGTCCTTCTTTGTGTTCGTCTTGTCCGTCCTTTTGTCCTTCTTTGGGTCCGTCTATTGCCCCTCTTCATGTCTCTCTTCGTGTGCGTCTAAATGTCCCTCTTTGTGTTCATCTAGTTGTCCCTGTTCTTGTTTTTCTATTTGTCCTTCTTTGTGTTCGTCTAGTGGTTCGTCTAGTTGTCCCTCTTCATGTCTCTCTTCTTGGTCATCTAGTTGTCCTTCTTCGTGTCTCTCTTCTTGTTTGTCTAATTGTCCCTGTTCATGTTCGTCTAGATGTCCCTCTTAATGTCTCTCTTCATGTTCGTCTAGTTGTCCCATTTCGTGCTCCTCTGTCTCGCCCATAAAACCCCCTTTTGTTGCTCTAATTAGCCTGTTTCTTCTCTTGTTTTTTTGTAAGTTTATTAACTCCCACAGTCCACATATGTCCTAATTTGAACAATCTTGTCCATTTTCAGCAATACAAGACCTACAAAAACAGCTTCTCTCTCTACACGAAACAACAAGGGTTGAACCCCTTTAATAGCATGCTGCTTTCTTGTGTTTTTTAAAACTTTGATGTTTCGCCGTTCAACCCTCTGCCTTTTGATATCTCTATTGGAACATAGAAAATATCCTTTTTTAGTGAGCGTGTTCTTCTGTCTTTGGCCTTGTGAGATATGGCATGTATACTTTTCTCCAAAATCTAAACAAAATATGACTGTTTTGTCAGGAATGGATCTTGTTATATAGTCGTATTGACGCCACTGCCATTTCGCACCAAACAGGTGGTTCGAAAATGGCACAAGCTCATTCCACAGCTCTTCAACGAGAGAATTGATCGTAACGTTCTTGTTTATTTTCACCATTCTCTTCAGAGTTGTACCACCTGTTTCAATTTCGCCAATTTGCCACCTGTACCAGCTTATTGACCTTCCCCCATAGCGGCTTAGAAATGGCTCCACATGTTCCATAAATTTTTGCATTCCGCAGTTATTGCAATTTCGGTTTAAGCAATCTCTCTTGTACACTCTACCATCTTCCCGTTCACATTATGTCAGAGATGACCCTTCATACTTGTCTTTAACAACAACCTCCTCTCGCCTTACAGTGCAAAATGTCCTCGGTGATTGTACCTTAAAATCAATATTTATGCAATATTCGCAGAGACAGGCGTCTCTCTTGTGGAGGTTGATTATTCCAACATGCTTTGGTTTCAGCTTGGAAAATTTACTTAAACTGATATGTTCATCAGGGTTTTCAGTTATGAATTGTTTATATGCAACCTGCATGGTTTGGTCTATTATTTTTTTGCCAATAGTTGAATCAACCTTCTTTGCGCTCCTAGCATCCGGGATAGCAGATGAAATGTCTCCCCTACAAAAGAAATCTTCAACATTGCTAGTTACACTGTTGGGTAGAGCATCTGATCTTTTCTTTCTCTGATCTAGTTGTGAAGTTGAATTGGCATTCGAAACTCGATTGAGAAGCTTGTAGCTTAAACCTATTTGTTGGCTTTGCTTTTGACTATATTTTCCTTTCTTCAAACAAAGAGCAGCAGCAATTGTCCTTTTTCTTTTCAAGTCATCCAAGTTCCTTATCATTTTGATGGAAGACATTGTAGTTTTCAATGACGTTGCAGACTCTTCAAGGAAGGTTAACCTCTTCTTAGAGCAAGGGCTGACAACACAGCGTTTTTCAAGCTGTTCTTTGCTGCTCGGTGATGCTTTAGATATTAGCTGGCTAACGACATCTGCATATTTGTAGGAGGAGTTCTTCGAAGGAAGCACTTTTTTGGCTCTAAATACTGTTTGCCTTAAGGCTCCAAGACGTTCATACCCAGAAGTAGATGAAGCTGCTGCAGCTGGCGATGTTTTTTTTCTCTTTTGTTCTCGTTCCTGAAGTAGTTTTTCCTTTTTTTCTGCATACTTCTGTCTCCTCCTTTCGTTTTCTCTTCGAGCGCATTGTGACGATTTCCTTGCCCTCTGTTCCCCTTTTTGTTTTTTCCAAAGCTCTCTTTGACTTTCTTTTTCACTCCTTGTTTTAGGTGAGGGTTTTTGTTTTAAAGATAACCCAAGTTGTTTCTGGTTTTCCCTCCACTTTCTAACTCTTTCCCTTGTTGTTTTTCTATACTTTTCTTTTTTCTCATCATTAAGTGTACTCATGTAAGCCTTTACCCTTAAATTTTCATAGGATCTGTGTTCTTTATATTTTGTTGAATCTAATTTTATTCTAGCTCTATATTCTGCTTTCTCTTGATTAGAGTTGCCTTTTAATATTCTTTGTCTCAGAGAATAATCCATGATGACCCAATGAAAAAGATTTTTGACAAAGTTGTTTCCTTTTTCTACATTTGTTTTCAATTTTGACCAGAGGAAAATCCAACTGGGAGGAAGTTGTCGATTCTATTGACAAGTATGATAGAAAATCAACATGTAAACTCTTTTTTAAGCTGATATCAAAGCATGACATTTGTTGGAATTTGAAATTGCTGCAACAAACGGGTTTGTGTTTGGCCAAATAACACCTTCCATTTAGGACTTGTAACACATGTTTTTTAGTGTCAAAACTTACTAGCATTACTGGGTACTTGTACTGTAGATATGGCTTTAAACTCAATATAAACAACACAATGAAACCAATCAATAAAATATATACTAACGGAATTGAATTAACAAGTTCTTACAAATTCATCTTAATAGGATTTTCTCAAAAATTTGGATTTTAACTTTTAGAATAAATTGTCTTTTACCAATAGGATTATAACATATTTTTCTAAAGTAACATAACACCAGATAAGAATATTGACAGCTTTCTAACCCTGTTTAAACGTTAAGAAAAGATAAAGAGCAGTTGTACGTTAAGGTAGCAAATTTAGGGTCTAGTACTGATAGATCCAGGAAAATCGTTACAAAACTGAAAAATCGTGATACAGGCTTAAACACCATACAAACAAATCTAAGAAGGCATTTTGATCCACTTCATAGGCCTACCTGTATCCAATTGAGACGCTCAGTCTTGAATCCCTGACACCGACCACGACACCGATGAGGTCCTTGATTTACCCTATGAAGGAATAAAATACCTAAACCACAATGAATTGTTAATTTGATGTTCATTATGTATCCATTGAAACATACAAATTACTAACCTTCTAAATATACTTAAAAAGAGGTGCTATTTCCAGATACCATCGTCACATGGATCTTTGGAAATGTTTGAAGGGGGTTCTGCGTGGCCCAGTCAAGGTAGTCGCCAGCGATTTGCATCGTAAATATGAGGTCAACATCAATTTCAAAAGTGAAGAAAAAATAGACATTATGTATTGCCCTAAATCTCCAAATATTAGCCAAATCTCAATACTTTCACTTCTACTAAAGAAATTTTGAGGAGGAGGCCCCCTAACATGAGAGGTTACACCACCTACATCACCCTCACCTGTCGGTGGGTAACATTGATTTGAAGCTGGCTTTGTCCCTGTCATTGATTAAGGTGGCAGACTTATAACTCAGAGGTCAAAACTACCACCTCCTCTCGCCTAACAGTGCAGAATGTCCTCAGTGATTTACCTTGAAATCAATACACATGCAGTATTCACAGAGACAGGCTTCTCTCTTGTGGAGGTTAATTATTTCAACATGCTTTGGCATCGGCTTGGAAAATTTTCAGAAACTAAAGTGTTCATCAGGGCTTCTTACTATAAATCTTTCAACACCTGACTTATTTTGAAGATGTTTTACAGTTTTTTTCTTTTTGTCACAAGGAACATGTATCTCATGCCTTTTCTGTTGAATACTTACTGCTGCTTGAGTTGGTGATGTCATAGCAGGGCTCATTCGGGTTTGTTCGAAGTGACCGCTTGTTGATGGGGTCGGCTCAGTCGCTTCTATACGAACGTTGATTGTTATTGTTTACTTTGTACTGTGCGCGCGCATGCGCACTGACTGGAGGGCAAAACATTACAATTTACATTTCCGCTTCACTGCCTACACAAACAACCTAACAAATAACCAATGATGGCGTCAGATAAACTAGATAAACACCTTGATCATCTTTCTTCGGAAGATAGAAGAAGGTACGACACGAAACTTACTGTTCATGGCGAGAAATTGGACGATCCTTTCAAGATAAACGAGAAACTGTGGACGAACAACATCGTTATGTGGCCTGCCCTTCAGTATGGTGACATTTTCAACTATTTAGTGAATACTCCAGGAATTTACACCGCAGAGGCTATGAAGGCATACAAGTCTTTGGATGGGTACAACTTCTTTATTTCTGGACATGTACACGAGATCTTGTTCTACGAAGTGAATGACGGTGTGTGTTTTTTGAAGTCGACTGTAATCCCTTCTCAGAAGATCAGTGACAAGAAGCAGTGGCACAAGGTGTGGGTCTGCCTGGACAGAACCAAGGGATACATCATTTCTGCTCATTGTACTTGCAAAGCAGGGTATGTTTTTTATGAATGCACTATGATATTTTTAATAATTTTAAAGGGTGAAAATCAGACTTATGATAAAAAATAATCTTAAATAAAATATAGTTTACAAAGTTAAGTATGACACAAACAACAAACATGAAGACACAAGCTTTGACCTACCATCACGATACTGGTATGATAAATTTAGTTGTTAGAGGAAACCGAAAAGCCTTTCTATAATATTTGGTCTGCTTGCAGGAATCAAACTGGCGTCATCGGCCAAAAGGGAGTGTATTAACTATTGCATTAAGTCATTTACTGAACAGTTACTCTACTCCGTCAGCTGGCTAGCTTGTCAGTACAAGTTTATACCTTTTTCAAGATTTTAAGCCATAACCAACATTTTTTTAGTATATTAAACAGGCATAACTACATGTACATTGATAACTCAAAATATGTTTTTTCATTATTAGGCTTGGAGAGGCTTGCAGTCATGTAGCAGCTCTGTTGTTTAAAGTTGAAGCTGCCGTTAAGCTCGACTTAACCAACCCTTCGAAGACCAGTGCTGCATGTGTATGGAACCGGTACTACAGAGAAAAGGTAATTGTGGAATAGGCTTAATAAACTATTTCAGTGCTAGAGAATTTACTGCAAAAAGATTTCATATACACTGACAGTCTGACTTAATGATGTTCATAAGAACATGGAAGCAATAAATTTTAGATGCAGTAAAATGTTCTGTTGACAGAGAATTTGGCTTTGTATTTACATGCTTTAGCCATTAAAGGCCGGTTTCAAGTCTTTCCAAGTGTTAAGATGTCATTTTGATTATTATTATAATCATACTACTTAAAAATACTTTATTTCTTTATCTTATTACATAAATATATAAACAATCTAACAGTTTTATATAGTAAATGACACATATGTTGCTATCAAGCAGAGTAACTTTATAAACTTTAAGCTTCCATTCCAATCTGTCTCACTCAGTTGTTTGGAATGTATGTACTATGTAATGGTGTTGATTTTTCAAACAAAATAATTTTAAACAGTTTAAACCAAGCTCTTAATGCATTATAAATATGTCATTGGAGAGGGTTTTTTAGCATTTGAATTCTTATGTGCTTATTTATTTCTTCATTTTCATTTCAGATAATAGCCGAACCATTGAGTGAGATGAACTTTAGCCAGCCAAAGCATGGGAGAGTGGTGAAGAGAAAGCCAACATTTGTGACAGCAGGGTCAGACTCTGATGATGATGTGGACGCTGAAGCTGCCTTACGTTCCTTAAAACGTATATGTCCAGAGGCGTGTGTCCTTACCAAAGATGATTCAGACACAGACACAGCATCAGATGATGAGGAAATGCCTCCAGTAAGTAAAATAACAAATATACTGGTCACAAAGCAACTGTGTTGCTTTTCCCATGTTACAACTCAAAAGACTTTAAAACTGTTAAATATTGTATCTTCACTAAAGTCTTGTATAACAGAATTTCGCTTAAATTCTGTTTGACCAAAGAAAGTTTTAGTGTAGTAAAAAAACAACTCTACTGTGAATCAAGGTATTAATATGTAAAATGATATATTTTTTGGTCTTGCTAGCTGTTCTCTGAATAATATTTTGGGACTGTCAAAATGCTGTTCTCTATGAAAGCCATTGTCTGAGAAGCCACTTAGTGTTCTGGGGTAGTTGGATAAGCCTTTTTGAAAACAGGCTGTCTGATGCCAAAATTGACAGACTGCCAAATTTCAGGACTAAAATGCAATCATTATATTGATTTTTTCATCTAGTATTGCTTCTATAAAGAACTTTATTTTTTCTATGTCTACAGTTACTGGTTAGAGAACACCGCATCGATGGGCCGCTCAGTAAGGAAATGTTGGCTGCTGAATGTAGAAGTTTTATCCAAGACTTCAAGATTACCATAACTCAAGCAAACAACGTTGAAAAGATGACAAGGAACCAGGCGGAGAGTGGGTTGTGGAAAAGACAGAGGTTGGGCCGGATCACTGCTTCGGTAGCACATGATGTTAAAGTGAGAAAAGACGGTACAAATCCAGACAAATTGTTAAATAGAATCATGAGTAGTGACAAACATGACATCAGTTCAGTGCCCAGTGTTAGATATGGCGTCACTCACGAGAAAAAGGCCAAGCAACAGTACTGTGCGACTATGAGAAGAGATCACAGGAACTTTGAGATGAGAGACAGTGGACTTGTTATCGACACCACCTTTCCTGTGTTTGCAGCATCGCTTGATGGTGTGCGTACATGTGATTGCCACGGTGAAGGTTTGGTTGAGGTGAAGTGTACCTTTAAGTACAGAGACTGTTTTGTTGGTGATATTCCCAATATTGATCACCAGTTTTATTTAAAACCAAATTCACTTGTTCTTAAAGAAAGTCATAGGTATTACTCACAAGTACAATTTCAAATGTTTGTTTGCCAGAAACAATTCTGTGACTTTGTTGTATATAGTGATAAAGGTGTTTCTGTACAGACAGTATATTATGATGCAACACATGTTAGAGATCTTGTAGACAAGTGCACATCATTTGCATTCAATGAACTTGTACCACGAATAATAGTGAAAATAATGGAAGGGGATGATGAATGAAAAGGAAAAGACTTTCTGTGAAAACTTCTATAAAATAACATCAGTGAAGCACTTCAAAAGTTTCAATACATAAATGTTCCATTTCTTCTCAGAAGATTGTAATTGCACTGATATGATGAGAAACAGTCCCAATTACCATTTACTGAAATGAACATACTTGAAAACTTATCTAGTATCTTGATGTCTACCTTACATATAGATATATGGCAACAGGAAATAAAAAACAAAAATGTAAAAGCATGTATAGTTCTTGTAAATTTAATGTTTTGTATTTTTTTTTTTATTAAATTAACATATTTACATATCTTTGTTTTTTTTTATTTTGCACTGAAGTACATAAGCAAGTAAATGTACAAATAAATATTTTGAACAGTTTCTTATAGATTGCTTTTGGTAGAAAGAAGTTAAGAGTACAGTAATCCTACTGTTATGTGTTTCACACACATCAGTAGGATTACTGTAGTCTTAATTTCTTGACAATTATTCTTTTTACTGCAATGTAGGAATTTCACAACATATAATTTCATTGTCTCATTCTGATAGATCAAGCAACATTTATTTAACTAATTTCGGCTGAAGATTAGTAAGAGCACCACATATCTGCAAAATATCGTCGGCGTGCTTTATCAATGAAATTGGCAAAGTGTGCTTCAGAATTTGGAAGTTTTTAATTCTTTCAATTGCTCTTTCCACATGTATACGAACTCGAGAAAGTCTTCTCGCAACCTCTACTTCCTTTTGAGCAAGTTGTTTTTTCCCTCTTGTAAATGGTGGGATAGCTAATGAAGCACCATGAACAGCAAGCTCTTCAGAAATCAAAAATCCCCTATCAGCAAGAACGAGATCCCCAAATTCCAACTTTTCATAAAAGCCTGATTTTGCTGTTAGTTCTTTGTCCGATACACGTCCACCCCAACACTTCGAAAGGAAACTGATAGCTCCATATGGGGTTATACCAACTAAAAACTTGAGGGTATTGTGATGCTTGTAATTAGAGTATGTCTTTGCATGTGTATCTAGATTTGATGGCCTTTGTATGAAAATTTCACTACAATCAATAATCACACGACATTTCTTGTATTTCAACCTAAATGATTTGGGCATATTCTTCAGGATAGTTGCCTTGTCACGTCATGCATTCAATAGCGGATATTCAATCGTATCTACTCGGCAATCCCCGTAACAAGTCGGTAGATATACCTCGTAGGCAGTACATGAATACACCAGAAATCCTGGGGTAATTCGCCTTATTTCCGGCGGATAACGCAAAATGCACACAGGCACTAAATATGTATTTAAATACACACGAATTAGTTATATATCACAATTGAATGTTTTTTTACCCTTTTCATTAAAGATGATCATATGAACACATCTTTGTTTCATATTTTGTCAATCAGCTCTTTCCGGCAATCCCCGGCTTGTGACGGGGATTGCCGAGTTGATATGATTGGCCCTTCGTTGCTGACCTACTTTCAAAAATGGCTCCCCATTACCTCCGAGGTTATTTTTAGAAATGGCCGAGGTGTTCCGAATGCTATAGATCTAGAGGCTGTGTCCGTGCTTTCGGCTGGTTGGTTCCATTTTTTTTCAAACGCGTCCAAAGGTTTAAATGCAGACTGAGGGATTACCTTTGGGTTGAAAGGATAGATTCCACAAGTGGAAAATCCCTTTGTAATGTTATAATTTGTGAAGGTTTTTTCATATGCTATTTTAAATAAGGCTGGCCAGTTCCATTTGCACACCATGTTGTTTGGTGGTGAAGCCATGAACTGGGTGCAAAATCTGTCATACTCTCGTGAATAGGGTCCAAACAGTGTCCTGTCCAGTGGATTACGGACATTTTCTACGACTTTATTACAAAATAACCCTTTCATAGAATTCGCTAAATTATTTGAAATTTTATTGTGAATTCAAAAATGAGAAGAAAAATGCAGGTCGACGATTTAGTATTTTTTTTTTTTTTTTGTAAAATGACAATTTCCATAGTAACCATTTTGGGCAAAAATGCAAAAATGACCATTCTATCTTTAAAGGTAATAAAATAATTTTTCGAAGGTTTATCAACACAAAAAACATGAATTCATACATTCAATACTTTATAATTCAATGTTATTTTAAATTATTACAATCAAAACAATTTTTGTAATCCAAATCAATTTTTCAAAATTTTTTATTCGACAAAAAACAATGAAAATTCATATGTTTATTACAAAATTCTTTCATAAAATTTTTCAGTATGTGAAGTAAAATTTAATCTTCAAATGCAAAAAAAAGTATATGTTGACGAGTTAGTTTTTCTGTAAAATGACAGTTTCCATGGTAACCGTATTTGAAAAACATTGATCAAAACGACTAGAAACACTTTCATCTTGAAAAATAGAAGCTGGGGACTTAATATACATAAGAAATATATAATACTGTTAATAAACTTTTATAGTTTTATGGATAATATGATCATTCCTTGAAAAAAATTGCATAAAGAACATTTCATCAGATATGAAACGTTTATCCGACTACTATGCGAGTACCTCTTCAGTAACAGATTAATATCTCCCTTGGATGCGCAGATGAGGTGCGCAGAAAAGACTTCTGAGAACGTCCTTAAGCCACTGCGTAGTATGGGGAGGGAGTGTCATCATGATAATGTCGTTCTGGATTGCACTCTCGATAATATCTAAAGACTCATGGGAGCTATGTGAATCCAATACGAGGATTTTGGGGGCGGTCTTGTCCAATGTTAGGTAAAAAGACATGGTTCAACCATTCCGTCCCCGCCGAATCCTCCATCCATCCCTTGGTCTGATAGGTGCACCAAAAGGTCCTTCGCCAAGGATGAAAGAGTTGAGGGCCTTTTTCGTCTTACCTCTGACCACAATCATGGGCGGGACGTCGGTGCCGGCTGCATTCCAACAAGCCAATACAGTAATAGACTCCCTGGAGTTGCCAACTCGTCCAGGTACATTTCTGGTACCCTTTTCTGCAAGGACATGGCTTGTGCGTCAAGGACACGGATGTCTCGTCCATTTTCCATATTCTTTGTGGATGATGAACGACACCCTTTTACGTAAAGGTCTTCCCTAGATCTGAAAAGTACTTGTCCACAACAAAATGTGACGCTTTACAAAGCTATTAACCAAGTCGTCACCGGGAATCCCGTCTTTGAATGGAGGTTTTAATTCGAAAGACGCAGCAAGCCTGGCTGCCTTCCCTTTCAGATGTTTTCGATCAAGACCGAATCCCATCGCCGCAGCCGCCTGCACCTTATCGGCTTAAATTCTTTCAATATGGGAAGGGAAAGTATTTTGCTTCCCAAGGGTTGCTGACTAGTCAATCTGCCCTGTAACTCTGTCATGAGGAGTTGACCTCGGGACACTTTAACTGACCCGCTGCTTTCCTGACACTCATCCCGCAGTTTACGGCTGTCACTGCCTGTTCTAGATCTCCACGGTCATATTGGCAACGTATACTTTTTCCAGTATGAGGCATATCTGAAAACGATTCAATATTCTACCGTACGATTTTACATAAAAAAAATCAAATGAAACTTATTAATGTTTTATTCATTTTCTTTAGCAGATATAGAGCATAATTTGATTTTGACCCATACCCCGATATTTCGGAAAGTGGGATGAGCCTTAACACTTAGAACGTACTACTCTACACTTTTGAATAAGATCCTATAAATAGTTTCAAAGATAATATAAGCGTATCTCTTCAGCAATTTCTGACAGTCTATTATGTTCTGAGTCCATATTACTATAATGTTAAAATCTAAAATCATGGCATGGAAAAATAACAAACAAATACTAATTACAACATACAATTAAAAACGATCTTCAGTTGTGTGAGTTTTACGCCAATCTGTCTTCTGACAGCACATTCGCCTCAACGGACACCATTCTGATGAAGCTTCTGCAGTCGTAAGTTACCGCGTTGTTACGGAAGCGAACATCAATCTTTGTCTAAAAATATCCCAGATTCCAACTACGTAATGAAACTATGTGCTTGTGTATAGGTCATCACTCTGATCATTTAAAATTTTGTAAAAGGGTGTTGGGTGTGCGGATGAGCACTTGCTCAAACGCTGTTTATGGCGAACTTGGCCGTTATCCTCTTTATATAAGTAGGTCTGTGGGTTTTATTAAGTATTGGTGCAAAATACTTTCTTCGGACAACATTCTGATTACCAAAGTCTATGAACAAGGTCTAATTGATGGTGAAAACGGTTCTGCTAATTGGGTAAGTGATGTTAAGAATCTTCTTAATACGTACGGTTTTGGGTATGCATTTAATAATACAGCAGAATTAAATATCAAAACCTTCCCATATATTTTTAAGCAACGTTTAATTGAAACTTTCATTCAACAATGGCATCATTCCATTGAAACCACTTCACTTTTAGATACTTACAAATGTTTTATAACGAATTTTGAATATGAACATTATTTAGACGTGTTGCCAAACTCCTTAAGAATCATTTTATCAAGGTTAAGATTCACATCGCACTCCTTGAGGATACAGACAGGGAGGTTTGGGCGAAATAGAATTAATAGAAATGAACGATATTGTCTAAGTTGTAATTCAAAAGACATCGAAGATGAATTTCACTTTATTTGTGTCTGTGTTTGTTTTAATAATCAACGGAAAAAGTATTTGAAGAAATTTTACTATAACAGACCAAATATGTTTAAATTTATTGAACTCGTGAAATCAACAGATAAAAATACACTATTTTAGAGTTGCAAAATACGCAAAGGAAGCCTTTTCAATCAGAAATTCAATTGTATAGTTGTTGTTGTTGTTGTTGTATTTTTTCTTTTGAATTTATCCTCATGATATGTTTCTTTTTTCATACACCATGTGATATATTTGTTTTTCATGCTATGTATGTATGATGATGTACTATATACAAGTCGTGAAATAACAATATGTTCTGTTCTGTTCTGTTGATTGGTAGGATATATTTAGAAATAATGTTAAAGGATTGCCTTGTTTAGAGAACAGAGGCGTTCGTTACATGTGGACAAGAAACACAGTGTCTTTCAGAATTAGCGATATCTTTTATTCTGCTCCGAAATTTGTGCAACAAAGAAGCGAAATTTTTGCAATAATTTGATATAACCAACACCTGTGGTCATTTTTTCTCATTTAAAGAATATTTGACAATACCGCAAAGGCTGCATTTCGTTTTGTGGTGAAAATGAAGGACTTTTTCAGGGGATAATTTTTTATTAAAAGAAAGAACAAAAACATATTGGAACAACTTAAAGACAATTCATCTCCTGATTCTTTATTGCATACAAAAGATACACATGCAATCCATTGTTTTGCCAAAACTTGTGTTTATATAGAAAATCACCAATCGCCCGTAATTTTTCCAGTGTTGTATTTTTACACGTAAATAAATTCATAATGAAAGTTTTTTTTAAATGAGTTATTTATTAAAAATGAACTACACTTCCGAGAGGGAAATGTTTCACATATTTGGGTGACAAATATATACTATAGAGATGGGGGAAGGGTGCCGAATAACGCCGAATATTTCGTCAAAAAAAAAACCTATTGCATTCAAATTGTAAATCTCATTTGCCACGGAAATAGTGTGTATGAGTAAATTCTATTTTTTCTCAGTATTTGATTAGATAACCATTTGTTGAGACAAGATCTGATAGCAGTATGCAACATACAAGCCTTTAATTCAAAGAAACACAAATACCATACAGTGTCATTTGTATGATACTCAACACAAATATGTTTATTATCGTTATGGCCTTTGTATTAATATCAAAAGGAATTTGAATTTGGATTATAAAAGAAGGCAAGTAATTTTGATAAAGCGATGTATCCCATTCATAGGAATCTTACTTGAAGTACAAGGAAAAAGTCGAATCTATTTTCAAACCAGAGACAAGTATTGCTGCAACAAAGCAAGTGATCTGGCATAAGCCAGTACGTTTAGGTCACTGTACACGCAGCTAAAACGCACATTGGCAAGTCTTTTCTTAGCTGTATTGTCAAACTGATGAAATGCTTGAACTTCAAATCATATATGGTAGCAGATTGTTTGTATGACTCGTATCTTGAATAGAACAGTCTTGAAAGAAATGCGAGTGTTTGGTGGTGTTGCCATTGACTTCATGCATGTTAGACCGGAGGAATTCAAGCAGATTGAACAGATTCTGGAAACTGTTGATCAAAATCCAACTTGTTGACAGTTTTTTTTCACCGACACTTTTTGTTCATCAGTTTGAACATAAAGGGAGAGGGAGGCTTATATCCATGTGAAGCATGTGACCTTGAATTATATATAATGGAGTAATTCTTCCTTCCTAAACAGACACAATGTCAGTTTATTAGAATTGGATATTGTATGTAGATATTATTGCGGGTGCAGGAGTGGTGATCAGTTTGGAGTAGCAAACTAAAGTTAAGATTGGAAAATGAGTTCTCACAGACGCTTTAGACGTTTATAAACGTAGATCGACCTTCTACTCTTCCGTCTTTGCACCAGGCTGCATTAATACTTTTATTAACTTTATTAAAACAACAAGTCATAACCCACATAAGCTTCACATGGAAGAGATGATGCTTGTGTACACATGGAATGCTCATGATCAAAGCCTTTAACAAGCGGAAAAGTAATTGAATCCATTGAATAAAGTAGACCACACGTGTCCAAGTCATGACACTGTCCAGATCCTGAAAGTGCGAATGTGACAGATTACATAAAGCTATGAGAGAGAAACAGAAGCATTACAGATATACCATGTGGTTTATGTGCATTCCCCTCTTTTCTCACTGACGGGTATGTTCTTATCATCACAAAGACACACAAAGTATGGTCTACTGTAACCTATACAGCTAGTCAATGTAGACATCAACCAAGAGGCGCCTGATATTGTGATAGATATTGTATCGGCATTGGTCTACCGCATAGTTTAGCTGCATAGTGAACGTTTTATAGACTTGTTTGCATTTATCCATTAAATACTGAACCCGTATGAAAATACTATGATGAACGAGGAAATGTCAAATACAAATCGATTTCTGGCAAAATAAATGAGTTATGAGACTTTCAGAAGAAGTCACCATAGAGCATGACTTTTTATTGCCGATGTCATGCCGAATAGAAAAGTAATCAATGCATAGCAAGTAAAACACAAACTGCTTCTTGCTAGTAATCGTGCCATCTTCAGCTTCAATGAGAATACCACACTAGAGACTTAAGATGAAGACATATTCAGTCATGATGAGACAGACATGAATGTAATCTCCGATGTTCTGGAGATTTCTAGATCCAGCCAGGGCGTCGTCAATGTGCTTAGTGGTGATATGGATATATTTGTTCTTCTAATCCATTGTAGTGTTCACAATCAAAGGGAACAATTAGAGCCTTGAACACAGTCTCGTTACATAATCATGGACTCTTTAATATGATTGGATGAAAAGGAGCACCAAATGGCTTGTTTTGGAAAACAGAAAGCGGCCAAAGAATATTATGAAGTTTTGATGAAGAAGTACCAGGAACATGGATAATTTCATTTTATGCCGCAATTTGACTGAAATACTGTAAATTCCCAATCCAACTAAAAACCACACATAGATAATTTTTGGCCATATGACATTGTCCAATTTTGATATCCATAAAGATTGCTGCAACATTTGCAAAATCATTTTAATGTTTGTTTTAATACAATTTTTCTCTAAACCTGTCACTTCATTCTTTTGGTAGTCAACATTTTTATGCAGATAGCATCCAAGTAACTATGTAAGCTGAAGCAGCAGTGGGGTTTGGTAGAAAAACCAGCAACAAGGTCTGTATATGTAGCAGGATAACAGATATTGTCAAGTTTTTTATTTATAGCAACATTGAGGTTTGCAGACATAAACACATTGTCTGGGTTTTTTAAGGAAAACGAGACATTGATTAATTTGTACAAATTAATTTACCATGCTGGTAATACAAATATTTACAGCTGCTTTTGTAGTTACTCACAAAATGTGGTTTTAGCTTCCCTAAAAACATGGTTTCTACTTTTACCACATTTTTAGAATGAAGTTATCATTCAAAGTCAGGGCTGGGTTAAACCTTGCAAGTGATTGTTCATAAAACCTTTGGTAAAAGCAACTTTTCTTTATATCAATAGACATAACATTTAAATCTTAGATCTAAGATTGCCATTATTCAGCATTATATTCATGCACCATTCCTTCCTCCTTCAAAATCATGTATGAGGGTTCGATTCCCTTTCAAGGCTTCATAAATGCTGGTGCAAAAGGGACAGATTGCCTGGTGGTCCCACATGGTTTGAAGGGGAGAAAATATTTGGAAAAGAAAGTGTGAAAAAATGAGATGATGTTGAGTGTTTCTTTAAAGCAACTCTGAAATTTATCACATTTACCATGAGATGTTCTTTATTTTTTGCAATGGTTTGAGTGTATATAGTAGATATTTGTCTATGTGTCTTTATGTATTAGGATTTGTCTTTAAAATTGATGCACTGATTAGCAGATAAATATAGCTTGAAAGATTGATAGGCAGAGGTCCAATGTGAGTCTATTATAGGCCCTCCCTCCCTCCCTCCCTCCTCTCCTCCTCCTCCCTCCTCCCTCCCTCCCTCCCTCCCCTCCCTCCCTCCCTCCCCTCCCTCTCCCTCCCTCCCTCCCTCCCTCCCTCCCTCCCTCCCTCCCTCCCTCCCTCCCTCCCTCCCTCCCTCCCTCCCTCCTCCCTCCCTCCCTCCTCCTCCTCCCTCCCTCCTCCCTCCCTCCCTCCCTCCTCCCTCCCTCCCTCCTCCCTCCTCCTCCCTCCCTCCCTCCTCCCTCCCTCCCTCCCTCCTCCTCCCTCCCTCCCTCCCCTCCCCCCCTGCCTGCCTGCCTGCCTGCCTGCCTGCCTGCCTGCCTGCCTGCCTGCCTGCCTGCCTGCCTGCCTCCATCCCTCCCTCCCTCCCTCCCTCCATCCCTCCATCCCTCCATCCCTCCATCCCTCCATCCCTCCATCCCTCCCTCCCACAATCCATCCCACAATCCATCCCACAATCCATCCATCCATCCCTCTGTGGTCCGATATTGACTCGTCAAACCAAAAGAACAGTAATCATCCCTGTGATAGCACAAAGCTTCTTTTTCTACAATATTTCTGTAACATGATGGTCGAACCTTATATTGACAAAACTTACAAACATACTTTGTTTAGACTTCCGTCTGTTTAAACGGGTCTTATGTAGTCAATCTTTTTGCCTAATCAATAAACGTATGACCATAAAAATGTGTTCGTTCGTCTGTGAATAATAGACATTACAGCAGACCCCATTTTCCGTTAAAGAATCGTTAAAAATGGGTCAGTTTCTTTGTAGATGTGACACGACAACAACATAAGGCACTTTTTCCTTAAAGTCCTTTTATAATACAATAGTTTTGTCATTGCCTGACAAAAATTATACTCTAACTGTCAGTACGTACACCTGTCTGTACGGGATAGGGTATAGCCAATTGGTAATATTGACCAAGTTTGGAAACCATTTGTGGGAAAAGTAGCGAAAATAAACTCTTACAACTCCTTTGGATCGGCAGTCTCATTCAATATTAATAATAAAACTAAATCATCATGGCCCTGTTCAAAGCCTCATTCCTGACCCGTATTCTAAGAACCCCGAAAAATAATCAAATTTGATCGTATATTTGGCACGTTTTCTGAACGAATTTAAGGCTTCTTTTCCTGAAACCTTTACACATTATGGGAAAGAAATTCTAGCACAATACTTACATATGTGATATTTGACTTTCTCTTCGCCCGTTTGTTCGAACGAATCAATGCCCTTGACCAACAAGAAAAGAAAGTGGAAAAATCGGTATTGGGTGCTCGTACGGACAGCCGTACAGACATAAGACAATATTTCAACATTAGTTTACAAACAATTTTTCGTAAATTTACAGGTGGTGTAATAACGTACATAATGTTCTTTCAAGTAAACATATCTTGAACAACTGAGTAGATTGGAAATGAAATACATATCCCTAAATCATTCAAGGAAAATCCCGTGTTTTCCCAATTGTTCATTCTTTCAACTATAACCAAAGGGAAACAGACATACGGACATATATGAATCTCATTTCTCTATTTCTTTATACATTGGCTTCATTTTAGCCCAAAACAATGGTTGAGGTGATTTTTTTTTTAAATCATTTATGATATCATTAATACTTCTAGGACCGCCAACAGGTAATTTCGGATAAGCATGGTCCGGATCAGGCAGGGGTATGAAGTTTGCCTTGAAATAAGTTATAACTTCAATGGAAATATTTCCAACAAAATTTTTTTGAAGCCACGGGCAATAGAATTTTTAAAAAAAAGTATGATTATGGGTTTTGTGTTTGAATGATTTTACGGTTGCTCAAAATTGGTACAATTTGACTAATTTCCGACTGCACTTATGAGGTGTTGCACTGCGTAATAACATGTAAAGGGAGTACGGACAGACACAAAAACACGACATTAGAAATAAACTAATACATTGTAAAAGCGGATAAGTCCCAATCCATGGGTAAAATTCAAGACAACTTTCGGTCTTAAATAGGTAAATTAAATTGTTTTACTCTTTTTTCGAACCGATTGATAGAATTCCGGAAATATTTCGGTTGCGGACCGTGGGTTGGATGTTCGCCTCGCAATGTGTTTTACTTTTCGATGGGATTGTTTCAAACATATTCATTCTTTAGATCAGGAAATGGACTATTAGAATCTGATAAATAGTTGCAAATCTTGAATGGTGTCTGATTTTATGACCGTTTCAAAACCGTCTAATGTTATAATAACTTAATAAATGTCACATAACTAAAACTGCCTTTTTTAATGTAATTTGGTTTATGTAATGGTTTTTACATTCTTCTTACGGTAACAAAGCAAACCCGATGAAAAACGTTTATTTCAGAAAGTTTAAGATTGAGAGTTCGTTTGAAGGACAACTTCCCCCAGTTTTGGCAAACAGGCGAAAATAGAAAATGGTCTCTTAAGGCAAGATCTTGACTAAAAAGCTTAGAAACCATCTCTATTATATTCCTGGCCTTACTAGACAAGTTTTAAAACCTAGTACAAGTTTCTATGATTTCATTTTTGTTCGAAACTCTCGGTACCTTAATTGAGTTCTTAGATTAGGCTAAAATGGTATATATAGGTACCCATCTAACTAACAATGTTTATATTTTTCTTTCTTTGTTTTTATCGCAATTTTTTAGGGTGGGGTTATAGGTCATACCTAAGGTAAAAAAAAATTAACACTTAGATATTCAAAAAGGTATCAGCAATTAATAGAAGGCTTTGCATATGTCAGTATATCCTGAAATGGCGCTTTATGGCTAAACAGTGATTTGTATATATTTAACTCATTGTCGTCCGTGTATCTGACTGTTCGTACACATGTTTGTAAGTAGTAGGTATAGCCGAAATATATTAGCTATGAAGATCCTAGTCCGATTGTCCATAATCCTTTCATACGTGGTCTCGCACATCAAAGTGTGGTTATATTGACCAAAGTAAAGAATCTACTTGTAAAAGTCAGCAAAATCTACATACTTTCCAAAGTGCCATTTAGGACCAAACTTGGAGTGGCCTGCTTCCATCAAGCTGATTTCAATGGTCTTGTGTGCCCCAGTCATCGACCTCCACAGGAAATAACTTAAAGCAAATAAAAGTTCATATGTCATCAAGATTTCTCCTGTCATTTATCACATTTTGTATCAAAGAGTATAATAAAGTATAATGAGCATGTCTATTCAGGTAAATGGTTAAATGTAAAATTTCACATTATTTATATCATTGCTACCATGCATACACACATCAACATCATCATGGTTTATATTGAAGGAAGCTGATTTGGTGCAATAAATTGTGATTTGCTGAAAAATGTTTGATTCCTTGACAAAACATATGTGCTGCAAATCTTTTCTCAGGATATTAGTGTTGCTTGATCATAAGATTTTTCAATGCTTTCTGATCTGATATTTTTATTACAAATATCATTTAAGAACAGGCGGTATATATCTCAATCCAAATAACTTTGCAGATCTTTCATATCCTTTCCTAATTAATATGATATTGTTGGTTTTTTTACACTGGCTGTACTCTGTATGCAAAATGCTTTTTTAACTTTCAAGCTGACTATTCTCCCAACATACATGCATTATATCGATATGGAAATTACCCTAGAACTGTATTGTTCTTGTTCTGACCAGAGAAATTGTCCATGTTGAGCTTCACATGCTGCTCCCCAATTTCCAAATCTTGGACGAATTCATCGTCACAATTTATTGTTATTTCATATGGGATGGTACTTGCGGTAGAACATTGACTGTTTTCCATTTTCGGGCTAATTACATATTCATTTATTACGAATTCAGATGAAATAAAGTTAAAATAAATCGAAATCGTCTATCTGTTGTTTCGTCTGACAGTTGTTTAGTTTACTTCCGGTCCGTGCTTTTTTGTTAAGAAACACAAACTAAAAACCAAAACCTGTGGGTAATAAAACAAAATTAAAACTCCGATAACAAACCACACACTTTGCAATACTTCCCTTCATCGTTGACTGAAGTATCGACTCTGATAGTGTTTCAAGCACGATCAAAACTCTTTTTGACGCCCCAAAGGGAATGTGTCAAAGTTATCGAAGACGAAAGGTCATCTCAACATTTTCTGTCGTATGAACTTCTCCACAATTAAATCGTTTTATCAACCGTATTTCAGTGAACTTTGTTCAATTAGTAGAGTATTTGGTAATTATGACGCCATCTTTAATGCTGATCTTTAATCGAGTTTTTCTCGATAACGTCATTTGATGACGTTGGGCCAAAAGTCTCAGACACTGGCACATATGGCCATGCGTTACGCAAAAAGGGTCACTCGGACACTTGACCTAAAAAAAACACGCAAAAACGACGTTGTTCGTAATCAAAATGGTTGACACTAGCCGTAGTTTCGATTAAACACGGTTTGATTAGAAATGGTTTGTGTAAACTTGAAGATGGGTCCATTTGAGGTAATTACTTTTTTTTAAAACATGTTAATGATTGTTAAATCTGTGCGGCGATAGAAATATAAGCTTGTTTTATTGGCTAGAAATGTCTCCATGACGTTGGCAAAAACTCAACGAACTGTCTTTTTTTATCAAAATAATGATGGAAAGTATATGGAAAAAAATAAAACTTTGATTTAAACTATGGAATTTCCATGCTTTTAAAGGAGTTCGGTCGAAACTGTTTATGCCATACACAATCGTAATTTCTCGGGTATTTCCCTGAGTCGAATAAGCCCGATGATTCCAAATATTAATACCGTAGTATATCTAATATTCGTCTATCATGATACAAAAATCGCCACGTTTCGAGTGTATGGCTAAAAGTGTTCTATAAATATAACTTTATTGATATTAGCATTATTGATTTTATATTATATCTGCATTCGTGGCACAAAGGCTTTAGTCCTTGTTTCTTACGCGAGATCCGATTCCGGTCAGGTTAATTTTTCCTTTTTTTTCTTGTAAAAAGTTATAGCAGAGAAGATTATATAACTTTTAAGTTCTCCTTTAATGACACGTTGTTTTCTCAACAGAAATAAGATAGCATTGCGATTTTTACGTGTATATTTTCCCGTTCAAATACCACTTTATATCAATTAGATTGTGATAATTATTATTTCTTGTTTACTTCAAATGTAAGATCTATAAAAGAAGATTTAAATGTGTGTTGGTTTCATTCGAAATCAATTTTCTCTTTGTATTATATCTTACACTTAAATCCTTCCCGGTTTTATTTGTTAAGGGCATTTTGTCAATTTCAGAGGTTGGTGTTGAGTTCAGATTTTGAGATGGAGAGACTGACAGACGAGGTTGTGTATTGGGATGAAGAGAACCATGAGATTAATGCAAGAAGGGCAAGGTAGACATTTTGTAATGTAAATGATAAAACGAGAAATACATTTCATAATATAATGAGTATTCAATACCAACGGAGGTGTGCCTCGCTTTAACGGAAAAAAGCTGCCTTTATATTTGAAAAGGTTACTTTCAGTGTGGACCTTTTAATAGACTTAAATGTTAGGCTTTCCGGACATGCCAGCAGCTTCTAAAGGACGCGACGAAAATACTACACCAAGTCGTGGCACTAAAAGGGAATTCAAACAAATTTGATATGTTTTGCCGTGGTTACAGAGCGGACCCCCCTAAGCTATTTTCTATTTTCAAATGAATTAAAATGATGCACATGTACAAGATCAAAACAAAGAGAGGACTGTTCAATGGATGAAAGGCTTCGTGAATTATTTATCCAGTATATTCAGTCAGTGCTTACGAGGTCTTGAATAAACGCAAAACAAAGAAGCATAATGTAAACGGAGAAGTTATTTGTGATGAAAAACTACATTTTTTGGATTTATTGGCCAGTCAATTCAGAGCCCTAGTCCAATACTGTTGGATCAAGGTTTAGGCCTTGCTTGTGGTCTTTTTTGTGCACCAACTGGGTTTCTGCATACTTGGCTGGGGAAATTTATGATTTAATCTGATTATGTAATTTTCTTGATTTGCATAATCTTACATCATTTCAATTATGTGATGTAATCATTTTCCTAATGCTGAGTATTTGATTGTTTGTGTTCCACTTGTAATCATTTATCGTCATTTACTAAGATAATAAATGACATAACCTCATACATATGTTGTCTGTTTTTTATTATTTTATGTTAGATATCAAGTTTAATCATTATGTCGAGGAGTTGTGCAGATAAATATGTCATTGTCGTTTACATTGAGGTGCTTATTGTTACCTCCATATCTTGACAAGCACTGAAAACTAATGAGTATTCTCTGGCTAACGAAATACATTTGTTAGTGTGTTGGATTGCAAAGATTCATGACAGTTTTTCTGCAAAATTTAGAATTGATTTTTCTTTCATTTCGAAAGGATTACATGTGTTTTACTTATTGACAATACCAGACATAGATGCGTTGAGGTCTGGCCATTTATCATTTTCAAATAAATAACAACAAGCCATCAATCTATAACATAGACTGTTATATGAAGCGAATTGGGGTCAGGTGCCAACGATTGAAAAGACTTTGTCAGTATCTCCCTGATTGTCAAACATTGACATCATTATTCAAAGATTTGGAGTATAAAAGGCCATATGCATGAGGAATACTGGCTGAGCCCAAAAGGAGGAATGTCAGATAAATAAAAGACATAACAGAAGTAATAAAAAGATAGCTTAAAGAGACCTCTTTAACAAGAAGTATGCATTGAAACCGATTTCAGCCTAACACTGTTCAAAGAACAAAAATAATTACATTCAATTGTTATGAGTCGATAATTTGCCACTAAACAACAGGAAATTGAGTTGTGAAATATATCACATATAATAAACTAATCGAGTGCAGAGAGATATGATACTACAACAGTAATGGAGAAATGTATTAACAAAAATAAAACAAATCCAGTATTAATAAATGAATATATATAAAACCGATCACATGGGGCAGCCGAACATAAGGTTTAGCATCGAAACTTATGATAAAACATTTAAAAACCTTAAATGCTAGAGTGTAGACACATTCTAACCACTCTGAATACAATCCGCTATGTGAAAAATATGTAAATGAAGATAAACACATACAATCCTGAACAAAATGAGTTCATAAGAGAAATTGACTCATCATAACTAATTGATTATCATCATCTTAATTTGAAAGAATACTGAACAAAATGAGAAATTGGAAAAGAATCTATGTCTCAAATACAACAATTACAATCAAACGAAATAATAAAACTTTTTTAAAAAAGTTTCCTCATTTCGGAAATAATGTCATCTGTTGCTGCCTTTGAAATTTTTTATACATGTAATTATTCTGTTATGTTTAGATGTGCATTTATGATAAGCTTGTACTTATTCCGTTGAATTTGGGTGGTGGAGGGGGAAGTGGAGGCGTTTTAAAATGACATAGTGTCTGCCAGTTGTTTACAAAGGGAACTAGTAAAGAATGATGTTCATTGGCCGGCTGGTACCTAGAGGCTCTTCCATTAGTTGGATAGACAGTGATAACCCATTCAAGTAACATGAAGAACCGCTTATAATGGAATAGCCTTATCAAGCACTGCGAGGGGAAAATCGTCGTTTCCAGATAAAACTATTTATTTTCAATAAATTTCATATTTATTTAGTTACACGAGTTTTAGATCGTGTCAACAGTTCTTCAGTTGTTTTGCTTTAGGCGGACAAGTATCTATACTTGACATACCAGCTTTATAAAGGCTTTAGGGGGGGGGGGGGCAGTATATTTAATTGACATACCAGCTTTATATAGGCTTTAGGGAGGGGGACAGTATATTTAGATGACATACCAGCTTTATATAGGCTTCAGGGAGGGAGGGGGGGGGCAGTTTATATAATTGACATACCAGCTTAAAAATAGGCTTTCGGGGGACACGTATATAAAATTGACATACCAGCTTTATATAAGCTTAAGGGAGGGGGCAGTATATAAAATTGACATATCAGCTTTAAATAGGCTTTAGGGGGAAAAGAAAAGAATATAAAATTGATACACCAGCTAAAAGTAGGCATACCAGCTTAAAATAGGCTTTAGGGGGACCAGAATAAATAATTGACATATCAGCTTTGAATAGGCTGTAGGGGGACCCAGGTGCGAATACAGGAATTCTAGTTAGGGGGAGGGCGTAAACTCAGCCTTTAACCCTTTACCAACAGCCAAATTTTCGACTGTCCCAAATTGAAAGAGTTTGCAGACAACGTTTCAAAATGTGATGAAAATAATATTCTGGTAGGGCAGAAAACATTTTGTGAAAAGGAGTAATTGCCCGTTAAGAGCAATTTCACTTTTTCCCACAATGATTTCCATAGTCACCTGCAACAAACTAGTCAAATGCTGTTATTGATTGGTGAAGGTTTAAGCTGGAGACTGCTTAGGCCCTATGTGGGTGGAATGCAAAGCGCTGCTAGGGGGTTCAGTGGGCAAAGCCTGATTTTATGATGTTTTGGAAGCCTTTAAACATCCTCTCATAAGTTAAAACACCTCACTAAAGTCGAGATAAGATACTTCCCAATTGGATCATATCAATTAAATTTTATGGACATTGAAGGAAAAAGTGAATTTTTGTCCTTCATTGACCACTTGCTATTTAGTAAAAGTAGAGGAAAATACGTTAATGCAAATTAGGCTGTCGTTGGTATGATTTTCTGTCCTTGTATGTTTTTAAGTAAAGTATTATTGGATTTACATTCCCATTGATGAAGAGCAGTTACGTTCGTTTTAACAATGACCTCAATGTTGTATTACATGTATATAGGCAACTTACTAGAAATAGAACTTCAAGTTGAACACAAAAAAAACAGGCCTATCATGTAGACGTATAAAGACATTTTTAAAAATTGCGTATTATAGGAAAATACTAAGATCCATATTTCACCCATTATAGTGACTAAATTTTCAGACTTTCATGCAATTATGTTAGCAACAAACAGGTGTCTAAACGTGAAGAGTCTTATCACCAAAGGCATCTCTGTCGCAGTTGTTGATTAATAAATTAAGAATCAACCCTTTTTGCAAACTCAGATCCTTTTTGGGAAATCTCTTGACTGATTTTCATAGCCTCTAATTATCTAAAATAATAAAGACCTAAGGTCTAGTTCAGATGCCTGTTTAAGTCATGTGTATGATAAGGCCTAGCTTACA
Source organism: Cerastoderma edule (assembly GCA_947846245.1). NCBI lineage: Eukaryota > Metazoa > Mollusca > Bivalvia > Cardiida > Cardiidae > Cerastoderma > Cerastoderma edule. The sequence continues at coordinate 18,775,712 of OX401407.1, read as the reverse complement.
TATCTATGGGTGGATTGAACAGTGTTTCTTTCAAGCAAGGCTTCACATGACAAACTGTAGATATGGGCTCGTTTAATCAACCCTTGCATCGCATTTTTTCTGCTATTTCCCATTATTGCTGTTTCGGTTTTTTTGAAAAAATTCATCGCTATATAGCAGATTTATCACGAGACAGAGGATCTTGTTGCAACTTGTATCGTTCAATCGGAAAGAAACTCAATGGGGGCGGGACAAAAATACACAAATATGAAAAAAAATATTTGATCAGGAAAAAATCCAACCGAGTAGTTTTCAGTTAATCGGCCTGTGTGTGTGTGTGTGTTTAATCACAACGTATGACGTCAAACACACATGGCGTTGTTAGTACTTTCACTTTGTACTTGGAATAAAAACACACGCTGCAAAACAAAATTGGAATATCATTTATTCAGTGTTCGTAAAACTTTGATATGAATCTAATACACTAAGACACGGTTTCGCCGCCACCTTGCCCTACTAAGTCTTTTCGAGTAAACAAATAGTCACGTGATCAACGCCCACTGAAATCGCATTGCGTACATAAGGTTGTCTACGAAAGATTTCTTCTATGACAGCCAAAAAAATAAAGAAATGATATAGACAATTATAAAATTTAATAACTTTTCTATCATAATACAGATCTTTTTTTCATTTTTCTTTGAAAATAACGTCGGAATTGTTGCATTAATCATGATATCGTGATACGTCGTAGTTACCGCGACTGACATTTACAAGACGGCGGGTTTTGCATTTGGGGACGCATTTAGTCCAAAAGAGCTTCTTAGTTCCTAAAAAATATTCACCGAATCTGAATTTACCACATGGCTTCTTAGTTTAATCAAAGACATAACAAAAATTAAAAAGTATTTGGTTTTAGTCAATCAAAGCTTGCTCTTACAAATAAAGAATTTCCACTGACTCCCATGTGGCTTTACATTTGCTTGTTTAAATTAAAAAGGATCCTACAGGTAGATTTATAACTTAAGAGATCGTAACAAAATTGAACTTTTTCAGAAATCTTCTTACCCTTTGGGAAACAATTTAATTTGATTTCTTTTAATTGAAATACCTCCATCATCCAAGCACCAACCTGTTTAGTTAACAAACATCACAACATTGCCCGTTTTCATTTGATAGTATTAGCACCAAATTCCGCTGTATCTTTCTGCTATCATGTTTTCAATGAAAGAAAGTGCTTCTGACAAACCAATTACCTACACATTCTTCTGGATTATTTAGAGCCTTATGACATGGCACAGGCAAATAAATGATTCAATATAAATGATGAGTAGGCAGCTCATTTTGTCCAGCTGCCTGACTTATAATAATACTATTTTAATTAGAAATAGCGTATATAATAAGGACCAAATGCTTATGTCACCAAGGAGCAATAATTAAACACAAGTTCGAAAGTCATTATCTTCTTTAAATATTTCCTTCTAATTGGATTTTTGGGCACAAACGTATTGTATTGTTACATAGAACATGTTAAAGGGTTATGTTACAATGTTTGAGGTAACGTAACAAAATCATTAATTACTTTTTTCGCAATACATGATTTAAGTCTAACTTGAACTTGTGTGCACAAATGAACCAACGTATTTACCCTGTAGGCAATATTTAAAAAAAAGATAAGTGATATATTAAATATGAAAGCTCTGTACATAGCAGCTTTACTTTTTAGAAAAAGCTTCATTCCTGGTTTACATGTCTAGGAGCATTGTTGTTTCAAAATTTGCAAATGTAAATTTATTCCACTACTCATGTTCACTGAATTATTTTCAAGAATTGGAATACATCGTTCTTATTGTCTGTTTAGCTGCCTAATACTAAATTCTGATTGGCCTGTCTTTATTATTCATTTGAAGTTTATTTAGTATATAGAACTAGTGATTTGTTTGTTCAATAACAATTTTGAAAATAAGAGTTTCTAGTCAACATATAAAACAATTTCTTGTTGAAATATGTAATATCGTTACCTGCATTAAATTGATCGACACTGCCGTCATCATCTGTTTCGCTAACATAGCTTCCAACATCAAAAGGATCTGGGTTTGCAAAATGAATATAATCTTTCACTTATTATCACAATATTATACCCCAATAAGATAACAACAATTAACAACATCAATAAGTTGACCTAGCGGGCCCAACATGGGTTGTCTCTTTGCACGAAGCACATATACTAGAAAGCAGAAATATGTTAACAACAGATGTTGACTGAGCCGAGAAGATGTTCCGGATAACAGTCAAACCAAAGCGACTTTAACGATAAATATGGTTTCAAAAATTAAGAAAAAATATTAATCGTGCATTTCATATAGAATAGCTATTTTCTCACATTTCTTATGAAAAAATTGTAACAATTCGTTTTGTAGTAGTAATAATGGATCAAGAAACACCAAACTCCAAATGGCATTCTTCATGTATGCATTGTGATTCTGGTATAAAAAGTAAGTATCTACGATCAGGCTTCCACTATTTCCAACAATGTTAAACTCATAATTTGATGAACAATTAAACATGAACGTAACAAACTAGGGATCTTTTTTTTCAATCTTCTTGTTGTCATCCATAGTAAATCGAGATGAACCAGAAAAGGATAAAACGATTCGGATAAACCATCAACTGTTTCCCATGTTAATTCAATTAACATGTATTGTTGTGTTCACGTTAAGCATATCTTAAATAACGATCCCTGTTCCAGCTTTAATATTTATGTAAAACAAAGCTCATGAATACAAAAACACTAATTTATGACCGCCTTGACTTGAAATAAACATCGGGTGCCATGAGAATTTTTCTTATATAAAGCCTCCAAGCATGGAGAAGATGACAAAATAACTGATGTATTGCAACCAGTTTTGTTAATGTTCATTATTGTAATCGTGAAAAAGTGTTCGACAATGATTAAGAGAACACGAGCTCTCGGAGGCATACTTTACATAGGCGATGTATCTGCTTTAAAAACACATTTAATTTATTAGAATAAATCGCGAAGATGGATTTTCTCATAAGAGCAAACCTTTTTCATTGTAAAATGATACAAAGTGATTTCGTGGTCGTCTGCTGCTGCTTCAAAATATGACAAGCCATAAAACTCTACATAGGGTTATGAGACATATATCGCCTAAGAAACAATGCCTATGTAAAGATACGCTTTATTTTACTGGATAAGTAAACTTTATTTAACTTTTTTTTTCACATACCATTGGTAGTGTTTTCATTGTGCTAGAAGAAAAATAGTATTCAACAAATTTTAATTTCCCTCAAATAATAAAGAATATATGAGCATACCTATACCCAAAATTTGAAATGTGAATGTGAAAATTATCTGTCGATAAGAAGTATCTATATTATTCGGTATAACATCGTTTTGGGGTAGATAAATGCATATTTATCTGTCGTCATCATTATCATAACAATAATTATGATCACAATTCTGATAAACATGAATTTCTCAATTCTATTCGAAGAAAAAAATTATAAACTTCTAATTCCTGTACAAGATGTTACTCGAATGTAAACAATGAAGTTAAACTGGTGGGCATCAAACTTGTGAAAATAGCACTTTAGAAAATAAATAATAATAGTGCGGGCGTTATATTTTCATAACCCTGTGGTTTTATGCTATGCTTCAACACATTATTTCATAATTTATAAATCATATTGTCCAGTTTTGCAGTTTTTCTGAGCTCTAGCATACATTTAACATTCAGCCGTACCACAAATAACAATGCTTTTATTTTTAGCCATCTTAATTGCATGTGCAATGTAGAAGCAATATGGAAAAAAGAAATATGGTATTATGACACGAAGAGTTTTAGAATTAACTCGTACAAATCTAAATCATATCAAAAGATGCATGAAGAAGCTATTGAATTTTCTCTTGTCATATGAAACCAAGACAGAGATGTCCTCATCTTCTTTCGATATTCTAGATTAACTCTTCCAATTTTCGCCGTTGCATTGTTATCTGAGGGTATCTTAAAGATAGTTCTAACATTAAGCGTTGTGTGCGTCGTTGTGCTTTGTTAGACACAAAATAAAGCAACATTCATCTAAAGATATTCAAGGGCATAAATATAACACAACACAGATTTATGGCGATATATCCTTTCTCCGACATAATTTTTATTTTGAACTATCGATAATAATATGATAATAGGCAAAGCCTAAACCGGGCGAAAGAGATTTGTTCTTTCAATTAATGTACAGTGCTATAATTCTGGATTTGTATAACATAATGTTCCCTTTGTATTGTATCAGTCATACTTGGCAAGGAAGCAATGTCCTGTCAGGAGGCACTCCCATTTAAAAGAAATAGCCATTGTCAAGATACAAATCAGATATGTTTGATATATAACCTACGACGCCAACTACTGTATTTTACCACTGTGGATATATTATATGAGTTGCTAACCATTATGAATGGTGCATAGTCATTAGACAGAAGTATATTTGGTATTGAGCTTGAATAATTATGCATTTGATACTTTGGCTTGTATGATATTATTTCGAAAGGCATTGCACCACGACTTTTTGAATTTCCAAACAAAGAGTAATGCTATTCGTATGGGTTAAATGGCCAGTGTATAGGGTAACTAGGATGATCCAGGCTGTAACTGTGGCGTAGAATGAAATATCTACGTCTGGATCATTCGGACTATGTCCAGCGAGGAATATTGGAAGGTTCTGGTGGGGAAATAACAGGAGCAGGGATTAATGTCGATTGATATAAAACTGGAACACCCTGTTGAAAATGGTGTTAAACCATAATCCAACAATAGCATCTCAGACTTGTTTACATTTATGTATGGTTGGATGCTATCAATAGATACTCCATAACCACATTTTAGCTGTGATCCAGGTCCTACCAAAAACTATCTTTGGGGGGTGGGGGGGTCGGGGGGTGGAACGCTTCTTCATGTTGAATTATTTTAATTTGACTAAACCACAGAGCAGCGATGTTTTTATGGGGTAAGTGATGGGTGGCTTAGAAGGTTTATTTGCAGCGACTAATGAGGAAATAATAGGAACAAACAGGGATATGTCTATTGACACAACTGAAGCATTCTGTTGAAAATGTTGTTAAACTATTATCAAACATAGCATCTAAGACACATTATCATGTATGTGTGGTTGGTGGTTCTCGCTAGATACTCTCATGTTTTAGCTGTCCTACCCATATCAGTAATGCAATAAGAAACAGAAGACACTGTTTGTGCAATATCAAAACCACCAAACTAAAGAATTTGAATTCCAAAACCTCTCCATGCAAAATGAGGATTCAACACAAGACTTCAGTAAGTACAATGTACTTCATATATGTGAAGCACTTACAGTATTGTCTTGCACTGAAACCTTGATTTTCACCAAATTGTATGTTGTAAGCATATGTTTTCTCTGAATCATTCTTAAAAATCTTTCACAACATATGATTTAGTGATGAAATAGAAAAATTTGTACTACAAAGGAAATCCATCATTGTCAAAATTCTTTAAAATTATCTACAGCACCAAAAGTCCTTCTATAATAAGTTGAAACAAAAAAAAAAAGATAATTCTATTGTTAAACAATTGACAAATTTTGTTTAAGGTAATTAGTAGTAATAACAAACACTTGTCTCAATAGGATATGTACAGATCTATACAAAAACTTGTTCAAATAATCAGCCATAGTCTTAGCCTATGTTCGGTTTAACCTTCTGCAAAATGCAATGCATGATTTACATTAAATAGTTTTAATAAAGAAAGTTATATAAGTTTTCATATTTTCCACATTTAAACATAACCTTTGCTTCAATGTTGTGCCAATAACCTGTTACTCCTTTTAACGAACTATTGATTAAAGTATTATTTCCAAAAGTTTTGTTTTATCATCTTCAGGGTGTAATATCAATAATTGTTGAATATTTCACAATTTACAAAAAGGAGTCCAATTTGAGAACAAAGCACATAATTTTTGTAAATTACTTTAACTATTACATCTTCTTTTGAAAGTAAACAGGCAACATGCCATCATTTATCCATAAACCTTACTTCAAGCTTTATTTGCGACTGTTACCAATGAAAGCAATAGCAGACCACAAGAAAGTTGCATAATTTAACTATGACATTTGATTTAAACTATAATGAGAAAAAGGATAATTGCTCATTTAGTCATTTGACTATATTCATGATTTTGTCAAAGTGTTTTTTAAAACCATTATAAAAGGTAGAAAGAATTGAACATATCTTTAACAGAGAATAATAAGAAGCCAATGTGATGCAAGGGAATCTTTCAAAACAATGTTTCTATAAATTACAATATCTTTTACCCAATAATATTTAGAAATTATTATTGTTTATGCTTTATTGCTAGAAATGTCCAAATGATTTGAAAATGCAAAGCCCTCATTGTTTGAAATAGAAATTATTTGCAACCAAAAGTGTTTGTAATCAGAAAAAAGAGAGCATTTTTGTAAAGAATAAAATCATTGTGACAAAAGGGAAAACTTGCTGTAGAAATAATTTAGTTACAATGGTGGCTTTACTCAAATCTGTTATGCCCTGCTTGCTTCAAAAAGTGTTTACATAATTTAACAATTTACCAAACCCCAAATTTTTTACTGTCCAAAATTGAAAGTGTTTGAAGACATTTGAAATAAAATCTTTTGATAGGGTAGAAAGTATTGTGGGAAAAGGAAAAACGTGCTTGTCATGAGCAATTTCTCCTTTCCCCACAACGTTTTCCTAAGTCATCTTCAACAAAGTGGTTAAATTTTATTTTTGTTTGGTAATGGGTTAACTGGATTTACTCTGTCCCATAGGCTGGCCTCTTAACACAAGTTTGACATTTAAACTTTTAGAGAAAAAAATACAGGGACAATTTTCATACACGTCTTCATCTGTTCTCTTTTTGTCAGCACTTTCAGGTACAGTTCCTCCTCTGTCAGGCACACATATTTCTGTTTAAAAGAAATAATGGAAGAAACATAAGTTTAAAACAAAATCCATGTTAAAATGGTTCTTTCTTTGTCACTGTACCTCATATACAGCAGAAGTGTTTTGATGTGTAATATGTACATAAAACATGAATGTTGAATAGATATCATTTCAAAAGTAATGTACGGTATTCTTTTTTGTATTCCCAAACTTTGTTTTGAATAGCTTTTAATGGCAACATGTTTGCCAAAATCTTGGTATAGAATTACTTATGCTGTCTTTGTTCGTTTAGTTGTAATCCTTATAGACTGAGCCATGTACATTAATGGAAAACAAATCTATTCCAGCCACTTGTTTGAAATTCATTAGTCATTATGCATCCTTTTACATCATTGTTTATTAAGATTTCTCATCATATTATGAATGGAAGGAAGATAGAGTGATCTAGTTTAAAAATATTGCAGTGCAGTTTTTTTCTAGAAAAAACATGCTAAGAGGACGTATTGACATGTACACAAACTATAACCCATAAAATTTATGTTTGACATAGTATTGAAAACAGTATAAAACACATGTAGTTCAGGTAAAACCTTCTTTCTAAAGTAAAAAGCTGTTCAAACCAAAATTTCCTTGTTTGTCTTATCTGTATTTGCAAGGTATTATTCATATCATAATTACTTATGAAAAAGATAAGTTGTACTTACATGTGCTTATAAAACAAAGAATCTTTCTTTATGCAGTACCACAACATTCATTTCTTTGGTTGCCGGTTCACATTTGACATTCACACAGTCTGAACTATGGCTGATTCTGGAAAGCGGACAAATGAAATTTACTTAAAAGTCATTACTATGTTCCCCGACTATGTCTCCACTAATAATCGGTGAAAAGACATATTTTGGAAGTCATCAGGATAGGTAGATTCAAGGTTCAAAGAGCAAAGAACGTGTGAATAAAAAAACAAACAGACACATCGTCAATCCAAAAAGAAGAATCCAATACGGATCAAGATTACTCAGCCTTGAAATGATATCAATGTAAACAAACCTTTTTTCGTCTCTAAAATGTATGTCCATATTGCCCGTAGCTTTTAACACTGGAAAGTGTACTAAATACTACCTCGACACATAGATAGATGCGGTGACATAAATCAATATTCGGAGTAAGACAGTGCTCGTAGTGTCCATCTTGTTTGTAAACATAGAATGACGGTCCAGACTCTCTTCAATTTATCTATCTCGCTTTTAACAAAATGTACTGTCAAAATATGCGTTCTTTATACGAAAATGAAAGTGTACAAAAGGTTATCTTACCTGACATCATCGTTTTCGATGTTCGTTCAACAAGGCGATTATTTCATTCGATTTAAGATTTGAAGCGGTGATCGGAACGATGATGATTTGTAAAGAAAATGTCTTGTCACGTGATACACAAAAACGGAAAGTGCACGTTACAGTTTTTGGTGTAATCACTATGTCAACATGTGAAGAATTGACGGGTTTTAGGATGAGAGACGCCACCTTCACCAAATAAATAGAAAATGTTGAAATACGGTCTAAATTTTACAAAACTATTTATTGTTTAAGATGTTGTAAAAAATATTCGGAGGAAAATCCTTCTATTTTTTGCTTGTTGACTTTGATTTTTCCACATCATTGCTAGTAAAAGAGCTGAATAAAAATAAATTTTCGGACAAGATGGCGCCATATGGGGCAGAAAAACGGTTTGCAACCAACATGGCCGAAAAAAGTCCTATAGGGTTCTGAGTAATTCGGAAATCCTTGGTTTTGTAGGTACCTTCTTTCGTTTCGTACGTACGTGTAACATATAGGCGGTCTTCAGACCGTGCCTTCGGCACGGTCTTTCGCCCGTAATACAATTGTTTACATCCTACGAAGGCAACGTCCAATCGCAGCACACTTTAAATGCACATGTCTATTCGAGGTTCCACAGTGAATATCGATTTATTTGTAATACTCTTGAAGGAATGCGATCTCTTTTCGTCTAGATATTGAGACAATGGTCCAATGATTTTGTTGTTCACAGACAAAAATATGTCGTGATTTTTCTGGCAAAAACACTTCAATAGTGTGTAAGAACGAGCACACATGTAAACACGTGTATACGTTTAATTAAAGTGTTAGAATAAAAGCATATTTAGATAATTTGTACATCTTACTGTTTATTCCAAATAAAATGAATATCTTTATTCAAAGCTAAAATATTGTGTGTAACACACACATGCGTTAAGTAATGGTGTTGGAGGAATTGAATATCATGATATCTTATCCCAAGTCAAATCAGATCCCAAATGACTTATATTTAAATTTAACCAGAAATTCGACGTTGGTTAACTTAGACCAGTAGCTTATCATACTTTGAACAGAAATTCACAGTTAACCGGGATTTAACCACTTGGTTATTTTAACCGAAGTTTATTCATTTATAATTGGATGCTGTTAAGTAACATATATTTAATATTAGCTAAAAGTTTAACAAATGTCGCATTTTGGGCTTCATATAGGAAAAAGACAAGAAATATCACTTGGAAATAGCCGACGCCAATCAATTTGACATAAGTAAAAGGCATACAACACAATTTATTAGATAACTACTATTATTCGCCTTTATTGTGAATATGCCGTTTGATTTTCGTCTTTCAACTGACAAAAAATCAAGAATCGTTAATCGTAACGCCATATTGTTACTTTTTTAATTGTCCTAAAACTATTGTCTGAAAAGCATTATCCGAAACATATGCCACTTAAAAGACCCTACTTTCTGTCCGTTGTTAGCAACAAATTAACAGATCTTGAGTAAACTTTACTTATCATCATGAATGGTTTATCAGGTAAGTAGGTATATTTTTCATTTAAGTATGAAATCATTGTAACTATTTTTTGCAATTTTTATCGTGTAATCAAGTATTTCAAATAAAAAAAAGTTTTTGTCATTTATAAATCCTGATCGATAAAACTGAAAGCAGACAGTAGGTGCAGCCACTCATTAACACTTTACCGACTAGGCGAACACAGTTTGTCAAAATAAAGATATGGATGTTTGTTAAAAATTGAACAATTTATGTAGAATTGAGGTTAATAATGGCAGAAATCTTGATTTTGAGTATCTTTAACATAGAGTTTAAGTTTACAAACTGAATAGTGAATATGTTAATATACTGAACAAAAAAAGTTTAGTCATACTTTTAAATTCACATCATTTTAACACCTAAGAAATTTAAGCACTTCCTCCAGTCAAAATACATTTGGTTGGAGACTGGGTTTATGAATTTAATGTATAGATTTTTCTCACGTGACGGGTCTTTTATCGTTAGACGGAATAAAACTCAACATGCATGTGTACCACGTGCACGGGCAGTTGGATGTCCTGAGTGCACTCAGTTTACCTTTAGTCACACAGCATTTCTATTGGTATTTCGAAAACTTAGAAAAACATCTTTAAGATTAAGCATGGGACGCCGCGCTGGGATGACGTCGACTCAACGTCGCATGGCCATTGGGATGCTGACCGCCGGGTCCAGGGTTAGGAGATATTGCCCGGCATTTCGGCCCATTTGAACGTGTTGTTCATCGTCTTAAGGCAATGTTTAACCAAACTGGGAGCGTATCTGACCTACCACGCTCAGGCAGACCACGCAAATCCACGGCACGTCACGAGCTAGTTTGTAGTGACGTTATTGAGACTTTACCGGTTTTTTTACACGACGAGAAGAGAACTCTCGGATCGTTTGCAACAAGCACCAGGTTCTAGCGTCTGTTATCAAACCGTTCAGACCCGTCTGCGTGCTGAAGGTTTAATGGGCCACAGCGCATCTTCAGTGGACCAGGCTAATATGGAATCGCATTTTGTCTACGGAGACGACGTGGTGAGCGTTTTTACCCTTAAAACGTGATTTAGAGACACCGTTAGGGAGGCGGCAGCGTGATGATTTTGGGTGGAATTTCACACCAAGGACAAACCAGGTTACAAAAGTCGTTACGTTAAATGCAGTTCGCTATTGTGATGAAATCACCCGCCCAGTAGTGCGCCCGTATATCAGCGGCCAGCAAACATACACGTTACAGTATGGTAACACCCGTCTTCACGTTGCACGTCACAAAATGGATACTCCTAGGCAACTCCAGATTCAAACTCTCGACTGGCCAGCTCGTTCACCAGATTTGTCCCCATTGAACATCTTTGGGATGACCTACGCAGACATGTCCGTCAACGTCATGACGTTAGTAACGTCAGAGAACCGGAAGACACACTACGTCAATTGCCCCGTCGGATACTCCTAAGAGTAATCAGACTACTCATAAACACCATGACAAGGCGATGCCTTGCAGTAAGGATAAAGATAAAGGGCATACACGTTACTAAAGAAATCTTATAAAGTCTGAATTTTGACTTTGACCCCTAATGTAATGAAATGGATCGTACGGCGATATTGAAAAACGGAACAATCCGATAATTTGAGATTTAAGTTGAAAATGAATTGTCTTTCAAATAAATAAGTAATTTATATTCCTTTTTTGAGTTATAGCCTGTTGTTTCCGAACTGACTAAACTTATTTTACTCAGTATATATAAGTACTTATCTGCCTCCCTAGCCTAATGGTATTATTGACGCACCTCCACTTAGACGCCCAGGGGTCAAATCCAGTTTAGATCAACTTTCTTATTCAATTGAATTTTTGATTTTTATGTTAGACTTTTAACTGGAGATTTCTTGAAAAAAAAAATATAAAACAATACGATGCTTTTGCATGATTGATCAGGTGAATCGTCTTCGTTTATATGCAGTACATCCATATAAAGGTATACCTTTTCTTAATGAAGCATATGTCCGCTATCATCTAAGATTAAAGACCTAGCTAAAAGGTGTAATAATGACCTTGTATACATGTACATATATTTCCATAACAGGATGCCTCAGCCAAAGTGCATTCAGTGAGTTGTAAACTAAAGGTTCACCAGTGAAGGTCAGTCAACAAATATCTTGGAAAGAATTTGTGTAGGAACTTTTTTAGTAAAAGTACGGATTCAGATTACATTTGAGGTAAATGTTCAAGACAAGCTTACCGTCAAGACATTGCAGACAGAATATTACAATAGCCCAAAGATTCTGAAAATCTATCACTTTCAAGTTTGGGCAGCCCACCCACTAAAAAAGATTTAGACTGAAACAAGGAACCATGGCTCCTGCTTTGTTTGAAAAAAGCCTAATCCACGACTGGTTGTTGTTCGCCAGTAGCTCAGAACCGAAATTTTTTTTCAACACAACATCATTATAACAGGAAAAAGTAGATGTTTTTCATGTCAATCAAACAGTGAACTGAGGCGCGTCAACCCGGGAGCATTTTGCAATTCTAAACCATTGGACTACACTTTTTTCATCGGAACAGTAGTGACCGACCTACTCGATAAAGTGCGCCAACTAACAAAAAATACCATGGGGAAACGAATGAACTTCGAAAACGTTGAAAACCGTTTCAATTATTTGAAAATGCTGAATAAAGTTTTAAGACCTATACAGTGTATTAAAACAACTAAAAATCACGTGTCTTGGTAATTTCGCACAGTTCGAATATAATAGCGCGAAATTATGGTCATCGCATGACATTGTTCAATACAGTGGATAAATGGGCGTTTTTAAAGCACGTGAAAACGGTGCGTGTCTTGTATATACCGCCTCGTCAAGGTATTTCAAAGAAAATGTGTTGTTTATTTGAAGTTAAGGGAAGACTGTTTTTTTCGCGTGGTTCGAATAGAATAGCGCGGAGTTATGGTCATCGCGTAACGTAGTTCAATACAGTGGATAAATGGGTGTTGTCAGTATATATGTGTATTGCCATGTAGGCTAAAGCTTTTCGTAAAACAAAAGAGTGAGACAGTACCCAATTTGCGGTCCAACATTCAACCTGGAAATGGTAAAATGGACACGTGTTTCAAAAGTTCTTTACACCATGTTTGTTTTTATCTGTCTTTTTTCCTGGGCGAGACGGGCTTGTGGTTTTGTTTCTTGGTTGGTTTCTTCACCTAAATAAGTTGTGATTGTTGCCATAGATTTATTCAATATTTGCTGAATTTAAATTGTACCACTGACATTGCAACTGTAATAAACTCCGCATCTGTGCCGTACAGCGCCTCGTCAAGGTATTTCAAAGAAAAGTTGTGTTAAATATTTGAAGTTAAGGGAAGACTGCTTATTTAGTAGTTGTGACATTATCCCTTTGACTATGTTTGCAGGTACGTTGGGTTGTAGAAGCTGGAAATGCAAGAATTAATCGTTGGAAATACTTCGACAATATCCTCCCAACCAATCAAGTACCCTTCATGGCGACTATGTGCAGATTGTATGCCCTTTCCAATCGTTTCCTTGGGCCATATTCCCTAATCATCTTAAGTTTTCACTTAAGTTAAGAAATTTCTTATCATTTTTCCCTAGCTAAGAAAAGAAATTTCTTATCTCTGAGTGACATTCCCCAGTCAACTTAAGAAACTCTTACGGAAGAAAATTCTTAAATATAAGGAAAAGGATAAAAAAAAATATCGGAAGTTTGTCTCGATGGGCGCGAAATATGTCAAACTCAACAATGGCCAGTCCATCAAAGAAGCAAGGCAACCAAATTTAACAGTATCCGATAATCTTGTGATTGGTCCCCTCACGGGTTTTGACTTATTGGAAGATAGATAGGAATATAGACTCATATATATCGGAAGAGGCCAAAGTAAACTCCCTCTTTATTATTGAGTTTATGGCGAGGTTTTCTTTCCACTCTCAGCCCATCCTTGGGTCATACGAGATAAAGCATTAACAAAACTGAGTCCAACCTCATATATTTGAAATGCATCAATTATGAATGATACAAATAATTTTTTAATTACTGTAAATGTAAAATACTAGATCTATATCTATAACAAGGGATACATATTTATTATTTTTATTATGTTTATCTGGCTAGGCCGACTGTTCTATATAAGGAATTTTCTATAATGATTTCAGCAATAACATCTGCCACGAAAATGAAGATGTGGGATACTATATCTCAAAGGTTCACATCGAGGGCTAGTGTGCCAAGAGATCAAAGTGCCATAACGAAAAAATGGGACAATCTTTTTCAAATCCATAGGGCAGCCTACCAGGATTTTAAAAACAGCTTGTCTGCCACTGGTAATTATAGATAGAAAAATCTATTAAAAATTTGATACCTCATCAATTAAAAAAAAGATTATCCCCTCAATCACAGTGGGTGTATCAATCTACTTGGCTTTCAAATTAATTGTAATCATATTTTTGTTTTAATAAACCGTTACTTTAACACAAAACTGTCAAATATCAAGATATGATGGAAACTCGCAATATCATCATTTAGAAACAAAATTACTCTATCTGGAGCAATTCTTTAAAGGCAAAAAACAAGTGCTAATGATGATTATTTTAAGAAATTTCCATCTTTAGCTATCTATGCTACAGATAAAGGCAAGTTGGTAAATTTGATGAAAGTTCGATAAAGCAAAATTTATAATTTATTATGTATGGTTATAGTATTTCCTTCCATTTAATTACATATATATACGGTTTTTTTTTAAATAGTACAATTTGAGAAAGAAATTAATAAACCTTTCCATTGATTTTGTACAAGATCTCATTTGTTGGTAACTTGGGAATTGTTGTTAAGTACAACTTTCTGAGCTGATTATGTAATGTTCCGCAACCAACATATTGCAATATTTTAACCATTTTTCATCAAATTTTACTCAAACATGCTCCAGTGGTTAATAGGAAATAGTAAAATTTCACTTGAATCTGTTAACGAATAATAGTTTCCGTAGAGCTCCATTGTACATTTTACACACTTTCAGCAATGTCATGTCATTGCTAACAGTGAGTTTAAATTGCAATGGATATCTAGATATACGAGAAACATTGTTGATTTTTAAACCAATTTAGAGTATTTTACTTAAATCTAAAACTAGGCAAGCACGAGTTAAATTGGTGACAAAATGTTCCCAAAAAGGGGTAGGTCTACCAAACATTTCTGAATCAGACAGTATTTTTCATAAATGAACAACATAGTATTATATGTGGTTTTTTTTTTATATAGAGTAGCATGTAAGTAGAAATGTATTATTCATCATTGAATATATGTACCAAATATCCATAAATAATATTTTGGAGTAACACATTTTCTCAAGATAAAAACACTCACCAAAAGCGTATACTTTTCTATGTTAAATGTATGTTAATTGAAAATAAGCCTTTAAAAAAAAAGAATTAAAAGACAAGCTGTTTTTTTCCTAGGTGTAGGTGCGGCCCCAAAAGCCTTATCTGTCCTGACAAAATGTCCGGCCAAAAAAATGTAATGTCTATGCTATCAAGGTAAATTCTGATTCTTATTACTAATTTTACATACTTGTAATGGTTTTTCAGAAAAAAGAAAAGAATCTGTTAAAAACTATATTCGTAGTGCCAGCAAGAATAAAGCTGATGACGTTGAAAACACACATTTCAGGTAAGTGATTGTTTGAAAATAGCATTTTTTACCACTTCACTATAATCTTATGGTAATTGTTTTAACAAATTTAGTTAATCAACACCAGTACAAAGTAAAACAATTTACTTAGTGTTGTGTACATTACATTGTAATTCTTAAAAACCTTAAATATAGTATCACTTTAGTAATACAATAATGACATATGGCCGTTCAATTTAGGGCAAGCATTATTCAAAAAGAATCTAAATGACCCTTTTTATCAAATCTGACCTACATACAACAAGTTGTTGTCACAGCCTAAAGGATTGTGTTCACAGGTAAATACACTTGTATGTATTAAAAAAGATACTTAACATTTAATGATTTTTATTTCACTCATTGCAGCCTTGATGACAGCTTCAACGAAGACAACGATGAATTACCGGAAGTATTGTTCGACTCAAGGTAATGGTTACTACTTGAAAAAAGTCAGCATTTGGATATCTTTTAACAATTAATTGTTTAAATATTCCAACCTCATAGTGTTATGTACACAGATCACTTCTCTTAACTCATTCAACCCTAGTGATGCGTCAAGTCGGCTTTTACATATTATAATTAACTATTTCAGGTTTGATTTGTACCAAATCATAAAATGTTGAATGTGCATTTGACATCCTTTATATAAAAAGTATAGGATAACAAAACTTTCATAAAAAGGTATTGGCTGAATGATCTAATTCATTTAACAAAGATTATTACAAGAAAGTTTTGATATCATTTGAATATTTATTAATTTACATGCCAAAATAAATGATCCGATTTCCACAATTTTTGTATTGAAAATAAGAAAAATCTATGTCTTTGGGTATACACCGGCAAATTCACACTGGGTTAAAATATTCCATCTAAATAATACTGATATTTATAAAAAAAAATTGTCATAAACTATGCCTTAAATACACTTCACACAATAACGATTACTTTTAAAATTACATGTAATAATTAAGTCTTGGAAGTTATTTGCACTTAGATTAATTTCGTTTTTCAGTGAGGTCAAAGTAGTGTGCTGCAAGTGTGGTTGCCACAAGTCCATTAACGACCTGAAACACACAAAGCTAAAACTACAGATCCTGGTGCTGAGGAAACAGCTAAGGTTACCCATCAACATTGATAAATTGGAAATTCATCTGGCCACGAGTAATGTTCATAATACTATAATTTCACTATAAATTTTCAGAGTTGAATGAGTTCATTTGACTTACTGATACAAGCTTAAAGCCATTCTTGCGCTCATTTATACTTAAATTTATCAAGTTCTAGAAATTATTGTAAAGTAACTTAAAAGCACTTTAAATTTCCTTTTACACGTTAACATGATGCTTTTAAAAGCGTGAATACTGCAAGGTTTGTTTATAATAAGCGATAAAACAAGGTCAGCCAAGAATCATTGGGAACCAATAAAATCCAAGAAACTCTCCATTTTGAATGTTCACATCGTTATTGATGGATAGATGACGGTATTTTTGTGTTTCACATGTTTTTCTAGCACTGAGATCACCACTCCTTTATCCGACTGCTCCTTGCTTTTTAAGATGTGACTTGAATGTTAACAATGATATTTAATTGGTGGGCACCAAACTTTAGAAAATTCAACTTTAAAACATAGATAATGAATAGTGCAGGCGTTAAATTGCCATGACCCGGTGTTGTTTCGCTATGTTTCAACATATTCTATCATAATTTATAACTGGTATTACCCATTACATTTATTGCAGTTTTCTGTGCGCAAGTATGCTTTTAAGTAGAATCATAAAAGTTACAACTGGCACTATTTATAACGTACTCTAAGGACAATCCCCTGTTTTACAATGAATTTACATTGCAAAATGTCACTTTAATGTCCGTTTACTCAACAGCTTTATTTAAAAATATACTTTGGCGACATAGTCTCGGTAGCGTAGTCCAACTTGTGGCATATTCAGGCCGCCAGCATTCCCATGTCCGTCACCACCATTATTGCCATCGTCTCCATTTTGTGGTGGAATGGCACGTCTTTTACAGATGTTGTGCAGGATTACACAAGCCACTGAAAATATATTCACACAGTTAAAAAAATATTGGTTATCCATTTTTAGTGCATTTTCTTTTAAAAAATAGTTTTGCATCCTTTTCACTCGCCCCATACATTGGAAATTCAATGTTGTTTTCTTGTGATGTATGTACTATTCTTATGAGTGATGTGACATGTGAGTTTCAAAGAACCATTTATGTATTATATCAAGATCTGTGATAGAGTATAATGAGATAATTTTACAAAGCAAGTAACCTTTTTTACGCTTTAATAGGGAATACAAATTCTTTCTGTTAAAACATATATCCGTGTTACTATCTTATATGAATAAAATACAGTCCCTCCCTTATGCATGCTTTTTATCAATCTTTTATTTTCACAAAAGCGTTTTAACATTCATGAGAAATTTAAGAACTGGTCACAGTACTACAACTTATTAAATTGAAATTGCTCGCTTCAAACAGTTTTCGTCACTTTCAACACAAATAGAGTGGAACCAAGTTAGACGATTTAATTCTGCAATCAAAAAGAATGTCTTTATTTGATAGATGGTATATCTATTAATAAAATCAAACCATTACGGATTGGTATTGAATGTTTTGTCAATTCAACAAGTTGCAGTACTGTTTTTTAGTGATCCCACTAAGCTTATCTCACATTATACATGGTAGCCAAGTGGTTGGCAATCAGAGGTTAATTCAAACTTTTAGTTCTGACCACATTTTTTAAAAATGATTTGGACAAAATATGACTGCTACAGTGTTCAAGGCCTTTTTTAATATCTAACATTGTGAGCTAATGATCCATATCAAATAATTTGCGCAGCCCACTGTTTTGTAGGATTCGACTGTCATATGAGTTGGTCCTGGCCAACGAGCAATCACATCAACAAGCTCGTCATCCGCATTGCACACTAGCTTAACATTAATGCTGTGTTGAAAAATTAGTTGGCGGCGGGCCTGGATCTAACCTATTTGCATAAGCATGAAGTCGGTTACAAAACTAAAAAGGTTAAGAATCTGAGGGCCTGTTTTACACTTTCCTTGGTAGTTAAAAGAGACAATACAAATCTAATTAAACCCAATATGAGCTTTTTCCAGCAATAAATACATGCAGTCAAAGTCATGATGATAAAAAAAATCTCTTAACTTAGACTCATGTCTGAAAAAAAAAATGGAGTTTGTTTAAGTAAAACATATCTTACTTACAAATTACTTGAAAAAGTTTTAATTTTGCAATCAGAGTGGACTCATTGTTGATTGCCCAAGTCTCAGGCGATTGCATATTGTTCACAATGAATTCCATAATGTTGACACACAATGTTTGAGTCAGTGAAGTAACATGAGATTGCTCTTTAAGTTCAGAATTTAGACCACCTATTGTAACGTCATTAGACATATGGGCAAAGGTTTTCAGGGTATTTTTTTGACCTTAGCAAAGATTTTTTATTTGTCTGGTTTTTCTCCAGGGCAACGTATATAATTTGACATATATGTGTACCTTAAATGTTCATATATTTCTTTACATCTTTTTTTTATTGTACCAAACTTCTGAAATATGATGATATCTAGACTTTTAAGCTTCACTCCTTGTCAATTCGAACTTGTTATTCTGACATTTGAAATAGATGAATTCAGTGTGCATCTGCTTCCAGTTGTTTTAATTGTATAATAGTATGTATTTGGATTTGAAATACTTAATCATTTGTTTGTAAATTTTATGTATTGTCTTTTTATTTCTGTATATTATAGTATGCAAAAACAGAGCTTCGTCATGTCATATGGTGAGACTTTGATATTTTCAGATTGTATAGTCTTGTATTAATTCCAGATTCTTTCATCTTTCAGTTGCCAAAGAGTGAAAATGGAAACTCATAGAGGGTCTGCAAGCTTTTCTTCTTGCAAACGTTAGATATTTCTCAATCAGTTGTAAATTTGGCGTATTCAAAAGCTCAAATTCAGAGAATGCCTGGTAAGAATGGTCGAGGTCATACGACATAGTGAAGGTAGCTGATGGAACAAGGTCCCAGATGATGTTATGAATGAGTTCAGAAATTACATTTAATCATTTCATGCTGTTGATTCAAAAGTATTGCAGACAGAGTAGTCAAAAGCAGAACTTAGATGCAAGCCTGGATCTAGAAAAAATTAATGACCTCTACTGCAAGCATTGTGAAATTGACAGTTTAACAAAAGTCAAACTTATGTGTATTTTATAATGAATTGAATGTTGCATTTAATAAACCAGTTAGTGATTGGTGCATACCATATGACAATGCTTCAGCTGTTGATGAGATCAAAATGAAACACTAAACTGAAATACATATTCAAAACTGCTCTGCTAGAGAAAGCAAAGGAAATGAATAAGAATTGCCCAGGCGAATAGCACCATATATTCCCTATATGTGTGTGACATACTTTGATTTAGAACAAGTTCTGCCAACACCAAAAGAAGACAAAGTTATTTCAATTTTACTGTTTGTGATTTAGGAACATTAGAGGATCATTCATACTTACGGAAAGAGACAACTGCAAGTAGAGGAGCTTGCAAAATTGCTCCATGAATGAACAAAACTTAACAAGGGTATAAATAGATAAATCAGCCAATAGATGAATAGATAAACTGGACTTTGTACAAGCCTAAATAAAAGTCTGTTCTGTTCTATAAACATTTTATTCTTTATTTTGTTCACTGTTTTGCGCAAAACAAGAATAAGAATTACGTAACTATGTTACGGTAGGATAGTTACGGTATTGCCTTAGAAAATCAAATCTGTAACACACAACTATCTTGAAACATGTCATACATTATGTTTAATGAAGTTTGAAAGTATTGCGGTCAAAGGAGATATTTCTTAAAATGAGCAACAGCTCACTTTACCACATTTTAACATTATATAGTTATCATATATTATGTTATAGATGTCTCAATTTATTCGGATTTTTGTCAGAAAGTAGGTTTAGAACCGGTCAATTACGAAAGTCTAATCGCTCCTGTAAATATTCTTGCCATTTCATATCTTTTCTTTCTCGAATATTGTCTGGTACAGTTATATATCTAAATATGTTTTATAGTCGGGAGTCAATAATCGGGTCATTTAGGAAGGTCTACTGAGTCTTGTTAACAAATTCGTTATCTCATATCATCGACATAATTATGTATATAAAATTTCATATATCGTTATCTCATATCATCGACATAATTATGTACATAAAATTTCATATATATATTTTTTTGTAGGCATGAATGATAACTTGGTAACAAAGGTCTTCTTACTTGTCAACGGTATCCTAACTCTACATCATAGATAGGTGTCTGCTGCTGTATACTTATACTTTCATACATGTGTTTAAAAGTAGTATACAGGAATGGGTAGCTGGGATATTCACGAAAATCTTTTCATCCGTGTCGACTAACGCTATTGTTTTACTTTATCATTCAATATTCGTATGTTCAGATATACATCAACATGTGTTGCATATATCTAGTCTAATAACTCTTCATGATAGGCTTTGATAAGACTTTAATAATTTACATCACTTGTATATATATTACCACCCTAGCTACGCCGAGGCGAACAGAGGCTTTAGCCTCCGATGAAAATTGGTAAAAATAAGAAAAGATAAAAGAAAGACGGGAAAAGAAAAGAAAAAAAAGATATTATCTAAAATTCATTCGCGCTGCGTCACGACACTTTGACTTAGTATCTAAGTATATCTACTTATGTCACAAAAAGTGACAACATTTTGTTAAAATTTAAACATTTTTCATGTTCCGATCCATAGTTCGGTAGTTGTTCTATCACGATATTCATATTGTTCTAAGATACTTATGCTTTACCCTTTTTCCCATTTACACAAAAAAAATCAGCAGACATGTAACTAATAGTTATTCTAATTATTGGTATGTGAATAACAGATAAATATTACTCAACATCACTTGGACCTTTTCACACACATAAAAGTTTTAAAAATGTATGCATTCACAAGGGCGAAAAAAGTTCTAGGTGACTAGTTTCTGTACCTACTTGACATATCAAACAAACTTTAACTGGTGATTTATTCCGATTGTTAAAAGGCTTTAATTTTTCTAAAATATAACAATTTCTAGCACAAAAATTGCATGAGTCACTATTTTTCAAATTACTCCTAGAAATTGAACCAAATTCTTAAAATTCAATTCATAGCTTAATCATTACTTTTATTTAACATTCAAAACATTACAGCAAAATGTTTATTATGAATATATACCTAACAGTTTTTTGCTTCCCATGTAAAATTTTGTAAATTCACCAAGTACTCTTTCACATTGACCCCTCGAGATACTGACCAAGAGAAAATAATTCATTATCTACAAATGTTGAGAAGTATAACTTAGATAAACCCTCAGGAAAAAGAAGTTTGTAAAGGATTTATAAAAAGGAGAGCACTTAGCCACACAGAGATTGGCGAGAGTACAAGGGATTAAAGACAAGTCCTTGTGACTGTATGGGCGTATTAACATCATATTTTTCAAGATTTCGGATATTTGAATTCCCATAAGGCTGGGCAATAAAAAGGAATACCTAGGCTGATGGTATGTGTGCAGTTGGTTAACGTTTAGCTCGTAGCTGAGTTAGACAAGGTGTTGATATCGAGAAAGCTGAACATGTTGAAGTAAAAACAAACTTCACTCTGCGTTTTGTAAAGCTCAAATCAATAGATATGTATAAAACGAAGCTAGTAAAGTCAAAACTTACGATTCCACGAACATCAAAATTGCATCAAATAGTTATAGATTTCAACAATTATGAAATGATACAGTGTTGAGATGTGAGTCATACTTGCGTATCAGAATCAAATTGTTTCAAATATAATACACCATCAGAGTTTACATTTTTGGCGGAGCAGGGACCCTTTTTGGTTGAAATTTAAGAGTATTTCAAAATGCAGAACATTTCTGAGAAGCAAGGTTTACACACATAGCTTATTGCACGAAAGTTGGAATTTATTTGGAACATAACTTTATATAAATGCCTGCTTAATCTCAAAGTTACTGGAAGAACAGTGCATTTCAGACTCATAAGGCATTTAGTAAGTTGAAGTAAAGTTAAGTATATCCCAAATGTCATGCAGTGAATTAAAAGGCAATCATTCATAGCGCATGATTTAAATGCGATGCATTGTCCCGATTGTCCACAAAACTTCGCAAATTTGAAACACTAAAACCTGACATTATTACAAAGCCAATTTATGTCCGATATCATTTAGTAAGAACATCTTAGTTATTTTGAGAAGGTTCTGGGCTCGAATCCAAGTTTTTTAACATGTACTTTGTAGATTCTTAGCGATTTAAACGCCCTTACTTTCGTCAGGGGACCGATTGTGTGACTACTGTTCAAGCCGGGTGAAACATCGTCTTTGATATGATCCAGTAGCCACCGAATCCCACTTTACCTAGGCGATTTTTTTTATCCTGTCGTGGAAATGCATGGTACCCGATTTCTAGCAATTATGGTGGTAATGTTTTTAACGTTTACTTAAAATTAAAAGCAGGTATTATAAGCGCATGGGTGAAAGTTGAAGCATTTGAAAAACCTGAAATCTGTAGTTGATTATCCTGAAAAGGCATGTTTGCTATAACATTATATAGGGACAAAAAGTCTCAAAAACCTGAAATTCAGGAATAATCCTGAACGCTTTCACGCATGTAAGCGTTACTTTACAGAAGTCAGGACAAGCTCAAGCTCTCACGGCTAAAAGTAAAGAGAGTTTCCACACACATCTTACGAAAACTATACAGCTGTAGAAGATGGCCACGCCTTCCGCAGATGTCGATCGCATGTCAAAAACCTACCATAGCTTATTTGATGGAAGAAATAAATTAAACTTCCCAGTGACGTAATTAAATACGTCATTTCATACGTCACATATTAGCTGTTCTCAACCATCCTATTTAGGGGCTACGTCATCAGTGCACGCATCGAACCATTCTCCTACGCAGTGATCTTCCTTTTCATTGCGATTTTGTTTTTTGGTTTTACAGAATAATTATTCTATTATTATAAATAATACTCATTGGATGGGTCATTTTCAAAAAATGTTCCTATCTTGGGACACCAAAATCTCAAAAGTCGAGGTTGTTCTTTTTTTGTTTTAAAGAACTATTCTGAAACACCAACTTATAAGGAACAGAAAATTAACAAAATGCAATCTTACAGATTCCAATTGAATCATCAAGTTTTAAAGGTGATGGGGCCTTTTTGTCAATGCAGTTACCAGCTTTTAATTATCAATTGTACTCAAATTACAAAGGAGGTAGATTATTTTATTTCATTTCTTGAAACACGACGGTTCGACCAAAGAGAAAACCGAAAATCGCTTTTGTATTCCATTCTTAAGTAAAGTTTTACAGGCATTGTTTTTGCAAAATACGTTTAGAGAGGAATAACAACAGGTCAGTTTTAGCTTACACATTCACTTTTGTAATGCAAACATTGGATGTTGCTAATGTTAAATGATATGTTGTTATCTAAATTCCAAACACAAGCTTGTCTAATAAAGTCAAAGTAGACTGCATATGTGGGCCATTTACAGTGCCGTAACATCATTGACACTGCACGGTAACTGCATTGACCACAGTGGTAACTGCATTAACAAAGTTGTCAAGTTTATCTTATTCAGTCACAAAATGAAAATGCTAAAGACAAAACAAATTCCTTTTATACAAGAGACAGTTATGAAAGAGATACAAACATGTTTTAAATCCTCATTAACATATGAAAACGACAATTCAAAATTGCATGGTAACTTCATTGACACACCAGTAACACAATTGACATATATTATCTAGATAGTGATTTCTCATTACAAGGTGCTTAATAGTTGGTATAGTTGATCCAATATTTATTGACACAAACATTAACTGCAATGACATCATTGTTAAGTAGAAACTGTCATTACTCATCTGATCCCTTTGAAACAGGTTGAACAGAATACATAAGGGTCTAGCAGACCGTAAGGCCTTTTTTTGGGGGAAAAAACACTCAATGTACATTTACTCT
The DNA here is from genome assembly GCA_947846245.1 of Cerastoderma edule. NCBI lineage: Eukaryota > Metazoa > Mollusca > Bivalvia > Cardiida > Cardiidae > Cerastoderma > Cerastoderma edule. The sequence goes on along the minus strand of OX401407.1, from coordinate 18,751,172 downwards.
ATCCTTAAATCAAGCAAAATTTTGTTTCATTTTTGTGTAACTCAAGTAGCAGATCTTTAGCATTGGTAATATCTGCTTCACACAACACTCTTCTATCAGCTGCTCTCTTCAAACTTGCTCCGATACCATCCGGTATGCCTTTGCCATTCCCTTCTTCATGACAATTCCAAGATGCATTATTGCATCCAAGAGTAAATATTTTGGTACATAAGGGGTAAAAGTTGATTTTTCTGTTCATATTGGGTACTAGGTCCATCACTGTAAAATAAGATGTAATCAACCCTTGGACATTTGTTCTAAATGGCTTGTAACACTTGTGCTAATTAGACCCATATAGCTGTTGAACCATGCTTCAGGCTGTTTGACTATGTCTGGTGAACTTCCCACTTGATTAAACTCAGGATGTAGAGAGATCTGTTTTTGTGATGCCCCAAAATGCATACTAATGCTTGTAAGAATGTCTTGATCTTTTTTCTCATTGTATTTCATCTGCTTTTCTGCTGCAGTTAATGGCATCTTCAATGAAATAAATACAGAATATTAACAAATGTCTGTTGAATATCATTCAATGTCTTGAAAAGAATATTGTGCATTACTACTAGTAATTTACTAGTGATGATATACCATGACTAGATAGATGAACGGATTGCCCAGTGCAATAGATTGAGTAAATGTTACAGTACTTTTTAACAATATCTTTAGAAAAGATAACCAGAACCTAAATAAATATTTTTTAATGTTGTAATAAAGCAGGTCTTAAAGAAATCCACTTTAGTATGTTGTCAATTCTTCTCACATCAATTTGATATCAAATATGAAAAGGAAAGCAACTAGTTTTGCATATCTGAGAGGTTAAACTCTAAAAAACAAACAAATGTCAATGGAGTTACTAAACTGTCAATAGAGTAACCTTTCAACAATTTGTTTTGAATGATAGTCAAAAGACATTCTTACTGCAACATCACATTAAACACTAACAAGCACTGTCAAAATCAAACGCATTTGGAAATAAAAAGATTTTAAAAAAATATCACATATTTTATAGAGAGTGAATTTGCAAAAGTCAATACTGTTACCGTTCAATTTCAATAATCTTAAATCTGCTGTCAATGCAGTAACCAAGTACTAAGAACTACCTACACTTAGTGTACATTTTGAAATAACATACAATAATGATAGGCACAATCGGGTTAAATAATAAGAAATCCTGTTATATAATAGATTTTAAGAAATATGAGTTTTAAAGAAATATGTCAATGCAGTTTCCAGCCTTGTAAATCGTGTTACTTTTGCAATGGTAACTATTGACAGTAACTGCATTGACAATTCATTGATTATTTTACAATAGCATGATCACGTACATAAGAAAGTAAGAGATTTTTGTGTGTATTTGATCCTGATACATGCAAATTAAACTTATATAAATGATTTATATTGATTTTTGTAAAATATCAAGTAAAAAAGTATGGTAACAACATTTGACAAACCTTATTTATACGCTTGGTTCCGTTTTCTTTCAATCCATAAAAATCTTGCTTCATCCATTTTGGGGTGAAATGATTTGGTTTCTAGGTATAGACAAGAGATCGGAGAATTAGAATTATCAATTACGACCACCCTATGACCAACGGATATATCTTATTTTCGCATTTTAATCAAAAGTAACTGCATTGACAAGGAAACACTGGACACGCATATAACTTGACAATTTATATAGATATAAAGAAAACAGTGGTAATTCTTTACCTTATTCATAAAAACGGATTCTAACTGATTCTAACATGCCTAACTAGACATCAGTCGTATATATAAATTGGATGTAATTCATTTTTAAAAGTCAAAGTTCCATTTACGGACAGGTGTTTTCTTCCAAAACATAACAAACATATGCTTTTTATGTATTGAAAACAAAACCGGAGGGGATAATATTTTTTCATAAAGTCACTATAATCTAAGCCTGATGACTAACACATTCAGGTATTTGAAGTTTTGGCTGTTTGGTGAATAATTTCTCTGGACTGGAAAAAGAAACATTTTTTGAAAATGACCCGTATATGATCTTAAATCATTGTGATTAAGATATTGTATTCATATGATTCAAGAACACTTGTAACAAATGTCAGAAAATCAATTGAAGGGTCAATATGTCAGTTAATTTTAGAACTTAGTCGTCTCATACATGTAAAACTTTATATTACATGTGTTAACATGTAGTATGTGTTGTTGTGGCACCAATCTGTATTCTTCACAGTAATTATGGTTGTTTGATCATTAAAGTGAATAACAGTGGTCTTGAACACCTATGCATAGCCATTTTTTAAGTTTTTATTTTAATTCATGTGTATTATAAAAACAAAACAAATACTTTCTATGGAATTGTCCATAGCAATGTCTGTTAATACAACCGGTCCAAACAATGCATTGCCCATTTTCACGAATAACACTATTTGCATTTTCCGCCTGCATGCTGCAAAGAAATCCTATATCTGCAAGAGGGAATACAATTATATAAGTTTTTTGTCTATGTTTCCTGTTTTGACAATTACTCTTGGTCTAAATTACAACATCTATTTATCTAGATGGGGTTTAAAGTTGTTATCAGTTAGGTCGCAATTCTAATCTTAAATGATGGAGGAAGATCACACAACAACTGCCCAAAAGGGCTGGTCAAGCTGGGTAGAACCATTGGCACTCCACAAGTCAGTTGGGAAAATATCATTATGCCATCACTAGGGTTAAAACCCACGAAGAGGGACCATGTGATTTCAAACTTTGTAATCTAACTTCAGACCGCCGAGGACAATAAGAAAGGGAAAAACCATCAAAGGTCCCACAACACGTATTTTACATTTGTTTATATTACCTTGTAAATTTTATTGCGAGATTAAAACATTTTTCAGCCATTTATTCAAACTAAAATACCTAAACAATCCAGTGACAATGTTGTGCTTTCTTGTACTACCATTATTTATACATATAACTGTGTCTATTTCTCCGCTGCAACAAAGTTAATCTTGTTTAGAATCAAAATATCAAGTACAAATAATTTGCTTTAAAACAACAGTTATGGAGCCTGGTCAGAAACCTTACATATTCACTCTGAACAGATGTGTGAAGTATCAGCCCATTCCATTCAGTAGGTGTTGAGATATATTGTCTTAGAACAAACGTCTGCATAGTTTGGTTAAATTCGACACAGGAGTTATGAAATGTTGCCAGGGACGCACTATAATAACACCTAAGACATGTGTGAAACATCAACCTATTCCGTACAGGTGAGTAGATATTGAGATACAAACGTGATTGTTAAACCTTTACCAATGTGTAACGACGACGCCCGGTTGAGTATAGGCAAGCTGAAAATTAAGGTGCCTAACTGCATATGCCGCATTGTAGAATATCTTGTGTTTTCAAAAATGAAAGTATAGATGAAAGATACATTACCTGTTAACTATCCTTTCACCTGGTAATCCATGTAGAACCATCACATTATAGAGTGTATGGTCTGTCTTCTGCACACCTACAAGTCATTCTTGCAGTTATATGTACAATTTATGGCAGAATAGGTATTTATGCAAGTATAAGTCAACGATATTAATATGTGATTACAATATTTTATTAATTGTATGTATTTTCAATTATTATTCTACATAAGTGTAAGTAATTAAGAATATGAGATAAACTAGTGTGAAATAAACTATTCAAATACTGCTTTATGTATAATGCTTATTGTTTTATTTATTTCTCAGTGCTGGACTTACTACATGTTCCAATTTGGTAAGCTTTAGTAGTGATCAAGATCTAAGAAACATATATAGGTTCATGTGAAAAGTAGTTTGGCCAAAATTCACAAAGAAGCTTTTTCCTCCCTAAATACACTGTCATATGCTTCTCTTTTCAGAGAAACTTTTGCTGTGTAAACAGAATGTCACAGTACTCCACCCTGGCTACCGCCATCTCGCCCTGAACCTGCGTGTAATAGCAAGATGGCTTGGACAGGCTGTTTTCTTCATCCTTTACAATATGCGACCAATTGTGGTTGCTCAGAGCTTGATCCTTAATCGACTCTGGACACATACTTTCAAATACATTTATTCCTTTTTGGGGACACTTCTATTCAACACAACTACAGGAAATTAGCATATCCGGCAAGGCACCGGTGAAGGGAAGACTTCTGTGGTTTAATACACTAGTGTCTTCGGATTTGAACTTGCAATGGAAGGCTACTTAGAGATGATGGTAAGCTTTTTTCTCATGTAGTTCAATTGCCTTCCCATGCTTGATTGCAATATTGTTGGGCTCTGGCCATCGGTGACTCAAGGATTGGATAAGGATCCGCCGAGTTGTCTTTCTTCAGAGATGTCATTCAAGTGGCATGGGTGCAAGTTTTCAGGATTATTCCTGAATTTCAGGTTTATATATGATACAAACTGAAATAAATAAAAATAAATCAACTACGTTTTATTCTCCAATTACTTACAACCAGCTTAAACCTATATCTTGCTCTTGAATGTTCGAACCTCAAAGAGGGTTCAGAAATATTATTTTCTGAGCTTTTTGAAGAATAGTCTGCATGAACAGAATTGTTTTCAATAACAAGAGCATATTTCAAATTAAATGCATTGAAGAAAAGTAATAGAAGGCACTGTATTTACGACAATAGCCTGTACATGTCAATACAATATAAGGTAGAAGGCATTGAATGGTTAAAATACTATGCAGATGTTTCATTGTTCCTTTTTTTTTTCTTCAAAACTTTTCGTCTAACAACAAACAAGGGCTGACATGCAATAGGTCAAATTAATTCCGCAATGTATCTTACTTTAGAAGAGGTTTACTAAAATGATTCTGACAGCATTGATAAATATTTTGTCAATAATTAAGTTTGTTCGATATATATTTGATTAACTAATGAGATAAAAAGTACGTTTTGCTATAACTTTTTTTTTGCCTTTTGTGTTCCATGCTGTTTTCACCATAGTATTACGATGTAAATCATTTCCAGTATATATAAATTTGCCAATAGCAGATTCACTCAAGACAATCAAATTTATTGATGAACAAATCACTAGCCCAATGTCGGTTTCAAAAATAATAGGTTAAACACTTACAATTAGACACCAATGAGACCTAGCCTGATAGTAAGCACCGATGATAATATCATATTCAAATGATGCTGGCTGAAATGAGACCATAAATATACCCTGCTATGTTAATGATGAGTTTTTTACCCCTTGGAATGCTCGGTTATTTTCAAAAAATAAATTGTTGTGTCCTCTGCTTTCCAAAACTTAAAATATGTGAATAATTTTGATGCTGAAAGATACTCGGAGTAGCAAGCAGGTTAGATCACGGACCAGCCACCAATTTTATTTTAACATTTCTTGTCACTTAAGATGCTCTTTTTGCTTTCTTAATTTTAAAGTTGCTGAACTTGTATATTTTATTATGAAAAATTCAACAAGCTGCAATGCTTTCCAGTGAAAGTCGCAGGATGTAACCATTCAGGACAATCTGATTGGAGGACGGCCTTTGCATTTTGACTGTCTCCCCATCCGTAAGCTTCTTTCCTTCTATACATTATGCTGCTATTAAAGGATGATCCGGTGTGAATTTTGATTTTGGGGTAGGAGGGCAGAAAACTTGTTTTGGAGCTGGAAATGCAACCTTATCAAACAGCTGGTTGAGGCAGGATTGAGGTGCCTCTTCTCTTAAAATGTTGATCAAATCAGTTCTAACACTGTCCTTTTTTACATATTCTTTTTGCGTTTTGTTAATGTTGTGAACTCAGTTGCAAGATACATTACAGATTACATACACAGCTTTGTAAATTGTTTGATAGTTTGGTCATATTGTTGCGAGCTAGTTTGTCAGGATGGCTCGCCGACGTGTTCGATTATGGGGATGTCTAACCAAGAGGGGTGTTCTGCTTTAGGTTGACTTCACAGGGATGTCCAGTACTCTTGGTTAATCAGAGCAGAATCCTAAAGATAAGCCGGGGTCTGGGGCCCGTAGGGAACCCTGTAAGGGGACGAATGGCCCCGTCGCAAACGGAATCTTGTGATTTCATAACCCTTCACTATAGATGCATTTTCCATGGATTAAAAGCTACAAACTGTTCATTGAAAATGTCAAATAAATGTTAGAGAACTAATTGAAATAAAGCTGTTTAAGAACACAAGTATTTTCTGTAGGCAGTTTTTTCAATGTACGATACAAAGTGTATCACAATAAAGCTTATATACTTTTATGTATATTTTTATTAACAACTTTGAAAACAATTTTTGGGCAGATTGATTTGTCAGATGTTAAAGACTTATAATAATGATTCATCTTTAATCAGTTATACCTTGTGTCTTAAATAGCAGACATGGACAAAAAGATCAAGAAGATCAGGATCACAGTGCTTTAATAAGAACCCTTTCATCTTGGTATGGCCTTTCTTTTTTGTGTGTCTGTTTCTTTTTCTTAAAAAGAATTAAACAAATACATGTATTAAAAATCACTTCTTTTTATTACAAATGAACTTCTATTCTGTTATGAAACTTTTGCATGACATTCTTTTTTCTGTACCTGATTGTCAACAAGGAGATAAATCATAGGTGATTTCTTTTGGAAAAGCACAGCATTGTCCTTTAGATTGTTCAGAGCAGACATGTATACACCTAGCATCATCCTGGTGATAACTCTATCATTGAAGATTTTGAAAAGAATGCGTTGCAGTCTTGTTTTCACCATCTGGCGTCCTTTTCTTTTTTCTTACCTCCTTTCCAATTCTTTCTATTTTAAATTCACTCAGGTTGGAAACACTTAACTTTTTTTAATATGTTATCAACCATATTCTTATGATGCCCTTGTTCACTTTTTGGAAGTAGCTGGAAATAGAGTACGGTGAAAGCATCAATCATACGATAAGTTTCTACTACCAGCCTGTGAGCGGAGAAAAACCTGTGGGTGTGAATCATTCAGGTATACTGAATTTAATGTTATGCATGTCACAGACACTCTTCAAATATTTTCTAAAATATGTGCTTCAATGAAAATCACTATGCATGAAAAGTGTCTCAAGGTGCTGCTAAAAGGGGCTGGTGAAGACTTTAGCTGCGTTGTGGGCGTGACGGACACTTATCTCCATCTATGTCCAGTAGATGTGGGCCATTTTTCTTAACCTAGTCGCAAGTCACGTTTTCTTCCCCCGCATTGTATTACAGGGGTCTAAAACTTTTAGACTTTTTAAAAAGAACCGACAATAGATTGTCCCACTCCATCTCGAATTTCATTCGAACAAGGTCAAGCTTACACTGCTAACCGAATCGCACGGAGAGGGTGACCTAGACCTCATCCTTTTCCTAGGGGCAATACCATCTGTCTCGCCTGGTCTCTTGGGTGATTACCGTCTCGTCACTTGGCAGGAGCTGATTAATAATGTTTTCTTTCCGCTTATCAGTCGTTACTTCTGTTTCCTGGACCGTCATACCGCAGGAAACCCAGCTTATGGAGGTACTTGCACCAATCTTCAGAGTGTCGAAGGTTCAACCAACTCGTTAAGCCGTTGCAGGGAAGGTGAACCCGCCTGCTGGAGTTGGTCCTTGCTCAGCACTTTAACTTCCGTCACTAGGGATAGGGACTGCTGGGTGGGTAACTGGCTTCACAGACTACCAGGACCTCCTGCTCCGCAGGCTGCACACTAGCCGGGCTCACCACTACCTCAGGGCCTAAATGTTGGTCTGTATCACAGGAGGCGCGATCTTCTGCATAACCTTGGTCAGGCATCCCGGCTGGAATTGGTTGGCACCAAATTAGTGAAAATAGCACTTTGAAAAAAAAGATAGTAAATAGTGCATGATTCTGTGTTTTTTCGCTATGTTTCAACATATAACATAATTTATTACTGATATTACCCAGTTTTGCAGTTTTTCTAAGCGGTAGTATGCTTTTAATTTATACGTGGCGGTGAGTAATTGAAATTGTAACTGAGCAACTTTCAAAAATAAAGTAAGGACTTCTACAACAAATGCCAACTAGTAACATTTTCTTTGCTTATACTCATTGCATAGCCTGTGAACTAGCCATTTTGGAGTTGTCATATGTAAATATGTTGATTTGTCATTGAAGAATGCGTTTGGTCAGTTCACCCACCCTTCCTCAGTTAGCCAGCCATCAATGAGGGTGAAAATATCTGATAGAATTGTAGACCCAATGCATGAGCTTGTCTTAATACTCTTTCATGTTCGAAACGAGAGTGTGATCTTCAAATGGATCGATAGCAATTTGATCCTCCTATGCCACAAATGTCCTGGAAATCTTAATGAATTGTTGTACTGGGTAAAAAGTTGTGAGTGAAACCGGTTTGTCTGTTTGAAATTACTGTGCTGCGATACTATGAGCGAAGAGCGTATAGGTAATTAAAACTCTACTTGTACTAGATTATAGTATTTCATATGTATCCAGCATATCAAAACAGCACACTGCATGTATGAAGAATAACCCAATTTCTTAACTTAACATAGATATGTGACTTAAAATAAATTGTAACAGAAAGTCGAGCTTAACGTAGATAGATAGCATTACAACACACTCTGATTGAAAAGAATTGCAATGTGTAAGCATTTTGCATATAATTAATTTTCAGGTAATTTGAATATGGGTTTTCTATACCGGATTGGGAACACTTATATTCATTCTCAATAAGTAATTCAAAGATGAATAATTTAAAAATCTTTTAAAAGTCTGTGACTTATGTCCTGAAAACTACATACTTGAAAAGAACCATTAAACTCACATTGTTTTCGTCCCTAGATGCAACAACCACTTCAATGCAACTATTTTGATAAAGTTGAAACATGAAAAGCAATTGTTTTTTTCTTTTTGCCTTAAACGACTTGTTTTCTGTCAATTTCTGATCTTACAAAACCCCGTTAAATTCCTTGTAATGTATGTGACGTCACACGTCAAAATGCGAGGCTAAGTGGTTCATATAATAAAGAATGGCAAACAACTTGAAACTTTTCCGTGACAATTCCCCTATAAAGCAAAGAAATGAACAATGAAATATCCCTTATCTATATATACAGAGATTTAAAGATTTAAACATTATAGATCGAAAAAATCACTGTACGCAAAAGCAATGTTGATGAGAAAGCTGGTAAACGCAGGAATTCCTTTTTGCACACCTTGCTAACCTCACATGGCAAGATCTGTTAGTTTTCACAAGAGCTACATGATGATAGTATAAAATATCTTCCCTAATTTTAGGTCATTTACGAAAGATACCTGTTTCAATGGTTTTCAATATCTGCAATACAAATCATCTTTATCTACTTTGTATGGTTATGAACAGGATTAAAAAGCTGTCAATAATCTAGTCTTATGTAACTTAAAGTGAGAAATCTATGTTGTCATTTCATTTGAAGAAGACAGTTTTATTTAAAAAGCTAAAATCACTATCTGTGAGAAAAATTTTGTTTTTTATTCTGGGTATCACTAGCAGTTGATACTTTATATTGATCTACATTTACTTATATAAGAATATTCCAAATCGGGGACAAAGTTATGGCTTTGTCTTTGGAGGAGTTTACCCCATCCTGCTTCATTAGAATTAATTGTTCATCCAGAATGACAAAAAAAAACAGTCGTTGTTGAAGTTTATTTTTTGATAAGGAATTTGGGTAGAATCTATTGTGACAAATATATGAATTGCTCATTTGAAAAAATGTATTCTTTTCTTACAGGAGTTTATAAAATTTTCTGTTGTTGATGTTTTAAAGTAAGGAATTATTGAAATAGGAACTATAAAACTACATAATCTTGTGTCATGATCATTCCAGGTTACCGTGAGATTCATTGGATTCGTTTATAGGTTAAATCACACAGTTGAGATTCGGTATCAATTTTAGCCTCTTTTTTTTTCTTTATTTATATCAGTCGTCTTTTGTGTGGTAAATCTGTTGTATGTAAATATTGATAAAAAAAAGATGAATCATATTTGATTTTTTTCTTCTATTGTCTTTTAATTGCCGGTGCTCTTTCATCAAGGAAAACCACAAATATAACATTGGTTGAGACACAAATATAATATAGTTATAGCCAACTTAGACCAAGATCAGAATAATTCTTTAAGTTAACAAGAGATATGTTCACCAATATTGACTTCAAGAATGAAAGATGCCAACTACTCTCATTTAAGTTGTGATAAGTGTTTTTCAGTATTTTAGTTGATGATGATAGAACATTTTATTGAAACTTTTCAACCCGACAAATATGGGTGAACGGCTTCTAATACACCTTCAACAGAGGAGTTACTTAGTAAATGATTGGAACAAATGAATTCGTATCATGGGAGACATTTAATTTTGTGGCAATAATAGATAGATTAATACTACTCCCATCTATTGCAGAATATTTTGATTGTGCAGTTTATGATGCGGATATTTCCTAGCATTTTTCAAATATGTAAAACATTAATTTAGATGTGGGTAATATTGTTTTGCTTTACCTTTTTTCCAAAGCAAGAACAATAATTTTTACGGTTTGTACAGCAGTCATTCATTTCACGATTGACAGTGCACACATTTTCTTTCTGCACCATTACATAACATTCTTTTTAGGCTACTTATAGATTTTTCTCAAAGATTTGTAACCCATTAAAAGAGCAATAACGATAATACTTTCTTCCTCCGTGTTCCAAAGAAATCCGTCAAGAAACTGTACAAAACACTTCTACAATCACACATCGATTATTGTTATATCATCTGGTATCCAGAATTTAAGAAAGGCAAATAAAAAATTGACTGCAATTGAACAGACTGTCCGATTGTGTCATTGCAGCAGCGAATTTAAACAGCTTCAAAATTTAGCTACAGATAAATAGGAGATAAGGCCTACTTGATATCACCTGATAAACCTTGTCTGCCAAACAACCATGCAGGGGTTATATAAGTAAACATGCCTTCGGACTCTAAACAGATAAGTTAAGTAATGTTGTCTGGGCTTTCATCTAATCGCGGAAACAGCTGGTTAGCTTGGCAAGAAAAAATATTGTTTACGAAGAGGATGTTCAATAAAGCAGGTGTTGCAAAATATGACAATACACAGTCAGTTTGTAAATAAAACATTAATCTGTTCGTTGAACTTCCGCAGCTGAGTTTGTAACAATGCAAACCATCATGTTAAATTTGGTCAGTTTCATCCTTATAGCAATTACAAAGCATGGTGGTATTATCTAGACGTCACTGTGCCATTAAGGACCGCAGATACGTTTTGAGCCGGCGCAGTGTAGAGTAAGGTCGCTCATCTTTGGCAACTGTAACAGGTATTGTTGGATAAAGGCTCACCAACTTCACGATCTCCGATAAGAACGCTGTCCAGGCTGGTGATTTGAAAGAAACCGATTTGTTCGGATGCTAGTGACGCGTTGAACGCATATCGGACTAATATGAGCCATGTCAGGCATTAGTTTAAGTTGAATTAGAAGTTTTTAAAGGTTCAAGTCATCTTTATACATAAGCTTAATGGTTTCCGATACTGAGATTGTTTCCCCATTGGATGAATTGATGAGAATCCTTTCGATATCGTGAATATCATTGATCTCGTTGTTAGCAAACCGTCAGTCAATCTAATAGTTTTGACGTTATCAAATGCCTCGAAGAATTGTTGGCGGAAGTAGGCTTTGGCTCTTGAATTCTGAAATTCTCCTGCCGAGTGTCCAGGTGTTTTAGAATATCCCTGTATTACGGCAAGCAAGGTGTGCCAGTTAGAGATGCAGCTTGTATATCAATATTGTTATAAAATGAGTCAAATACGTCTTCCGTGCACTGTTTTTCACAAAACTTCTTTACCATATTGGGGCCGCCTGGCTGCAGGAGTCCGTTCGTTGCAATGTTGTTGATAGCTGTTCGGTAACAGAGAATATTAAGTGCAATACTCGAAGTCCATAGTAGGTGTACATAGTAGGTGGTGAATTTCTGCATCAATGATGCGACACCACCATCACTTCTTGAGTAGTTATTCTTCTCAATGGCATTATCCATTTCCATTGTTTCAATGATGTCCACATAATTGTCAAGAACAAATGAAATGGCCTGTGGTCACATTTCCCATCTTGTTGGACAAAATAGTTTAATTTCTGATGTTGAATTTCAGATACAAGCGGTGTACAAAGAAATGTACTACAATGGCCTGTGATACTTCATTTCACATTTTGACGGCGGCTCTATCTATTCTACCCATGGAGGTCGAGGTAACGCCATATCCTTGATCACGACAATATCTTAAAGCCATACTTGCGCTCATTTACACTTTAATTGTAAAAGTACTTTAAATTCCTTTTTACAGAGGAATTGGGACTGTAACACGTTCACATGATGATTTTTAAAAGAGTGAATATGATAAGGCTTGTTTACAATTAGCAATAAAAGAAGGTCAGCCGAGAAACGTTGGAAACCAATTAATGCCGAGAAATTCTCCATTGTGCATGTTACCATTGTTAATATTAATGATAGTATTATTATGTGTTTCCAGTGATTTTTTCTAACCAGGTGATCGCCACTCATTAATCCGAGCAGCCCTTGCTATGTTAGATGTTATTTCAATGTAAACAATGAGGTTTAATTGGTCGGCACCAAATTTGTTGAAATAGAACTTTGAAAAATAGATAATAAAGAGTGCAAACGTTATAGTGTCATGGTCCTGTTGTTTTTCGTTATGTTTCAACATATTCCATTATAATTTATAACTCATATTACCCTGTCTTGCAGTTTTTCTGAGCGCTAGTATGCTTTTGACGAAATACTCAGTCGTAGAAGTACATCCTTGATCGATAGTTGTATCTAACTGAACCTAATCAAACAAAATATTCATGAACATCAAGGTTATTACCTAACAAATACTTACTAAGAGATGTTCCCTGTTTCCGATGTCAACGTTTTCATCAGCTAACAATAACTCTATCATTCTGGGTATTAGTGTTCTAAGTAAATGGTGTCCTAAAAGTGTGTTTGTCATTACTTAATTCAGGCAACTGATGGTCCTTGTTTTCAATCCAATCTACATGTTGCAGACCCTCCTTTTGCTCGAAGAATCTGCAATTAAGAGAAATTTCCTCCATCTTGGGTTTTCCCACGAATAGCCAGGCTTTTACGGAGTAAGAACTTGGGCGACTGTAACTTGTCGTAGTGGGTTCTTTGTTCTGCCTTTGAATTGTGTATCGTTTATCAAAAATGACAGATCTCTTTCACTTCTCGATGGGTTTCACTATTTGTATGTCCGCTTAACCGACTTACTGATTTTTTCCTATTATTGAAGCCTAAAATAATGTAAGCAGTCTCTGACTTTATACTGAATTCTATCAAGCCATTTCTGTGACCGTAACGACACACGGAACATTTCCAACGCGATCGATGGATGCGCAGTAGCCTAACCACTGAGTCTTGAAACCAACTCAACTGGATGGATCTTGTTTGATTTTTGTACACCCGACAAGACTCTTTCAACAATTTATCATTTGGTAGGTCTCCTCATTTTCTTGTCTTTTGATTGACTTTGCTAATGTTTCAACGACGATGGCCCGCTTGTTATTTCATGTGCTCTCTCTGTTTATACATACACGGTTAATATGTCGTCATTTCGATCCACTTCTTCATTTTGAAGCAATTTACTTAAATCAGCTAAAGAAATTTTAAATACTATGCTGAATAATGACATAAATGAACCTTGTTTTCATTTAGAATATATCGCTGTCCATTTTTTGTAGGGTGTGTCCCCAACAGCGTTGTTAACGATCTCAAGCCTGAACGTTCATACATCATTTTGTCGGGTTCAAATTCGCTTTGGAGAACAGTGTAAATTCTACCTATCCTTTCATTCACACGCAGGTCTCTTAGTCTAGTCAACGAAATCGTATTCCCCACCTCGAGTCGGACTAATTGCAACATAATTTATTTTAGCATTTCAACAGACTACTATATATATATATATTAGGTATTCCAGGAAAAAAGTTGCACTCAAACAGATGTTTCCAGGCTGAGAAATTTGACTTTGAAATACGGTAGAGGCTGGATAAAGAAAACACGATGAATTAACCAAACTCTGCAATGAATTGTAATTTATTTCAAATAGCTAGTGATCAAATATTCAATTATCATATTTGGTAAATATATGAACATGATGGCGTAACTTATACGGTAGTAAATATTAATTTTTATCAATTTAGCATGTATTTAGCATTAAATTTGCATTTCTAATTACCCCACCCACTCATACACTAAATAAACATAAAATTTAGTACGATGATTTTTGACTAAACCGATGACATAGACTAGTTAGGATAATAAGATAGCTATGTTCATGTTTAAAACATGCTTCTTTTAGCAAGATAAGAATTAAAGTTATGTCCTACCACCAACTGAAACTATAAATTGTAGTATTTCTATTGTGTGCACGTACTGGAACCACAAATTAGATGTTCTGTTTTGCCGAAGTTCTTTCCAATTCTGAAGCTTTTGGGACACAATCTTCATTCAATTCTTCATGTTGACAAACATAAGTTTTGAAAACGTTTTTCTTTTCGTGCTTGCCATATAGCTATGCTAATCTGTCAATTTAGTCCTGAACCTGGATTGATACACATCATGCATGCTTATATCCGAGCAATGTTTGCTTATGTCAGATGCATCCGTTTCGCCTATGCTGTTTTCTTGCTTATTTTCAACTAATATGCCTTTAATAGAAATGTATGTTCCATTTATCTCTTCATAACTGCCGTCTTGTTCAACCAATTCCCTTGATAATGCGGAAGGATATACCTTGCCAACAACGATGTATGTAAAGCTATATCAACTGGAAGTGACCTCTTATTGCACGCGACACTGCCTTTCACGTCAACATATGTGTCAGAGCATTTGTACCATATATGCTTGATTACAAGTATGTCTTGTAATCCCGACCCTGACATAATATGACCTATAGTTCCAACGAAGTTCATTTCTGTGTGAAAGCCACCAAATCTCAACACTTTCTCAGTGGACTTGTACGGTCAGATGCATTCATGACCTGTGTTGCTTTCTGAAATAAAAGCTGGACAAAGGTTAAAACGTAAGTAACGTTTTATTTTTGATAGATTTGCGATTACGTACACTGTTGTATTAATTCAGGAAATATCACTTGGGCTATATCAAATAGGTAGAAATGTTACACTAGATTGGCTATGGTATTGACAATTCTCGGCTGATCTAAACATATGCATGAAAGTTGACCAGCTTGACTTTTTATGTTTAATGGCAACATGTACTATCTTTAAAAACAAGTCGAGCCTGCTATTACATGCTTTCCTATCACTGAACTGGATGTCCTCGAAATACAATCGTTCAGTAATTTGCTCTCTGGGTATTTAAAGTACGTGATGCTTAACTTTTCCCAGCTCTTTCATTTAACTCAATTATACTCTTGGGATAGACAGACTAGTATTTGATCAAGGGGACGCATATGCATTTATGCACAGTCAATGAAGTGTTCATAGCAATCTAGTGTTCGCACATTTTGATCAGCATCATCTGCAACACACTTGAGACATTTTCATGGGAAAAAACGAAGGTATTACATAGGGTTACAGCTGCATTTGATTCAAATCTCTGGACTTTCTAACATGAAGAGCAGAATCCAAGTGTATTTAACAAATATAGAAGGTATCTTAAGCCAAAACTATGGTGTAGCTGAGTACCAAGTGCAGCTTGCAATGGCAGCATAATTAATTTGGGTCTGATTGCTTGAATTATTGCTCCTGTCATTCCTTGAATATTGATTGAAAATTAATGATAGACGCTATTCTTTTCAAAGTTATTTTTGTTTTCATATTTTTAGATGATGCTATACATATGGAATCTCAATGTTCAATGATTATTGTTTTCATATGTTTAGGTGAATATGCACGGTTAACACATTCATCAGTAATGGAGCTGATAAGCTCAGACATTGATACCATAGAACCTTCATTTTCTTTGATAAATTCTACAACTATTTGAAATGATTCATTTGATTCAATAGCTGACAACCTTCCTAAATGCGTAATATGTGGACTTTTACAGCATCTTTTTTAATTGATTAGGTATCTGTTTTAGGGTCCTAAAATTGACACTGGATTGTTGGTGATGCACTGCATCTGTCGCATGAAGATCAATTCCTTGTGAAATTCGATCAGAAACCTCTCGAGACCAACTTTCATTCCGCATTGAACAGATATCGCTTATGTTATATTGGAATTCAAGTGTACAAACTGGAAACAGATCTTATCCCCATTTCCTGTTGTTGTACTTAGCATTATTAGCGCAAAATAAGCATTTACTTTTAAAATGAAAACTGACAATCTTGTTTAAATCAAAATGTTATTTGAGTCACTGATCAAAGTTTCTCTTATAAATAAAATCCCCCCCTACATGTCACATGAAGATCTTCGCCTGGATTGACCTTTATTTTCATATACTGTTTTTAATTGTTTTGTTGATGGAGATACAACTTTTTTGCGGAGTTTGACGGTCGGTGATACATAAAGGGGTCGGCTGAAAACACACATTTCTACAACTATTTTAGTGAGAGACAAATAGTCTGTTGACATGTTTCAGAATAATTCCTATTACATGAGTTGTTTCGTACAAACAACACCAATTAAGTATTATGTTTCTTTAATGATGAAATAGAAATATTGAACAGACAAGATATGAATTTATTAGTTCATCATTTTATGATAGTCAATCTATTGTTTGGACATATCTTGAAATACTTTACACTGCATGCAATTTAAGAAATAAGAAGTATGCAACCAACACATACGTTATCAACTTGCTTCACTTGTATGGGGCTTACCTTAAAGTTTCGAATTTGTTTAGCCGAGTACACTCACATCTCTATTGCCCTGACGACTTATGATTCATTCTCTAAAATGATCAGCATTATCTTGTACGTACGGAAGCCCATTAGTGCCATTTTGAGTTAGAACTTAGAATGCAGTAATTCGTATTTAGAACTTTCATCTTAGGACTTAGAAGTTAGAGGGTGGAAAAGCGCCATTTTGGTTACGACCTTTCACGTGGAGAAATAGGAACAGCATTGATACGATGACTGTAAGATAAATTTCCTTTTTTAGTTTACTATTTAATTGTATGTTGTTGTTTTTTCATGCAAAGCATATACTTGATACATAATTTTCTATATAGAGTACATGTATATAGGTAATTGATAGCCAGTGGAGCTTTACAAGTATATCTTATATACGATGTTGAGCTTCTCTATTCAACAGGGTTCATGATAGTGTACAAATGTGTCTGTTTTTTATTTCTTTTGGTATCAGTGCTATATGACATCGTCTTGTAGACCCTCGAATAGCGAGTCACGCCTCTCCGTAATTGCTTATTTCTTAAGCTGAGCTTAAGGGGCTAGCCAGTACGTATTACATATGAGTACGAAACTCTGAAATCCCATTTACAATTTCCTGCTTTTTGTCAAAATTGGAAACCTGTAAAAATTAATCTTCAGTTCTTGATCAATTGATACTGTTGGCTTTCTTACATTTGTTAAACTATTCTGAATATTTCCTTATTGATGACTTGAGCTCTATATGGCCATTGATGTTTGGAATATGGCTGCTTTTTATTACGCCAGTATCTGGTGTTGTTGTATCGGATTTAGCTGTAGTTCTCTATGGGGCGCATTTAACAAGATTGCAACATATTAAAACTTACTTCTTCCATAGCTTAACTTACAGAGACATTGTATTGTTATTATACATTGTGCATAATATTAAATTAAGCTTACGTCAACTTAAGCGTATATTGAAAATTAATAATCTTGTCCGAAGTAAAACTCGTTCACCCGAGGATGAGGTAAGGAACCAAATTATCGAAGAAACCGAAAGGAATGGGAAATGCTTGGGCCATCGATCAATGTTGCAGAAGTTAGTGACAGACTACCGACTTGTGGTGTCTAGAAATTCTGTGATGAATTCAATGCGAAAAATAGATCATGAAGGAACAAAGGAACGAAAAGCACATCGCTTATCATGCCGACGATATGCCTCGAAAGGACCTAACTTTGATTGGCGTGTAGACGGCTACGACAAATTGAAGCCGTATGGATTCTGCATACACGGACCTATCGATGGGTTCAGCCGGCGCATTTTATGGCTTGAAGTATCAAACAGTAACAATTCACCAACAAAAATAGCGTCATACTACCTAGACACATTAAGAGAAAAGGGCATCGCTCCGCGGCTTATTCGTTGCGATAGAGGAACTAAAAATTCAACATTAGCATTTCTTCAACCGTTTGTCAGGCATAACGGCACAGACAGCGTCTCAGGTTTGAAAAGTTTTAAGTATGGAAAGAGCGTAGCAAATCAACGAATAGAAGCCTGGTGAGGGTTACTTCGTAGACAAGGGGTGCACTGGTGGATTTCATTTTTCAAAGATCTAGTTGATTTGAACGTTTTGGATTTAACGAATCGTATACACATTGAATGCCTACGATATTGTTTTATGAATTTGACCCAAACAGAACTTAACATGATAGCTCATAAGTGGAATGCTCACAATATTAGAGTTCAAAAGAATTCTGATACACCCTGCGGAAGGCCTGATATAATGTATTTTGTACCTGAACTCTATGGTGGACATGACTTTGGCCATCATGTTGATCACGAAGACATAGCTATTTGCCAGGAACTTTATGGAACACGTAAAAGTTCTTACTCTAAAGAAACCGAGGATCTTGTTCGTGAGTTGTCAATGGATGACAGGTGGTCTTTTATAGCCAACGAAGTGTTATCATTAAACATTGGAATTTTAGAGATGATTGAGGAATCTTTACAATAACTAAAATAAGTCTTTGGCCCCATGTATCCCAGAGTTTAAGTAGAATACCCATTATACCCCATTTAGCAACTCGTTCTTTCATCGGATTACTTTGGTAAATCTCTGTTTAAATGATTGGAGCTGGAACTATTTGCATTAAACAAAATAGCCCCTGCTCCGACTGGTGTATACCGAGAATGATTGAAGTAATACAACTACAGAATGGGTTTCGAAATGGCGGATTATGGGTATTCCACTTTAAGCACTATGATTCAATTGCCTTTGCCAGAACAACAATTCCGAACAACTATGAAACATTAACAGACAAAAGCAGACCTGAGTACTGTGACAAAGTCAATGCTTATTGGACGTTCTTCTGGGCAGTATTTAAGCCCTCGACTCACAATGTCAACTACTATCATTGGAATAGATTTATTCTCTTTCAAATGTTGAAGATTATATGGCACAGTCTTCCCCCCCACAAGTTTATGGATTTCTTGAATAGAACACTCAGAAGACTGTACAGGTTCTTCTGAAAACAAATCTGATAAGCTGCCTGATAGGCTCCAAATATCTGTACTTTCACAAACAGAGGAATGGTTTAATACAATTTCAGGCGCTTGATAAGCAGGTGTTCCCGGCTGAAGTTCGCCTCGATTTTCAAATGTTGTCACTGTACTGTTCAATGTATTTAGATTGGAAAGACCCATATCACACAGTTTCACAATGTCAGCATTCTCAGAAATAAGGACATTCTCTGGTTTGATATCACGGTGAACAATATTCTGTCTATTAAGATAAGCCACAGCTTGTGTAATTCTTGGAGAAATCTAACCCTTTTTGTACAAATCTAGTTTGTTACCCGCATCACTGAAGAGAACGTTATCTAGATTCAGCCCATCAATATGCTTAGTAATCAGAAACAATTGGTCATTGCTTAATGAAAAGCCCATTATAAGAACAATGTTCGGATGTCTTAATCTGCTATGAACATCAATTTCACGTAGAAGAAGCTTTTTGCGATACTTCATTCTCTTAACCTTTATCTTTTTAATGATAACATCCGTGCCTAACCAGCTGCCTTTAATAATCTTGCCAAAAGATCCCTCTCCGATCTCCTTTTCAGTTTTCACTTCATTCATATTAATTAGTGTAACGGATGTCTGAAAGGGGTTTTCAGAAGTGCAAGACTGAGTCATTGGCAGACTGGTGTCATCATGAGTCATTGGCAGACTAGTGTCAACTTGAGTCATTGGCAGACTGGTGTGACCTTGAGTCAATGGTGAACCAGTGTCATCTTGAGTCATTGGCAAACTGGTGTCAACTTGAGTCATTGACAGACTGGTATCATATTGAGTAATTGGTAGACAAGTGTCATCTTGAGTCTTTGGCAAACTGGTGTGACCTTGAGTCATTGGCAGACTGGTATCATATTGAGTCATTGACAGACTGGTGTCAACTTGAGTCATTGGCAGACTTGATATAACTCGAGTCATTGGCAGACTGGTGTCATCTTGAGTCATTGGTAGGGTGATGAGGGTCGGATATACAGGCAGTCTGGTGTCATTACTTTCATTACTATCTAAAGATACATTTACTGGTGTATCAAAATGCACCCTCAGTTGAGTCTGAATGGCAAAGCTGTATAACCCGGGTTGAGTAACAGAAATGACAAATAAATTTTCTTCAACTATAATAAGCTATTCATTCCTATACCAATAAATCATTGAATTTCCCTTCTTTAAAACAACACCAAGAACTAAATATGTCTCTTCTCATCCTGATGCTACATAGCCATTAATGATATTGGGCGTATACACTACTGCCTCAGCTGAGTGAGAATTATCCTCATTCACACCGGCATCAGCTTTAATATAAACATCCAGTATTGTCCTTTCACCAACTGACACATGTGTCATTCTAAATCCATTAACGGATTGTACTTTTCAAATGGGGAAATCATTTAAGTTGTTTAATAGCATCCTTTCATTGAAAAACAAGAAAGATATGATTTTGACTGATCATACAATGATTCTCTTTCTCTTGTATAACTGTTTGATATATTGCCTG
The DNA here is from genome assembly GCA_947846245.1 of Cerastoderma edule. Lineage (NCBI taxonomy): Eukaryota > Metazoa > Mollusca > Bivalvia > Cardiida > Cardiidae > Cerastoderma > Cerastoderma edule. Next base: position 18,730,266 of record OX401407.1, on the reverse strand, counting down.
GTGATATGCCATTCACCCGAAAAAGTGGCTTTGTAACATTGAATTGGAAAGCTTCTGTAAAATTTCTGACTTCAGTTGCATTGAGTTCGGAGGCATCTGACCTTTTAGATGTTACAACTTCATTTGTAGCATCAATTGTGTTCTTCTTTGTTGTTTTAAGGTAAATGTAAAACTGAGAGGAAAAAAGTTACTCAAACATATATCCATTTCCGACAACATGCCAAAATGGGATTTGCCAACTAAACGATTTTTTTCACAGACAGAGGAACATCCTTCTCATAATAATGTTCCCGAGTGCCACCACCGAATTTGTTTGTCACTTGTCTACATTTTGTGTTAGAGTAATTTAACCATCCAATATGAAATTTGTATGTAGTGTTCTTTGGCTGTTTTCTTTTCGTTGGTTCTGTTGTCTCTTCTCCTGCCTCCTAAATAAACAGAAAAATAGTTTAGTTGAGATGAATTGAAAATAAGTGCGCCATTCGACCAATTTCGACCACTTGAGTTGTAGCTCTGAAATGACCCCAAGGTGAGAACAATTCAAAACCTTGGGGTAAATTAAACATTGTTTGTTTCTTCGTTGCTAACAGTATTTTATACGTGGTCAGTTGACCTTTTACACACTTTTACATGGCAGGCTTCTTGACCATCACCACTGACAGTACACCAATGTAAATGTGAATCTTCATTCCACAGTCAACTGGGAATCTCTAGAAGTATTAAGCAGTAGATGATGAATGGCCATATAATGATGTCATCTACAACCACCACCAACCATGATAGTTCAGTACGGACTGGGATTCAAGCTTGCAAGGGGCCTTGTAGTGCTAGATTTGGCTTTTTGAATAGTGTCGATGTAGCATACCAAAAATAAAGATTCTAGAATTATCATTATCAAAATTAGATTATGACAAGAGGGAAGTAGAGAAGCAGTAAACATTTATGGCAGGATATCTTTCAACAAGGTACAAAATTGTCACAAAACCAGGTTTTTGATGTCATAATAATGAAATATGTAATTCCGCTGAAGGTGATCAATTCACAAGATTTGAAGATATTGTTCACCTTCATAAAACAACACGTTTTTGTAAATTTCATCATGAAATAACATTTTTGTGAAAATTTCATCATGAAATAACATTTTTGTGAAAATTTCATCATGAAATAACATTTTTGTGAAAATTTCATCAAAATGCGTTAAAAAATGAATGAGTTGCCCTTGGAAGAAATTGTTCTTGCCCTCTGCCTGCCAACATTCACAAATCTAATTAACCAGAAAAAAAAACTAGTTAAATATCTATTTCTAGCCAAATTGACCTTGGTTTTTGACTAAGTGAAGTTTGACCCCATCAAAGTAAAGAGGTCATTCAGAGGTACCTACATACCAAATATTGAAGACATTGGTCAAGTAATTAAGGCCCTATAAAGAAATGTAGAAACAAATTAATTTTTAGCCAAAGAAATCTTAACCTTAGGTAAAGTGACCTTTGGCCGCATTGGAGTGAAGAGATTAATGAGAGGTAACTAACTATCAAATATTGAATACATATGTCATTAGATAAAAGTCTCTATGCAGAAAAATGGAGAAAATCTATTTTTAACCAAAGTGACCTTATCCTTGAGCAAAGTGACCTTTGGCCCCATCAAAGTTAAGAGGTTAATAAGAGGTACCTTCATACCAACTATGGAAGACTTTGGTAAGAAATAAGGGCAATATGAAGAAATGTAGAAAAACTCCATTGGCCAAAGTGATCTTGACCAATCAAAAATACCATGATTATCATACTGCATTTGTTTTGAGCTTCCTAAGTTTTCCCCAAATTGGGGAATTAGTATAGTTTAACTATTTCCAGATTCTGTTAGTAACCATAGAGACAACATCCAGTTGGTCCGCATAGCTAATCTAAATGTGACCTGCACACATAATAGCCATTTCTTCCTCTTTGGACTGCCTCTTACATTGTAAATTTTAAAATGTTTGTATAATTATGGTTTTCACTAAAAGGATCTCTTCTTTGAATTTCATCCACTGTACAAATAAATGTGACAATCAATATTGAAATAGCTCTGTTGAAACTCTAAATAAATTATCGTATGGTTGTTAACATTAAAACTTGCTTTATTTTTGTTTTATGGCTAAACTACTTTAATAAAGCTTTTATCAACCAAGTACCCTGAGCAAAACACGACATGCCAAATAGCCATACAGCCCTGTTTCACTATACATCTATAGGTGGTCGAAACCACTAGAACGCAAACTCGGTGAACGTGAGCAGCCGAATCAACACGCATTCTTAAAACAACTATAACAATAGGCACTTGAGTGCTATCATTTTCTTTGAAAAACTGTCAAAAGACTAAAATGTTTGCTAGGTCTTTGACTAATCAAAATAATTCGACGTGAAGATTGCTTTTTTTCTGATGGGGCAATCGAACTTCGAAATTTCGAACAATCAAAAAAGTGTCGGACTTTCGAAATTCTGAATTTCGGATTTAAAGCACAAAATGGCCATTCACATTCAAATTGATAAGACAAAATATGTAAAATAAACTAAAATACCACTTGATAATGGCACTAATTGCAAATAATGGCACCAATTGCCATTAACCCTTTCCCAAACAACACATTTTTGACTCTCCCAAATTGAAAGAGTTTGCAGACAACATTTCAAAATGTGATGAAATTGGGAAATACAATGTAGTCTTCTGATAGGGCAGAAATCATTGAAGGAAAAGAAGAAATTGCTCGTCACGAGCAATTTCTCCTTTTCCCATTATGTTTTCTTAAGTCGTCAGCAACAAAGTGGTCACGACATATTGTTTTTGGAAAGGGTTAAACAATTAAAAAACGCTAGATTAGGTTTTTAACACTCCAATGTGCATGCGCAAAGTAAGTTTATCGGGAGCCGAAAAATCCCAGCTGCACAGAATGAGCGGAAATTGGGGGTTCTGTAGTACACATGTATTATTCCTTTAATGACTGCACTTCGGGGGTTCTGTAGTACACATTATTATTCCTGTAATGACTATACTTCAGGGGTACTGTAGTACACAAGCATTATTCCTGTAATGACTACACTACCGGGGTTCTGTAGTACACATGTATTATTCCTGTAATGACTACACTTCGGGGGTTCTGTAGTACACATTATTATTCCTGTAATGACTACACTTCGGGGGTTCTGTAGTACACATGCATTATTCCTGTAATGACTACACTACGGGGGTTCTGTAGTACACATGTATTATTCCTGTAATGACTACACTTCGGGGGTTCTGTAGTACACATGTATTATTCCTGTAATGACTACACTTCGGGGGTTCTGTAGTACACATGCATTATTCCTGTAATGACTACACTTTGGGCGTTCTGTAGTACACATGTATTATTCCTGTAATGACTACACTACGGGGTTTCTGTAGTACTAATGTATTATTCCTGTAATGACTACACTACGGGGTTCTGTAGTACAATGTATTATTCCTGTAATGACTACACTTCGGGGGTTCTGTAGTACACATGCATTATTCCTGTAATGACTACACTTCGGGGGTTCTGTAGTACACATGCATTATTCCTGTAATGACTACACTTCGGGGGTTCTGTAGTACACATGCATTATTCCTGTAATGACTACACTATGGGAGTTCTATAATACACATCCATTATTCCTGTAATGACTTCACTCGGGGGTTCTGTAGTACACATGTATTATTCCTGTAATGACTACACTTCGGGGGTTCTGTAGTACACATGTATTATTCCTGTAATGACTACACTTCGGGGGTTCTATAGTACACATGCATTATTCCTTTAATGACTACACTTCGGGGGTTCTGTAGTACACATGTATTATTCCTGTAATGACTACACTTCGGGGGTTCTGTAGTACACATGCATTATTCCTGTAATGACTACACTTTGGGCGTTCTGTAGTACACATGTATTATTCCTGTAATGACTACACTACGGGGTTTCTGTAGTACTAATGTATTATTCCTGTAATGACTACACTTCGGGGGTTCTGTAGTACACATGCATTATTCCTGTAATGACTACACTTCGGGGGTTCTGTAGTACACATGTATTATTCCTGTAATGACTACACTACGGGGTTTCTGTAGTACTAATGTATTATTCCTGTAATGACTACCACTTCGGGGGTTCTGTAGTACAGAAGCATTATTCCTGTAATGACTAAACTTCGGGGGTTGTGTAGTACACATGTATTATCCCTGTAATGACTACACTTTGGGCGTTCTGTAGTAGACATGTATTATTCCTGTAATGACTACACTACGGGGTTTCTGTAGTACACATGTATTATTCCTGTAATGACTACACTTCGGGGGTTCTGTAGTACTAATGTATTATTCCTGTAATGACTAAACTTTGGGCGTTCTGTAGTACACATGCATTATTCCTGTAATGACTACACTTTGGGCGTTCTGTAGTACACATGTATTATTCCTGTAATGACTACACTACGGGGTTTCTGTAGTACTAATGTATTATTCCTGTAATGACTAAACTTCGGAGGTTCTGTAGTACTAATGTATTATTCCTGTAATGACTAAACTTCGGGGGTTCTGTAGTACACATGCATTATTCCTGTAATGACTACACTTTGGGCGTTCTGTAGTACACATGCATTAATCCTGTAATGACTACACTTCGGGGGTTCTGTAGTACACATGTATTATTCTTAGAATGACTAAACTACGGGGGTTCTTCAGTACACATGTATTATTCCTGTAATGACTACACTTCGGGGGTTCTGTAGTACACATGTATTATTCTTAGAATGACTAAACTACGGGGGTTCTTCAGTACACATGTATTATTCCTGTAATGACTACACTTCGGGGGTTCTGTAGTACACATTATTTTTCCTGTAATGACTACACTTCGGAGGTTCTGTAGTACACATGCATTATTTCTGTGATGACTACACTACCGGGGTTCTGTAGTACACATGTATTATTCTTAGAATGACTAAACTACGGGGGTTCTTCAGTACACATATATTATTCCTGTAATGACTACACTTCGGAGGTTCTGTAGTACACATTATTATTCCTGTAATGACTACACTACGGGGTTTTGTAGAACACAAGCATTATTCCTGTAATGACTACACTACCGGGGTTCTGTAGAACACATGTATTATTTCTGTAATGACTACACTTCGGGGGTTCTGTAGTACACATTATTATTCCTGTAATGACTACACTTCGGCGGTTCTGTAGTACACATTTATTATATCTGTAATGACTACACTTCGGGGGTTCTGTAGTACACATGCATTATTCCAGTAATGACTACACTTCGGGGGTTCTGTAGAACACATGTATTATTTCTGTAATGACTACACTTCGGGGGTTCTGTAGTACACATTATTATTCCTGTAATGACTATACTTCAGGGGTACTGTAGTACACAAGCATTATTCCTGTAATGACTACACTACCGGGGTTCTGTAGTACACATTTATTATATCTGTAATGACTACACTTCGGGGGTTCTGTAGTACACATGCATTATTCCAGTAATGACTACACTTCGGGGGTTCTGTAGAACACAAGCATTTTTCCTGCTATGACTACCACTTTGGGGGTTCTGTAGTACACATGTATTATTCCTTTAATGACTGCACTTCGGGGGTTCTGTAGTACACATATATTATTTCTGTAATGACTACACTTCGGGGGTTCTGTAGTACACATGCATTATTCCTGTAATGACTACACTTCGGGGGTTCTGTAGTACACATGTATTATTCCTGTAATGACTACACTTTGGGCGTTCTGTAGTACACATGCATTATTCCTGTAATGACTACACTTCGGGGATTCTAAAGTACACATGCAATATTTCTGTGATGACTACACTTCGGGAGTTCTATAGTACACATGCATTATTCCTGTAATGACTACACTTTGGGCGTTCTGTAGTACACATGCATTATTCTTAGAATGACTAAACTACGGGGGTTCTTCAGTACACATGCATTATTCCTGTAATAACTACACTTCGGGGATTCTAAAGTACACATGCAATATTTCTGTGATGACTACATTTCGGGTGTTCTGTAGTAAACATGTATTATTCCTGTAATGACTACACTACGGGGTTCTGTAGTACACAAGCATTATTCCTGTAATGACTACACTTCGGGGGTTCTGTAGTACACATGTATTATTCTTAGAATGACTAAACTACGGGGTTTCTTCGGCTCCCGCGTGGAAACTCTACAATGAGTGTATTTCACGCGCACTAAACGGCAACGAAGACGGATCCCCATACAACCACATGACATCTGATTTTTGCCAAAATGTGTCTCTACCACATCACGGTCGACAAATGGGCCCATTATTTTCACAATTGCGAGAAAAGTGCAAATTTGGGTTTCGTATTGACCATATACCGACACAACTGAATTTCCTCACAGATGAGAATGAAACAATAGGCACAGATGGGTCCTCCGCACATGGTCCAAATGCAGTAATCAGCGTGATACACTGGGCGTTGGACAACTACAATACTAAACCAACATGTACATTCCATGCAGACAACTGTCCAGGTAGGTGCATTACGTTCAGTTACAGTTTATCAAAAAAAATAAACAAACAAAAACCACGGTGCCATTAACACACCGACATTGTCCTTTTTGTAATATGTTAACCGAAGAATGTAAATTGCTCCATGAAAATAACTAACACTTTAGCTATCTACGCCAGTTTTGGTCAGCCCGCACACCCGTACAATCGGGTGATAAACTGTTCTCATCCAACCCTTATAAAATTAACTTACGAAAGATGGGAATAACATTATTACTATACTACAATATTGACGTAATTCAATTGTCGAATTTGAAAAGACAAATGTCAAAGATTATAACATGTTAATTAAAATACTAACTGTATACAAAACATTGTGACAAAATGTGAAATTGCTCATTAGGACAAATTTGCTCTTTTACCTCAATGTTTTCAAAAACATTTTTTACTGTCAGGTTCAACAACTTTATGTCTCAGTAAGTTAAATTACCCAAGTCAATTTTGCGTAATCGCTCACACACAATCCTCCATCTTGAATCGGTAATGAAATTACACTACATGTAGTCAACATAAACTCTTTCTTTTTTAGGACAAAAACAAAAACCAGTTTGTTCTGGGATATTTTATGTGGAGAGTGATGTCTGGTCAACATGACGAGATAACGTTGATGATGCAGGTGCCAGGACACGCACGCTGCAGGGTGGATGCTGGATTTGGTCTCATCAAACAGCTGTTCCGTCGATCAGATTGTCATTCGCTGAATCAACTAGAAGAGGTTGTCAATAAGTCAGCAGAGACGACATTCGGAACACCTCGGCCATTTCTTAAAATTTCTTATATCTACCGACTTGTTACGGGGATTGCCGAGTAGATACGATTGCAGAGACGAATGAAGCTATACGTTACCCTTCGTGGCACTGGCGTGACTGGAAAGCTTTTCTTGCTGTGCTATTTCGGCCAATAAAAGGAATAATGTAAACTGATCTTCTGCGTACTAGTATGGTTGTTGTTTTCAGATTTATCATTGTTACAGCTTCATACTCTCTGATACCAGACACATTAGAATGAACAAAACTTAGTCTCGTTCAAAATAAAGATGCCTATACCACAATGTGTACAAGACAATAACTTCACAACTGTCATAGTTTACATAAGTCTTACATTCTCATTTGCAACTAGCAGCATGATTTCATATATTTAGCTTAGAATAAAATCATTATTATCGTACTAGCGACATTGAGGCATTCAAGTGGATAACTCCATAAAACACTGATTTTTTCTGCAAATATGAAGTAAATGACCTTGTTATAAACTACTTTGATGCAAGCAGGTTGTTATTTTTCAGGCAATATCAGTATTTCAAGTTTTCGTCAAACAACCCGGGAATTGTGACCGTGTGGAAGGAGAGGAATGGCGAGGAAACAACGTTTAAAATGACAAGACCCGGGGCTACCACAGTGGTTCATGACCAGCTGCCACAACTTCTTACACCAGCAGGGCTAACCCTTGAGAGACAAAGATACCTTTTTAGCACTGTCAGGCCATTTGTGCGGTCTATGTACCAAGACGAAACATGTCCTGCACCTGACAGCTAAAAGGGGTGCTTTGACAATGATTTAATTAGTTTTTATGTTATTAGATTTGTAAACCCGTAACTACATTTATTTGTAATTATACAGTTATTTTATATGATTGAAGCTTGAAAAGAATAAATTGTTGCATTATATTTGAATCATGATTACAAAAACGAACATTTTTCTCAAAAAACTGTTTGTATCATTAGATTCTAATCATTTGAACATAAGCATTTTATTTTAAACCGTGTCATTTATGAAAATTACAAAATGTATTCATATGTGTCATATGTATCAAGAAATAGTTATCATGGCAACAAGAACATTCACCAATTAATTCCAAACAGCCACTGCTTAGACAAAGGTGTTGTGCCATTTTTCTGTGACTGTTTGAGTTGAAATGGAATGCACACCAAGTAATTCAAGGCTTGGGAGCAATACCACTTTCTAAGTAAATAGTCAATATTACGACGTCATTTGGTCGACGTCATTTTCTCTTAATGTATGTGTTTTCTATAAAACGCCATTCTTCTAAAGCCATAACTTTCTTAATATTTTGAAAATTCAAAATTATTTCGCTATTACACCGAGGAAAGATAGATTTAATAAGAAATACAAAAATGTAAAAATCGAAAATGTTGTCATTAAGGGCCCTTTTCTCAGATCATGGCTCATACATTAAACGCCTATTTTAGTTCAATGGATTAAGTTTTGAACACGTCTCCAAATTGCACTTTCGTCTACTTTCAAAAAAACTCAGATGTGCTTTTGGGAAAAACCATTTAAAGTTATGGACAAACGTCTGTTATTACCCAAAGGCTCTGAGGGATGAAATTATATATGTAAGATATATCCATGCTAAAAAAAATAAACACAAAATGAAAATTAAAAAAGAAATTCATCTTACACTCATCGTTCTTTCTCCATGTGAAATGTAACGATCACAATGGCGTTTTCCCGACGTTACAGACCATCTTACTTCTAAGAACTTATTTCTAATCTCTTATGTCTAAGGTCTCAGTACATATTGCTGTCATCTAAGTTCTTACTCAAAATGGCCCCAATGGGCTTCCGTATGTACGGAATTTACCTATTGAAAATATGAATAACGTCTATCATATTATTGGATATGGTTTTACCTTATTTCATCATTGTGAATATCAGTGAATATATACCAAAATGATTGTCTATAACACGATTACATTATAAGACCATGTCGTGTTAATGAATTCCGATATACAGACAATAATGCTGTTTACCGGTATTTCTTGTGTACTTGTCATCTGTGAATATAGCTCGGGGCGTTTACCCGAAATATCAGCAAAACATTTCACATATTCATGTGATGACGTTATGGCGCCATCATTGAGCTTCTGATATTTCTAAAAATAACACAAAACTAGCATTTAAAAGATGCAAAAGCATGAAACATTGAAACATCAAAATAAAATGCACCATTCCTTTTAAAACGACCTCCATAGTCCAAAATGGCGGCGATTTTAACTGATTTTTGTTGATTGAATAAGTGATAGCCAGGTTGGTTTTGATTTATGTTTTATATTCCATAGTATTATTCATTTCAAGTCCTGTATATCAAAGTTTAAAAATCTTTTAAAGAATATTGATTTAATCTTAATGGCTTACATGTAATTTCATAAGTGAACGCCCTAGCGAAACCAGCGCACACTGGCGACATAATTGCTGTGAAATTCAGCATCGGGGGATAAGGATTCGTTGCCAGCTTTACTTTGAAATCTTATGAATAGAAAGGGAGCGTTTTATCTTTTATGCTAGTCTATGTTGCCTCTGCTTCAAGAGTCTGCTCAGTCCATGGCGACCATAAGGCATATAATGAATTAGGTCTCGGACACTGTCGCATACCTCAACCCGGACAATTTCCCGTCATAGCAGCGGACCAAGCAATATATGCTCTAGCGAAACAGATTCAATGGGTATGGCCAATGCAGTACGGCGAGGACAAACTTTTAATGATGTTTGGAGGTCTTCATATAAAAATGGCTCTCTTGAAGTTGCTTGGAAACCTATTTCAGTCAAGTGAATGGACATCGGCTCTAGGCGAGGTAGACATTACTTCCCCGGGAACAGTAGAATATTTCCTCTCAGCAGTGAGTGTAACTCGTACACGCCTTGCACACCAGATAACAACATGTTGTTTGTATAACATCCTTCTTGGTGCATTTGACTGTTACCATAAAGACTCAAGTGATATGAGCTAGACCTTTACACCGAGGTGTGATATGCGTAAAGTGGAAAGTCCTCAATTCAGGTACTGGTACTTGCTGCTTACAGTGGAGCTGACTATTCTATCCCTTGTTAAGGTATTAAGGGAGGCGAATTTGAGCTTCGTTGTAACGTGTTAAGAGCATTGATTCTTTTCTCCTTTGTCGATAATAACATAAACTACGCTCGATCGCTGCCAATTCACCTGAGGGATATGCCGGTGCTAGAAAAATCTCACCCTGCACTTTTCAGAGATTTTTATAGTTATGATCACTACACCACCACGACCACGACCACGACTACGAATCAGATACAAGACAACAAACCTCCAAGTCCTAAAGACCATTTTCAGCTTTGGCAATATATAAAGCTCACGAACAAACCAATGCATTCATCGAGGGCTATGGATATGCAATTGAAATCACAGAGGACCCTTCAGCTCTGAGACGATGCCCATGATCACAGCATCTAAGGAACTACTCACTTACGAGATTACGAGACAGTTACGAGATTGATGTTCTAAGTCTGGATAGTTTATGAAACAGTTTGGTATTAAAGAAACACATTAGTTCTACGAACCAATTGAAAAATCCAAATTTGACTAAAAGATGACTTTCGTCTACTCTCGAAACTGTTCATATCATGCCAATCTCGAGACTGTGATCTTCCAGATTTCTTTCGTCATGAGATGGGAAAAATCTTCATGGTTGCCAGAAATCTCAACTATTAACCATTTTACAAACAGGTGTTTATATTCCTGAGCACGCTCCATATGTATCTGCAGTTCTTATAGACGGGTCAGCCTTCATTAATGGAAACAGCCTAAAACATCAAACACTTTTGGCGAGTATGACATGCTTAAAGTTTCACCCAATGTTCAAAGTACAAGCTTGACACACAAAATCACAGATATTGTTTTTGATTTTTATAGTGATTGCAGTCTCAAATCTGAGGCAAGAAAAAGACAAAAGATTAAAGACACTATGTTGTAGGTAACGATAAACTACCACCAATCAGTAGACACTCTCTTAGAGATAATGACAATAAAACAGACCTTCAACTCCCTTGCAGAGCGAATTACTGAGAGTTGCACAAAAACAATGTGTAAGTAACCATAGACAACAATGTGGTCCCTAGCAAAGACATGCAGTTGGTAGATCTCATGCCCTGTAACCAAGAGGAAGCAGATACTAGATTGTTCTTATTTGCAAGGCATGATGTTGCCCATGATCACAAGCGTCTGGTGATCAAAGCTACTGACACGAATGTTCTTGTCATTACAATACATGTTTTTAACTCACTTAAAGGAATTGCACTAAAACAAATGTGGTTAGCTTTTGGCCAAGGTACAAATCTCAAATTTCTGATCACCAGTGCGAAACTTGCCAGAAGAACTTGGTTGTGAACAGTGCCAATGTCTTCTTTATTTCCATGCTTTCACTGGATGTGATGTAGTCTCAGCTTTCTGTGGGAAAGGGAAAAAGATAGCCTGGCAAACATGGAACATCCTCCCAGAGGTATTGTCATCTTTTTTTTCAATATCCATTGTCAGTCTATTAGAATGACCTGAAACTCCTGGAAATATTTGGTATCTTGATGTATCATAGGCCAGCTCTTCTTCATATGTAGGTAGTGAACGTCTAGATTTGTTTGCTACATCTAGACTTGTTTGCAAGAAAACAAAGATCATACGACGCTATACCTCTCCCATTAGCGGTCTGATCAAAGCATTCAAAACGTGTGGCTGTTCAAGCTGGTACATATGGGGACAAGCTATTGTGCAAGAAAGAAATAATGTGAGTCCTGCAAAATGGGGTTGAAGCAAATGTGACTGCCAAATGGGCGAATGTGTCTGCAGTAGCTGATAACTGCAAAGAGCTCACAAAGTGTGGGTGAAGGACTGATTGCAGTGGAAGATGTAAATGTGTTTGATTTGCCCTCAGCTGACTGACCAATTTGTTGCCATTGCAATAACTGAGAATATACACAAGGAGAAACAAATAAGAACTCCATTTTGTTAGAGTGTGATAGAAATTATGAGTATTACTATTTATTTATGTTATTGTGTTATTTCATTCACTGGCCTGGTTTGGTTTATTACGTTGACCTTTATTTCAATGTTAATCATTTCAATCAGTATAAAATATGTTATTGCCCAGTGTCAAAACTAATTGACGAAATGTTTTGTGCGATTATGAAAGAAATTATGAGTATGACTATTTGTTTAAGAATTGTTGATTTATTTTATCGACTAGGCGCGATTTATTACGTTGGCCTTAAATGTAATGTTAATCAATTCAAATATGTGTAAAATATGTGATTAACCGGTGTCAAAATTATTCAACACTTATCGTTTTCCTCATAACCATGCCAAATAGAATATGATAATATGTCTGTGATTTTTCCGAATTTTCTGGAGAGCATAACTCTCTGAAAAAATCAATTTTCTGTGATACATCATTGTCAACATATTTGCCTCATTGTGATCATGGGATGAACACTCTGCACGTAGCATAGTGACCAACAGGTAGTCTTCTGGTGATGAATTATATTATTGAAACGATTATTAATATTCAATGTAAGATGATTTAAAAAGGTTGCATATTAAAAGTATTTTAAAGTGATTTGATAGATATGATGATTTTCAGGGGAACAGATTTCCAAAAAACGTAAAAAAGTGCGGCCGTATTGGAAATTAGCAGCCATATTTAATATCATTTTCTATTCCTTAATATATATATTTATTAAGTTTAAGACCAATACACATATGCAATTCTTGTAAACATTGATGATATCAGGTTAAAATTATATATTTGGCGGCCATTTTGAAAATGGCGGCCATTTTGAAACTCACACCTGATGGCCGATGGCTAACAACATTTTTCGTTAGATAATGATCTTGTGAATATATATGCCTAGTGCCAAGCATCACGAAGTGAGATGTTTTTCTACTAAATCCCTGAGCTTATAACGCTGAGAGTGATTCCCTTTTTATTCTAGATTTTAAGACCGATGAAAGAATTAACACTTTTGTTGATTTTTTCCATCTACAAATATATTTGGTGTTAATCGCGAAGCATGTTCTCTTGAAGTAGATGAACGGACATTTTCACCAAATATAGAATAACTATAAAACGTGCCCTTTAATAGTAAATAACTGCTGATACAAAGGGTGGTCTGCTATAATACATAAATTTTAGTGTATACCGACTGAAATTCCCGTTTAATCCTATTTCACTCAAATTAAGCGAATTTGATTATAAATTTTGAAAATATGATACAAATGGGCTTCCATAGTTTTGAAAGCAGTTAATACAGCTATTCTAGGATATCTTTTTTCCCAGTAGTTGAATGAATTACTTGATGTTTCTCGTATTCAAATTCAGTTTTAAGACAGAACCATCGTTTACATCGTTTACTCAAATAATGTGCAAATTAACACTTTTCACAACAATAACAGTGATGCAATGCTTTACGAGATATGAAATTACCAGCAACAAAGACTGTGATCAATTTTATTCTGTGAGGGACATCAAATGTATTATCAGTATATGCCAAACCATTACTTACCTTGTTTAAATATTATCAAAAGGTTCGATTTAGGAGTTGTTAACACAGGTTTACAGTTAACAAATGTTAGCCGCCAGTAAATATAGAGCTTTATCTCTTTCCAGTGTAAAGAGAATCCTATTTCTTATTCTGTATGGTGGCCTGTGCCGCTCAATAGTGGAATACATAAAATTGGTATGTTCAATTGCCAATATCTCCGTTTCCCCTTGAGGAAATGATTGGAATCTTTTCGTATGATGTCTTTTCACAATAAACAACCCAAAAAACTAAAAACTATTTCTGTTGCAATTAGTCAGAGAGGAACCATTTCGTTTACTAGACTATGTGTAGTGAACGTAAATTGTTGTGTACTTTATATTGGATATACATTACGAGCATTTGGAAAATAACTTTTTTTCTTTTTCTCTTTCGGTATTTTGTCTAATTTATTGGAATAGTTTGATAAAACATTTGAAATAATTTGTGAAAAGTTACTAGTTTTTTAACATTCTAACGTGCTATCTCGTTTCTGCATTTCTTTGTGAGCTTGGTTTCAACATTGCTCTTCATGTCATACCTTATGTATGGAAAGTGTTGTTTGTCTGTCACACCCTTTTATGCCTTGGTTGGTAAATAATGCTATTAAATCTAATATCTTAAAAAATCAACTACATCATTATGAATTTAAACAAGGTTTTCGAAATTTCTACATAAATTGTTTGCAAACTTAATGTATGACTGTTGAATCGTGTGATAGTTTCCCTTTTTTCTATTGCTAAGAGATCAGTCACCGTATATTCCCACCCAACATGAAAAGTGTTCCTACGAATTAGATCCTAGGAAAGAAGACAAAATAGGATAAATACAACAATTGCGGCCGTCAAATCGTAAATTTTACAAGAATGGATTTATAAATACACTGATCGAAAGTTCTGTGGGAGAATAATTGAAATTAGAATAATTTACCTTTCTGTGATTTCTTAACCAAATCTGCTGAGATTCATGCGCTCAAAGCTGACGCCATTTTCTAAAAATTACGAAGCTCATCGGGGTGCCAGTCATGATAACGGTTTCAAGCCCTGGCCTTTATCATATTTGCAATGTCTTTGCCCTGCTATGCAAATTGATGAAAACATTGCATGCAAAGTTAACAGCTCATATATTAGCAAACTTTCTGTATAAGAAAATGTGTTTATCGAGAAATAGAAATTGCTAGTTTATGTAAAACCAAAATTATAAGTGAAGTCGTACAGAATTGGGTCAGATGCAAGAAGCCGCTTCTGGAGAACAGTGTTTCTAACCACTCGGCACTCCAAACCTAATGCATGAAAGATGACGCCTGCAAAACACATTTAAAACCATAGTGGCAGGTATTGTTTTATGAAATATTTCTAAAAATCATACATATTCATATGAGTATCTATAACAGATTTTCAAAATCTTCCCACGAATTTGCATTTGTAGATCTAATCTTACAGTGCGAAGCACATATTACTCATGTGAGACATCTCTTCTCATGTTAGAGTTAAGTCGCTGTTGTGGTAAAATCTACACGTGTCAGTTCACACGGTTCTCCGGAACAACGTTAGAGCACCTGCTTGAAATCTGATTGGTACCTTTTGCTCTGAGACCTCACAATAGGGATATTTTTTTACTTAAAAACACGCTTTATGGTAAAAAGCGTAAACCCTTCGGCTTAACGATCGTGTAAAATCAGTCTCCAAATTATTTCCTAATTCTGTATCCTTTATAAACATGGGGCTTTATGGTGTAGCAACGCCTTCTTTTTTCTTGAAAACCAGAAAGCGGTGATCATATTTGTTCAAGTATTTGGTGAGTGCACATGAAGAAAGGAACGAACTGTTAATACCGTTTTTTTTCATATCTTGCAAATATATCGTTGTCGATGATGCTTTTTGTTAACTTGCATTTCTTTATCAAACAAATTACATATAATTCTTACAATAGTTGATACAATTTGAAACCTTTTTCTTTCAGCAAGCAAAGAGAAACACGTTTTCATTTAGAGAAACTGTCAATACCGTTTTTTCTTATCTTGAAAATATTTCGTTGCCTATGATGATTTTATTTAACTTGTATTTGTTTATCAAATGAAATACATAGAATTCTTACATGATACAATTTGAAACCTTTTTCTTCCAGCTAGCAAAGAGAAACACGGCTTTCATGAAACTAATCCATTTTTTTCTCACTAAATCTGTTACTTATGAATAGAAACAGATGGTTCCCTATTCAATCTTATGTTTTTCTAACTGTTTAAAAAAGGAATACATACATTTATTTATTCTGTTCTGTATTGTATCATGTGTTTCAATAGGGAAACAAAAAATAAAGGTGCTGGAGCTCATCAAAGTCAATATCATTCAAGATGATTTAGAGTTGAAGAATGGTGCTGTATTGTTTACTGGTCAAAATACAAGATCGGTGGTTGCATCTAGGGAGTGTGATAAACCGAGACTTATTTTCAGCAGCTGAAATTGAAATTGTCAGCAGACAAGATCTACTCCTGGCCTGGGTTTCATGAAACAGCTCAACTTAAGTACGTACTCAACCTATTTCTCAAAAGTTGCGCTTCACGAAAATTCTCAACCTCAATTTTGAAGGTATTCAGCTGAGGAACGGGTTGAGTGCGATTTCACAGTGCATAGGCGGCCCAACGCGCGTTCTCTAGTATGGGAGGAAGAAATGACCGTTTGTTTTGACAGCTCGCGCGAACACGCGCAGGTATGTTCTCGTGTTTTATATTGTCGTCTGTACAATTGATCGAAAGAAAATGGAGGAGAGTACGGGAAATGGGAGTGAGAGAGAAAAGATTGTGTTGGCGGAGGAGGGTGTTGGCGGAGGAGGTATTGAAGATGGTAAGTGTGTTGATTGGGAAGTTAAAAGGATGTGGCGTTGGTGGGGTGACTGTTAAAGTGAAAGAGGAGGCTTTGGAAGATGTTCTTTCAAACTTTAATGCGTGAGTAAATTTTGTCATGTCTTTGAAACTTGTAGAATGTTTGAGTTATCCAAGAAGTACTATACCATGGATATGTCTGTGAGGACCTGTTAGATACCTTATTATGAGTTTGATATACCAAACCAGTTATAACCATACTGCAACGAACCGAGCGAAGACTACTCCCAAAGACACAATCACAGCTTATCAGAAATAAACGAACTAGTGTCAGTCACAGATCCTTCTGCTGTCTTCATGTGATGGATACCTCCATAACCATGTGTAAAAAGTTGCTCAAATTTTCATAAATGAGACTTGAATCCTCTTCCGAAATCAGCTTTGGCAGATATTATTATCACCACACCAATGTAGTGCAAGAAGCAAAGAGAACCATCAAATCTACACGAAAATTAAATATTAATTTATCTAACATGACAAGAACTAGAAATATACCGTTTTAAAGGGAAAAATCTAATTGTTCTTTCAGAATTTCATCAGCGCCGCGATCAGTGCAGCAATGCAGAAAGCAGTACGATAACATTAAAAGCATACTAGCGCTCAGAAAACTGCAAAACTGAGTAATATGAACATTCAATTAAGAAAGAATATGTTGAAACATAGCAAAAAAACACAGGATCATGACAATATAACCCGTGCACTATTAATTATCTATTTTTCAAAATGCTTTTTCTTAAATTTGGTGCCCACCAATTTAATTTCATTGTTTACATTCGAGTAATATCTAAAAAAGCAAAGAGCGCTCCGATTAATGAGTGTCGATCACCTGGTTAGAAAACCATGTGGAAGACATAAAAATACTGTAATTTATCTTATTTTAACAACGAAAACATTCAAAATGGAGAATTTCTTGAGTTCTATTGGTTCTCAACGTTTCTCAGCTGACCTTGTTTTATCGCTAATTGTAAACAAACCTTATAGTTTTCATTCTTTTAAAAGCATCATGTGAACGTGATGCCGTCTTGATTCCTCTTTAACAGGGAATTCAAATTCCTTTTTAGTAATTTTCAATCATTCTAGCTATATTCTATTATAACTTTTACAAATAAGTAAATTCTTTATTTTGAATGTTCACGTTGTTAATATCGGATAAATGACAGTATATTTTTGTGTTTCACGGGATTTTTCTAGCCAGGTGATCGCCACTCATCAATTCGAGCGCTCCTTGCTATTTTAGATGTAACCCGAATGTAAGCAACGAAGTTGAATTGGTGGGCACCAAATTTGTGAAAATAGCACTTTGAAAAATAGATCACAAATAGTGTAGGCGTTATATTGTCATGATCTTGTGACGTTTTGCTATGTTTCAACATATTACCCAGTTTTGCAGTTTTTCAGTGCGCTAGAATGCTTTTACCTATTCACCTTAAGGGGTATAGATATACAGTATAACATATTTACCTCAAAGTTGCAAGGTCATCTAAAAGAAGAGGAGGACCTCCTCCAGTCCTTGGTCTCTTCGCCTCATCTAATTTTTCTTTTGCTATTGATAATTAAATGTTATATAAAAGACACATGCCACACATAAACAGCTTTACATTAACTTGCACATAAGATGACAATTTTCATAAGCAATTTTCAACTACTGACATGCATGGTTCAACGTTTATTTCCAAACAGAAAATTGTGTAAGGAAAGTGCAAACTTTTCCATTTATACTGATTTGTTACAAAATTCAATAAAAACCCTGTTAATCTTATAAAATTGCAAGTCAGATGGCAATCATATCAACTTAAAGGCACATCAAAGGAGATAAGTAGAAATAAATTTCTAAAAAAGTATATGAAGTTCTTTTATTATTTTCATAAAAGTTATGACAATTAATTAACGAATGCATTGAGACCCTATCAAATAGACTTCTTTAACATAAGTTATTTTGTTCTTGAAATATAGTAGTCTCCAATTCAATCATGTTTATCAACAACCTGTTTGTTTACATATTCAAAATAACGAATTCTGATTGGTTGGTTTAAACATTTGTGTATCAACTGTCCAGGTCAGGGGTGAAGAATCACACAATTAAACTGGTTAATCTGGGTTATTTCTCATGTTTAGGTTGTGCTGATGAGTTTTTTTGGTGATAAATATTTGAATCCGACCAAAAGTTTACCAATTAATATAGTTTTATATAGCATTCATCTCCTTTTATGTGCCTTTAAAGGCACACCAAAGGAGAGAAATACAAACAATTACTGAAAAAATATATGGAGTTCTTTTATTATGGTCATAAAAGTCATGATAAATAGTTTAGTATTGCATTGAGACCCTATTAAATAGACTCAATTAAAATAAGTAATGTTGTGCTTGAAATATAGTTGTCTCCAATTCAACCATGCTTATCAGCAACATGTTTGTTTACATATTCAAAATAACGAATTCTGATTGGTCGGTTCAAAAATGTTTGTATCAACTGTCAAGGTCAGAGGTGAAGAATCAGGAAATCTGAATTATAAAACTTGCTAATCTGGGTTATCTTTTGTTTACTTTCACATTTAAGTTTTGCTGATGGTGTTTTCTGGTGATAACTATTTGAATATATCCAAAAGATTACCAAATAATATAGTTTGATATAGCATTAATCTCCTTTATTGGGCCTTTTAATTCATTTCAGACCCTGACCTATCATTAGGGATTGATATTGATAGTGAAGAGACATTTGGACGTGTTTACAGAGTTGTGAAAGGTATATGATGGTTGACATTTTACCATGGTTATCCTTTATTTCAAATGAAATAGGGGGTTATTTCTTGTATTTTCTTGGTTGACAAATATATCAGAACAGGAAAATAATCTTGGGATGATGTCAAAATAAACTAATTTGACAAACCCAGTAATTTCTCAAACAAAGTAACATGTCTTCTTTATCAAATGACTGTTTATGCAAGAGAATGTGACAATTCAAATAGTTATAAAAAAGAAAATTCACCTTCTGTGATCTGATAATGCAACATGCAATCAGGATCATCTATGTTCTCCATAAATTTCTTCCATGAAAAAATCAAACTTTAATGAAAGTCTTTATGACTTCAATGTCTAACCAAATACAACATGAAAAGAAGATAATGGTGATCCAAATGAAAAAAAAAATTGTGTGATAAATGAAATGGTTGTGTTATGTAAAAATACATTGTGTTTCTCTGTTATTTTTTAATTTAGATTTACCAGTTTGTCAAAAAAAAGCAACACCAGTGATATCAACAAGACCTTCAAAAACCGATGTCAAATCCAGTAAGTGACTTAGCCTTTTTTTCTATTTAAAGAATTATGAGTCCTTTGTTACAAATAGAGTGCTTGCTAATTGTATGTCATTTGTCCTTTTTTCACTATAATTTCTACCAATTTTCAAAAAGGATAAAACATTTAATATCCAAATCGTTTTGATTTAAACAAAATCAGAATCTGCCCTCTCTAGAATGATATATTTCTGCTTATATCTAACAGAAAAAGTGTTATTTGAAAGTACTTATCTGATGAATAATGCTGTAAATCAAGCTTTCGTTGATTATTCTTTTTATCAATGTTCTTCCAGTATGAACAGGATTATAGCCAAAGCTAATATAGATAAATAACCAATTCTTGCACTGCTGAGGGATCGAACCCGAGACCATTGTTTCTAGAAACAAAAAGCGTCATCGGCAACGAAATAATTTCAATGGATAAACGCGCAAACCCTCCGGCTTAACGACCGTGTAAAATCGGTCTCCTAACGATATTTCCTAACGATTCGTTATAAACATGGGGCTTTACGGTTGAGCAACGCCTTCTTCGAAAAGAGCTTCACTGATTGCCCGCCAGAAAGCGGTGATCATATTTGTTAAAAGTTTTTTATGAGTGCTCATGGGGAAAGGAACTAACGTTATACCGTTTTTTCTTATCTTGAAAATAATTCGTTGCCGATGACGCTTTTTGTTATTTCTTTATGAAACAAAATACATATAATTCTTATTCTAGATTAACCACTGAACTACTTTACTGCTCACAACCAATTTTGACTAAATATACATTTACAGAAAAAATGAGTCACAGCCCAAACATTGGAGTGTTAGAGAGGGAAAACCTGAAAACATCTAACTTAAATCAGAGATCGAAAAAATGGAGGAGGAATAGAAAACTCGTTAAAATAAGACAAAAACTACAAGAAGAAATCGAATCAATATAACAGTTACATTTACATAGAATGTAGTTTAAGAATTTGCACATCTGGCAGCATGGATTATGGTGTCACCATGTTTATTTTATCTTTAATAATGGTCACTTAAAACAAGATTGACTGTATACATGATGTTTTACTTTCAAACACGCTTTATGGTAAAACGCGCAAACCCTTCGGCTTAACGACCGTGTAAAATCGGTCTCCAAGATATTTCCTAACGATTCGTTATAAACATGGGGCTTTACGCTTGAGCAACGCCTTCTTAAAAAAAGAGCTTCACTGATTGCCCGCCAGAAAGCGGTGATCATATTTGTTAAAAGTTTTTTATGAGTGCTCATGGGGAAAGGAACGAACGTTATACCGTTTTTTCTTATCTTGAAAAATATTTCGTTGCCGATGACGCTTTTTGTTATTTCTTTATGAAACAAAATACATATAATTCTTATTCTAGATTAACCACTGAACTACTTTATTGCTCACAACCAATTTTGACTAAATATACATTTACAGAAAAAAGAAGTCACAGCCCAAACATTGGAGTGTTAGAGAGGGAAAACCTGAAAACATCAAACTTAAATCAGAGATCGAAAAAAATGGAGGGGGAGTAGACAACTCGTTAAAATAAGACAAAAACTACAAGAAGAAATCGAATTAATAAATATTAAGAAACTTTATTATTCTACCAAAATTTCAGCCGATTACAACCTGTCCATAGAGCAATGAATTTTTACTAAGCTATTCTGACACTTTTCATAAATTGTATACACTTAATCGAAACTGTTTAGCTGCTTGTTCACAGATGTAAAAATTCTTTGAAATGATATCGTTTTGTATGTTTCTGGACTACTGTATACTATACACTGGAAAATAGTCTTTGGAATCAAAATTAGTTATTATTTTTGTATTTAAATCATTTCTATTCAAAAATTGTTTTATTGAAAATTAAGTTATCTTTTTCATACATTTACTTGATAAACAGTCATCAATCAGCTTGAGGTTTTCTTCCTCCGATTATCCATTTTTTTGCAAATTCTACTTTTTATGTTTCAATCTTGTTTTAGGAGACCATACTCAAACACTGCATGAAAGGCCTAATAATTTCAAAGCAGCTTGATAGCATTTACACAGAATGTAGTTTAAGAATTTGCACATCTGGCAGCATGGATTATGGTGTCACCATGTTTATTTTATCTTTAATAATGGTCACTTAAAACAAGATTGACTGTATACATATACAAGTCTAACATATTAGTTGAAATTTGATAATTAGCTAGAATATGTAGAGCAAAAATGGGCCCTCATAATTTCCTCATCTCCAGCAGCTGGCACATGTATGTCTTCACCTTCGATTTCCTCATTATCTGCCATAATAATGTCTCCACACAATATCAAAACGTTATGGGGGACAGAGCATGTCATGACAACTTGGGCAGATTTGGCTTGTTTCAAACGCATTTCATTGTGTAGGCATAACAATCTCTTTTTTAATATTCCAAACAACTGTTCGAGTATTACCCTCGTTCGGCATATTGATCCATTATATCTGGCTTGGGGTTCATCTGCTGGAGAATTAAATGGTGTCAGAAGGAACTGACGGCAGGCATAACCGGAAATCCCAATTAAAAACCCATCATAATCTCCTGGAAGTGAAAATGTTTTTTGTTTAATCCTGAATTTACTTTAATGTATAAACTTGTATACTTTGTAACTTGGTCTCTTATAAATGCAGCATTTTGTATCTATTTTGCTTTATTAAAGGGGCAGCAATTAAATCAAATTACTGATGAAGAAATAATTATCAAATGAAAATAAAACTATTACAGTAACTTACATATATGCCAGTTGTCCTTACTCTCAAACACTCTACTTTCCCGGATTTCCAATCTTTTAAATGTATCCATATTGCGTATTGATTAGGGTCTAACCGTCTTCGAAACACTCTTTTCCTTCTTATTCATCTTCGCCGTCGATATTTCCTCCCAAGCGCCATATTTAAGGAATGATTTGAGGAAGATACTTACCTTCTTCAAATATTTGATGAAAAATCTCATATTTTACTTGAGTAAAACTTTTGTGAAACGGAATTTGGGGGAATATTTGAGAGGATCCTCAATATTTTAGGACGTACGCAAGTTGAGATGCTTCGTGAAACCCAGTCCTGCTTGCAATCTCATTAGCTGCAAGACAACCTACTTTATAGTCTGAGACCTCATGGTGTGTTTTACTTTCAAACACGCAAACCCTCCGGCTTTACGACCGTGTAAAATCGGTCTCCAAAATATTTCCTAACGATTCGTTATAAACATGGGGCTTTACGGTTGAGCAACGCCTTCTTCGAAAATGGCTTCACTGATTGCCCGCCAGAAAGCGGTGATCATATTTGTTAAAAGTTTTTATGAATGCTCATGGGGAAAGGAACGAACGTTATACCGTGTTTTTCTTATCTTGAAAATATTTCGTTGCCGATGACTCTTTTTGTTATTTCTTTATGAAACAAAATACATATAATTCTTACAATAGTTGATACAATTTGAAATGTTTTTCTTTCAGCAAGCAAAGAGAAACACTTTTTCATGAAAACCATTTTTTTCTCTAAGATTTTTGTATGAGCTATACTCATTCTACTTTTTTTCCACTAAATTTGATACTTAAATAGATGGTTCCCTATTCAATCTTATGCTTTTTTTTTTAACTGTTTAAAAAAATGAATACATACATTTAGTTATTCTGTTCATAATGGTATGTTTCAATATGTCCATAGGGAAACAAACAAGAAAGGTTCGGGAGCTCATCCAGGTCAATATCATTCCAGGCCCCGATTCCACCAACGTTTACTTAACTTAAAAACTTAAATCAAGTATTTTGACTTAACTAAGTTTTCAAGTCATTTGCATTCCACCAACGTCAACTTAATTAAGTTTACATAACTTAACTAAGTATTTCACTAAGTAGGTCGGGTAAATATCCAAAAATATTTTTAGACGGAAAGAATGCGAAGAATTATTGACTGGTTATGCGTCTAAATTGTAACCGGAAGTCAGTTTATTTTTACGCAATCATTTGAGATCTGTTCGTCTAAAGACCTTCACTTTGTCACAGACGACAACAATCGACACCTTCAAGAACTGTCAAATCAAACAATGGAAAAGGAAAAGGATTTAAGCAAACCGAAACGGGCGAGGCAGGCCAACTTTACGACTCAGGAGGTCACCCTTATTTCATCAGTTATTACCAATTACGATGGAATTTTCGGTAATTTTACGGGAAGCTCTAGGGGAGTGAGCGTGAAGCAGGAGGCTTGGAGGCTGGTGTTGAATGCTGTCAACGCGTAAGTTAATATTTTTCAGACGTCCCTTCTCTTCTTGAATACATAAAGCATGACAACACGATCTATTTTCATTACGTTCTTAGTTTTTTTTGAAGAAATTAATGACCGAATCCTTCGTCAGTCATTGAATTAAAACGTTTACATTGTACTGGTCAGAAAATCCTAAATGTTGGGCTATGTTATAATCACCCGCGATTCTCACAAGTTATTGATTCTAAACATTAAAAAATCCATCTAAAATAGAAAAACACATTTCATTTGACAATGAATAATTTGTCTGGAGCCTCTTGATAAGAATCCGGATCAACTCGGCCTTGGGTTAACTCGGGGTGGGTCCACTCGGCCGGGTCAACTCGGCCACATCTGAATATGTATTTATCACCTAAAAGTATTTTTTGCAAGAAAAACGTATTATTAAGTAGTTTTTCCGAATAATCGGATGTTATTTGGTATTTTTCTGCTTAAAGAGAAACTGGTTTATGAATGTTTCCTTTTAACATCTTCTTAATGGACTATTTATCAAAAAAATAATTAAAACATTCTGAAATTCACACTCCTTTTATGACTATGGGTGTGGTATATCATTGGCCCAGAATCAAAACTCTATAACGATGTCGTATCAAGCAGAAATAATCTATTCTTTTCTTCTCGTATCTCAAGTAGTACAAATACATGTCTCAAGTTCCAATGTTGTTCAATTATATTATATAATGTTCAATTTGAAAACAATGCACTCTACAAATTAAAACTTTCACACTTACAGACACAAATTGACTCATTGAATATGTAAATGACAACAATTTAAATATGTAGATTGACCCAGTTATGGTTAAGATCAACCTGCACACCAAACACACCGTGCTTGTTCAGTATTGAAGGGATTTCACTACTAAAGACGAGAGCAGACTTTGATAGTGTCTATCAAGAAATTAAATAGTTAATGAAAGGTTTAATAGATATATTTCACTTCAAGTTGAAATTGGAATTGTTATTTTGTCGCAATAAGCATCTTTTGTCTAACAGTCGATGTAAATGCCTGCTTTAGATAGTAAATGTTTGTTAGACTGGTCGCCTATTGATGTTTATGTATACATATTGTGATGATCAAACAATCCTCGGGTTTCTTTTGAGTTATTACCACTTCTTGGTTTATTTGTTTCTTACACATTTTGTACAGGTTTTTTTCTGAAAAAGCATTAAATACATTTAAATCATCTGCGTTCTGGAGGAGTTCAGCCTATGTGCTGATAACATGTCTCCTACTGCCACAAACACAATGAAGGATGGTATGTATCAATTATGAGGCTGATTTTAAAAATATTTCTACCATTGGCCATTCCATTAATAATATCATGATGCTTTCATTGTAAAGAGAGACCAGTAACGGAATTGAGAACTACAAATACCTTATGAACCTGGGCATTACATACTGTGCTTGTTTAGTCGTGAAGGGATTTCACTATTTAAAGGCGAGAGAAGACTTTAAAAGTGTCTTTCAGGAAATTAACTAGATAATGAAAAGCTAGATTTCACTTCAAGTTGAAAGTGGTACCAGTTTATTAACATGAAGCATCATTGTTCTGAATGTCGTTGTAAATGCCTGCTTTAGATACTGAATATTTGTTATTATGTTTATACATATTGAGATGATCAAACAATCCTCGGGTTTCTTCTTTAAAATGATTTTCTTTAGTAATAACCACTTCTTGGCATATTTGTTTCTTACACAATTTGTAGTGTTTTTTTTTTTTTTTGAAAAAGCATTCAATATATTGTTATTATCTCCGTTTGCAAATTAATCAATACATGTTTTAAAAATTATTCAATCTATTTAGAATTTAAGACTCAAAGATATTCACAACAGAATTCACAACAGAAAATCTTTTCATCAACAAGATCACTCAAAATGAAAAATTTCGTTCGGAACAAAGATGTTTCGGAGGAGTTCAGCCGATGTTCAGATAACATGTCTCCTAGTGCCGAAAACACAATAAAGGATGGTATGAATCAATTTTGGGGCTGTTTTTTAAACAAATTTCTACCATAGGCCATACTATTAATATCATGCTGCATAGATTCATTGTAAAGAGAACTAAAAATATCAACCTGGGCACTATCGTGGACAACTTGTTATTCACATATTGAATGAATTTCTGTATAATCATCAGTTAATGGAAAATGAATTACTGCTCCATAAAGACACAAGTTTAAAGGTATCTTTATATAATGCAAAGCTTAAGCATAAGTATAATGTGATGCAATAATAATTGTAGGATATGTGATATGATGCAGCATTATTCGGTACACATCGTATGATAAATAATTATTCCTTACTTTTTCCAAATGCAATTATTCAGTACTTCTAAATATGTTGATTTAATTTGCTTTGGTGTAAGGGTGATTGATATGGATGATGTATACTGTTTAAATTGCAACTATGTGACATGTTTGATATTTGTAATTCTAGGCATGCCAATTTTATCTCAATACTGTCCTTCATTGAATACGGACAGTAAAACTTATGATAACCTCTCTTGAAAAGAGCTATGGAAAGTGCAACTTTGGCATCATTTGTTCTTCATAAAGTTGAAGTTGAAGAACACATGCGTCCCTAATATGAAGATAAATCTTAGCCAAATGTTTTTCGAAAGGAAAGAAAGTTGTTGCAATGAACATCGTTACCATTTGAGAAAATGCTTCGTATTTCATGATATTCAAGAAACCCATAAAGGGTTGAAAACTTTCGAAAGTCGGCAAACATTATCATGATTTTTCTTGTATTTATACCATATTTAATTGAAAGTTTGATCATGATTTGTGACTATGATATGACTGTTGCAAGGAAGCTTGTATATAAAATAAAATATACAGGACCATGTAAAGTAGAGTGATGTTCTGGTCTCGCATTTTCGTTCGTTAAAATTGTTTTCATTGGGACTCTGTGATTGTTTCATAGCTAAATTAAGCTTCTGAAAAAAAATGTTAATGAAGAGCAGATTGGCTTTTGATGTCTCCCTTTCACTACTTATAATTTCATAGGCTGAAGTAAAACAAAATGTATTTTTTTTTCCTGTAAATGTATAGTTTGTTGGCTGTCTTATACTTTTAGTAAGGACCAGTCTGTCCTTTCTAAACACTCTAACCATTCCCCATCTGCAATAGTGAGCTTAAATGGGAACTATACTACTTGGGACAAACCTTTTAATTAGCGACTTGCATAATGCTAATTATTCTACCAGCTCGCTTAGATAGCCCTTGATTGTTATAGAACACCTCGCCTATGTCATGGTCTTAGACAGTTTGTCATGTATGGAAATTGCGCAGTCATATGACGAATCATAAGGTCGTGGGTGACGTCATAAATACATCATTACATCTACAGGTTACGTCATCGCAGCCAATCTTTACTATAATGTGATGTGTGACGGTGGTACTATCTTTTCGTTTTACAGCTTTATTTCATTGTTTTTTCTCTTTTTCCCCCTCGTAGCATCATGTCAATGGCCACACTCTCTGTCATAACCATTGGCTGGTGGGTGCTGTGTCAAACAACAAAAGCGGTGGTAGACCTTTTTCTATTCTGGAAGAAAATCAAACGTCTAAAAAGCAAGATCTTTTCTAAACAACTAGTAGAGTGTCTTTAAATCTGGCCATACTCGCGCATTGAACTTAAACTGGGCAATAAATGCATTGTACCTACCGTAACCCTACTGTATGATTAGAATTGTGGCGAATGACGGAGATAGTTAATGTTATTTACTTTATGTATAAACAACTGAGAATGAACTGTATAAACAACTGAATTCATACCTATTAGAATATGCAAGATTATCGGAAAATTATCACAGACATACAATATCATATGTTTCTTTTAAAGTGTTGCTGTTGGGAAGGAAATCATTTGTTTAAAGGTCATATGTACAGGTTGGGTTTATTTCATAAAATTAAAATATGAAGTAAAAGAATCACATTGAAATTATTTGCAACATTTTGGCATAACGCATTACGTCATAAATCACCGTCATAGCGCACCGATTAATAAAAGTTCGTATGACTTACTTCCCTTTCCTGTGACGTCACTCGTGATCCACTGAATGCGCCATGTAAAGGGCGTGAAGAGCGATCGCTGGTTAGAATTGGTGTTTTTCTTCAAATAAACGATCCTAAAGTCATTGTTTGGATTGACAGCGCATTTTCTTTATTGAATATGATTCATTTTATAAGAATATCAATTTGAAAAAAGATAAATAAATAACTTAACCCGTGAATTTGCATGAATTTGTCATTGCGTAAACCTGTTCATATGAAAGGAACGGCTTGAAATTTGGACGATTTTCCTTGAAATAAATGATTCTTAAGTCATTGTTTGGATTGACAGTGAATTTTCTATACTGAATATTTTTCATATTATAAGAATATCCATTTGAAAAAAATAAATTAGTGACTTAACGCGTGAATTTACAGGTATATGTCAATGCGTTCATATGAAAGGAACGGCTTGAAATTGGGACGATTTTCCTCGAAATAGCAATCCTTAAGTCAATGTTTGGATTGACAGTGCATTTTCTTTAGTGACAATGTTTCATATTATAAGAATATTCTTCTGAAAGAAAAAGTAAGTGACGTAACGCGTAAATTTGAAAGGATTTGTAAATGTTTTCATATGTAAGAATCGGCTTGAAATTTTGACGATATTTGTGAAAACAGCTATTTTTATTAATATTTGTTGGGAAAAAAAACACGAGTACCTTTTCGTCAATGATCGTGTATTAGCATTAAGGTTTTAATTGAGTAGTAAACAAAGACATAGATCTGAATAAACGAATTGTCTTAAAACCGTACATCGTATAACTATTAACTGTCAAATTCACCCTGCATTGTCTTATCAATACATGAAATGAAACGGGAGAAGATCATAAATTGCGAACATACAAACCGTATTTTAACCCAACTTACTTGTGATACGAAGGTTATCCTTTAACTCACATTTTCACCACGCATCAACTTACTTGTGATACGAAGGTTATCCTTTAACTCACATTTTCACCACACATCCAAATTTCAAAACTAAACACTGGCACATTCAAGAGCATTTGTTAAAATCATCCGTCAACTTTCCAGTAACTCCACCCCCAGTAAGAGGTCTATGATTTCGAAATTGATTCTTTCTAGATCAACTGTTTTTTCATATTCACTTTACATTTATTTTGAGCATTTAATTTTCGAACATGTTTAATAATTTACAGCTAAAACAAAAAAATCGTTATAGTTTATTTTACTAACAATCTTAAATTAAACATATTTGAAATTATTTTTTATGATTTTGGAATTCAAATATCAATTTGACAAAACTTTATTTTGATGTTAAAACGTGTTTTTGTTGAAAACATAGAGTTAATACCGTTATGGTGAATACTGATTATCATATACTTATTGAAGTATCAAACTATTCCAATAGAAAAGACAACATATGCACTTCTTTGAATATCATAACGACAAAGTATCAGACGTAAGTCACATTGAGAGATAAATATGTCCTGACACCTTATCAATCCAAACGTCCTGTGAGAGTTTGGTCTTAATTGGTTATATCTTAACAATGGATTTTTTAGATAAATTTAATTGCCGCGCATTGAAAGTGTGAGATTTGCCGCTTGTTATGTCATGTCTGGAATAGCAGAACGTGTCAGACCTGTTAATTAACATCAGAGATATTTAAGAGATTAACGCCAGAGGCTATCTTTCGCATAAACAATAAAGGACTTGAGACTTGAAACATACTGTGCAAATGTGGCAGATTGGTGTTAGTTTGCATCACGACCCTTAATCCTTGTAATGTCCGATGTTTGTTGATTGACCCTTTGTATGTGAGGTAAACTGACAATAATCAATTAAATTGTAAACAAAGAGATTATGTTCAAATGTGTAAATTATATATTTAGTGATCTTATTACTTAATTATCAATATGAATTTGTAATAATCATGTTTGAACACCTGGATTTCAGTGTGACATACGACATTTAAACCAATATTACCAATGGCAAAAAAAATGAGGTGTGTGTTTTAAATAATTCCGAAAAGCAGACGCTTAAGTTAAGACCGAACCCATTATCATTTGCGTTGATGAGTTCAGAGACAGTTTGCGGATATCAAATATTCATTATTTTGAATTTTCATTCAAAGACAACGGCAGATAAAAGATACTTGCTTGTTTTAATCGGTTTGTTATCATAGCAATCAACGTACATTTTTTCATTTTGTCTCATTTATGTACATTGGCAACGTTTCTACGATTATGTTAAAACATAAAACACGTTTTGCAAATAAGAACAAGATGCATTTAAGCGTTTAGAATCCAAAGACATGGCAATACAATAATTTATGATGTTGGATGAAATTAACATATTCTTGCAACCCTTTGAATTCTTACGTAATATCATCGTAAAGCAGCCTAATTAAGTATTCCTTATCAAGTATGTAGCATAGTTAATCTGTTCCAAACAAAACTAGCTTGGCGAGTAAGAGAGT
Organism: Cerastoderma edule; assembly: GCA_947846245.1. NCBI lineage: Eukaryota > Metazoa > Mollusca > Bivalvia > Cardiida > Cardiidae > Cerastoderma > Cerastoderma edule. Next base: position 18,699,354 of record OX401407.1, on the reverse strand, counting down.
CATTCAAGGAAATTAACTTTCATAAAAGGTGTAATCAACGTGATTTATCCTTTTCTTGAATTTGTCTACATTGACACAGTGCAAATTCTATATACAGATCTAGCCAGACTACACGAGGCTCTAACACCCCAAACGCACAGTCAGGAATTGTTTCAATCACGAACATCAGTTCACCACAACCATAATTTTGAAAAATATTTTCCTTTACCTGAGATCATGTGGGAAACAGCGTAACAAAAAGACTTCAGGCTTAAATTATCATTAGCATCTTGGTACATTGGGTAATAAAACAACGACTTTTTATAAATATTTGGGGTCATTCCGAAATACAATGTACATATTCGCGCGTCACACCAATGTCTTGACACATGATTGTATGCTTTATCGCTTGATTGGTGTTTGAAAGTGAGATTAGCTTTGTCTGGTTTGCATTGACAGTCTTGAAACCAATACATCAAGGTAAAGTGAATGTTGTCGGTGTGTTTCAAATAAGGAAAATATAACGGTTACCCAATAAGGGATGAATTTGAAGCGTTTTCACCTGTATAAATTACTTTGAATTGAGTCCGATCATTCAAGGATCAATAAAATCAATTCTCTGGAAACGCCTAACAATGCGTAAACTTGCCGTCTTCGAAGTGAAAGTAACACAGCCTACTGTTCTTGTTTGGGTAATATATCTTTTGCTTATTTGTAAAGTAAACACGGTCCAGTTTACTTATCGAAACTTTTTGCAGCTTTTATGTTCGTCGGAAATCGGGAGAAACTCGCATCCCTGCGACCAAAACCAGAATAACACCAGAAGACCTGTCAAAATACCATATTCAATATCCAATTTACGTTTTCCAAAACACAATTCCACACTTAGAATGTCCGAAATTTGTGCAAAAACACCGTCGTTACTGAGAACTAGATTCTTCTTACTCATAGTTCATATGACTTTGAAGCACAAATGACGTCACAACAAGGGAGATAAGTCATTCACAAAAATCGATAAAGGTGAATTAAAGTAGTCAAAAACAACATTTTTCGCTTTTGTATGAGAAAAAAATCATTACCTCCGTCATAACGAAACCATAACCTAATTCAAAAACCATAATTAAAGAAAATTTTGTTTATCGGGAAATATGACCTTTAAGTTGCACAATTGCAGAATTAACTTAACAAATGTAGTGCTTATTGATATGGTTATGGATGTCATAACGTTGGCGAAATGTTTATTATAGGCTAACAATTTTTGTTTGTTAGTATGGTGTTGATCGCCTTGTAAACAATTTTTCAGTTATGTTACGGCTCTCGTGAATTTACCAGAACTAATCATAGGCGCAGCTCTAAAAGTGATTTGCCAAAGGACACTCCCACAGGTGCTGGTGGAGCTCGAACAATTTTCGATCTCCGCAACCTTATTCACTGGGCCACGCAGAACCCTACAGTTAAAACAAACATACTCCCTTTTTCTGTGGACCCTCTTCACTTTCACTAGTACCTATAATAAAGATGAACACATGTTCAAATTTGATCATACGTTTTTGATTTTCAATATTTTGGTATTTGTCTACATTGCTTAATGTAATGGTGCTTTCTCTCATTGCTTATAAAGAATATGTTTCATGTGGAGATAGAGAAATCTGGCGTGGCTGCGAAAACTGCGGGCAAGCTTTAGCGAGCCCGCTTATATTTGAAGCTCAACCAGATGAACTTTCATCATCTCGACACCAACCATATATTAAATGTTTTATGTTTTCAATAATATTTGTTTTAAGATATGCCTCACCTTTATCAGGGAAGACTAAAATGGTGAAATTTGGATGATATATGGCTGTATCCCATCATTTTGAATACTGATTTCAAATCCAATCATTTAATTACACAGTCAGATCTTTATTCAATCGTAAGATATTGTAATTGGGAGTATTTGTAAATTCTTTAAAACGAGTCATTTAATAATCAATTACTATTTGATTATCAAAATCTGATCTATTTATTGTTTAAACACTTGTTAGGGTGCATAGCGTTTCACAAACAACTCTTGTTTAACTTAAATAAAGATGTCTTTAATGTCGGTTAAACATTAATGTCTTTTAACCTTCTGTCCCCAAACTTTAACATTTGTTTACTACAATTAGGGGCAATAACGCATAATATTTTTATTATACACACCCCCATTTAACGCTCCGACAAGAACATCAATTACTGAGTGTTGTTAATACTTTAATATATTTAGACCTTACTTATCCAGTGTACGGCACTCATTTCTTCTAAGAAGAATACTTATATGACCAAGGCGTTATCACTTATTGGCTGAATTATTCGCCTTTTACTTCTTAAAATTTACAAACAAGTGATTTTCACTAGTACATTGTTTGCTCATGGCCAGGCTTTGTTATGATATTGATAACTTAATTGTTTCTCACATCTCACTATTCAAAGTGACTCTTTCAGAGATGAAGATTTTAACTTTTTGAAATAAATCGTCTTCTACCATAAAATGACCAACGCAGATTTCTTAAGTAACATAGAACTAGATTAATGACAGCTTCCCAGTCCTGCTCGTAACTTTACAAAGAAGATTTAGAACATTAAAATTGCAGATATCTAAGACGTTTAAACGGGTTTATTTTGTAAACAATGTCCTAACTTAAGAATAAGTGGTGGTAATTCTAGATAGCATCGACATGTGGGTCTTCGGGAAAAAAAACAATTTTCCTCACATACGCATGGACAGATTCATCATTTCCGCCAAGCAAAGATATTTCGAAGGAGGAGGGAAACAAACAGCGTATATATTTTAAAGTTAATTCTTGCTTAATTAGATATAATCGTAGATTGTCAGTTTATCATCACCACCTAGGCGTTTGCCATTTGGTGAGCAAGATTAAAACCGAGTAACAAACAAGCTTTATTTATACATAGGATGTTAGATATATCTTCCCAGAAGATTAATAAGAGGTATTGTCAGAATAACAAGATTAAAGACTTAAAGCCATACTTGCGCTCATAAACACTTGATTTGTGAAAGTTCTAGAATGATTAAAATATATCTAAAAAGTACTTAAAATTACCTTTAACAAAGGAATTGGGACGGTGACACATTCACATGATGCCTTTGAAAGAGTGAATACAGTTAGGTTTGTTTACAATTAGCGGTAAATAAAACAAGGTCAGTCGAGAAATGTCAGGAACCAATAAACCCTGAGAGATTCTCCATTTTGAATGTTCACGTTGTTAATATTGGATAAGTGACAGTATTTGTATGTGTTTTACATACCTATTTTAACCAGGTGATCGACACTCGTTCATCTGATGGCTCATTGCCAATTTAGATGTAACTCGAATGTAAACAATGAAGTTGAATTGGTGGGTACCAAATTTGTGAAAATAGCACTTTGAAACATAGATAATAAATAGTGCAGGTGTTATATTGTCATGATCTAGTGGTTTTTCGCTCTGTTTCAACATATTCTATCATAATGTATAACTCGTATTTCCCAATTTTTCTGAGCGTTAGTATGCTTTTAACAGAACAAATACCATTTAAAATAAAAAATCACATCGAGGTGTATTTCTCACCTCACGGAAATGCCCGAGTAGTTCCGATTGAGAAGACCAGACAAACGCGACGGCTCACTTCACGTTATTAGGAGAAAAACTCTTTACTGTGACTGCGTGTAAGACTCACTTTTAGGAGAGACATATTTAAATACTAGAAAACTGTCAACCAATCCTATCACAGGAGAACAAAACTCATTGAACATTCCATCATAGCCAAAATCGAAGTTTGGAACAAACTCAGATATGCCTTTAAAATCTAGAAAATCACAGGTAGGCAACTCAACCTCTTTAATTGATCTGGCCATTCTGAATGAATGATGTTTTAAGGCGCATCGACAGCTAAGGTCATTTAGCGCGCATTATGATGATGTGGACGAATGTATATTAAAAATATTAACAGGTTAAAATGTATTTGTTTAAAGAAAACATAAATAAGAATTTGTAATTCATGAACAAAAGTAGATAGAAAATTTGTAAAAAATTAATGATTGTTGATAGATTGTTTGTAATGAATGTGTGATATCAAATAGTGTGTGATGAAAAAATGATATTGATAAATGTATATATATTTAGAATGTGTAAGGAATCACAATCAATAGTAAACTCCAATCTGGCCATTCTAATTGTGGCAGCCAATTGTGGTTTTGTATAAATAGATAGATTTTTACTTTTCTGCTCAATAGTAGTATGTGTGCTATCATTTTCATTTTGTGTGCGACATCGTTCTTAAAACGTTTGCGTGAATTTAATGGAATTACGGATTTTTTTTGGGGGGGGCAAAGCTGAGCATGGCAAGAAAATGTCTTTCCTTCAATAATGTGAATCTACTTTAGGACAATAATTTATGTGCTCTTTTACTACAGATACTTGAGTAACATTAATTTCAGTAACTCTGGTTTTGTGTTTGCCTCTCTTTGTTTGGAGATCATAGTCCAGATATTCTATCTGTAATGCGGTATCTACCACTGTATGGCTGATATCACGGTTCGGAAGAAAAAATGTTTTACAGACTTGAACATTATTACTGAATGTCTATTCTGAAAAACCATTTTCTTGAACATTTACGAGATGAATAGTTCGAGTGTGTTTCATTTTCGTTGGCTGAATTCGTTTCATGTTGGTAATATATTCCCTCTCTTTACTGATGCCTCCAAATCCCAAGAATGAAAGAAAAACTTTTTGGCGTTCTTGTTCTGATATAGCTTTGTGACATTTAGATATCCAATTCACACCACAACCAGGTTTTATTCCCTTTCTGACCGTCTTATATTTGTACATAAGCTGTCATAGATATTGCCATTATTTCTTTGTCTCTTAACTATCGTTCGTTTCTATGCATCAATATTTCCCAATCGTTTCCTATCTCTTTGTACATGTATCTGATCATCTGTTATGTAAGCATTTTGATTTCAATCATCGTTATCAACTTTATTACTTTTTTTTCAATATGTTTACATTAAGATTGTCACTAAAATTGCTTGTCAATGAGTCTGTACATTCAGATTGACACTCATTTTAATGTGGCATTGTTTCTAGTAAATTGTTATTAGCAGCTCTATAAGTGTTATCAAGATTAGATATGCAAAAAAATGATTTTATGAAAAAATGTGACTTGGGCCAGTCTTGCGCCAACCCATCGATATATGAATTATCACCAGTCCTCCTAGCTTTAAAGGTCAAACAAATTCCTACAACAACTTTTTTCACATCTTGCGATAGATCTATATGTAGTAATGAACGTTACATACTAAAAGTCCCCAAAGAAAAGAATGGGAGAATTCGAGAAAAAGCAAGTTAAAGTTAAAATATCATTAATTCATTGTTCCGTATTGCCCACCATACCAAGATAAAAAAAGTCATGTTATTACGTATTGGTACGTCATTTCAGATGACGTATTGGTTGTGACGTATAGTATCGATGCTAGCGAAAATCATTGTTTTTAGTCTGAAGCGGGTAACCTTGGCAGACAGACACACACTACTTATAGGTTAGAGGTTGATAGTGAAATTTAAACGATATAGAAACCCCAAGGAAGGAGCGATAGCGACTGACGGGGTTTCTATGTGGTTTAAATTTCACTATCTAGCTTCTAAATAATTTAGTGTTTAACCTACATTTCAATAGGGCGCTCTATTAGACGCTGGCAAACCACGCCTAGGCCTAGATACGATGTCGTAACGTCTTGTGGCTGCTATCTGGTTGCCACCGACGTTACGATTCCACGCTCATCACTTGTTGGAGCAAAATCAATTTTAGCTACCATGTGATAGATAACCTTTTTATGATAACCATAGCATAGTATTGTCTAAAATATCAAATGAAACAGCTTCATGGAAGCTAGAATTTCTTAATTAAGTTGTATTTCTTAATTGTTGGTGAAATTTAGTGAGAAACAAACCGTTAGTGGCCATTTTGATTTTTTCGCAACTTCTCGCACTTTCTGCTGTAAAAATATGGTAATTACCCACTGAACATGAGGGGCTCATCCAATGAAAACACATGTTTTTCCCGCCTTTTTTACAACCTTACTACAACTTTCAATATGGAATACCCCTACAGGTTAAGCTCCGCCCAATTTGACCCAATTTTTGTTGTCAATTGTTTCAGGATAGTCCTGGATATCCAAATGAAAACCGGAAGTGATGGATTTGACAAATGAAATGTATAATGATAACGAAAAATGCTTCTATTCTCTTAAAATAATGGAATAATATTAACTTTTGGACTCTGAGGTATGAGATTATATGTTAATGTTTAATCGTGTGAAGTTTTGGCGCATTTAGTTGCCCCATATTTGAATTATCGTAGCGGTTGTGATACACAACCGGCCTGCTCCAAAGAGCAAAGAGGGCGGATTTACTACCGTGTCCCAAACAGGACACGGTAGGAACATTACTTCTACATATAGGTTAGAGGTTGATAGTGAAATTTAAACGATATAGAAACCCCAAGGAAGGAGCGATAGCGACTGACGGGGTTTCTATGTGGTTTAAATTTCACTATCTAGCTTCTAAATAATTTAGTGTTTAACCTACATTTCAATAGGGCGCTCTATTAGACGCTGGCAAACCACGCCTAGGCCATTCAATCTAGCCGAAAAAAGGGCCCGACCTAGACAAAATTGCAAAAGAATTTCTGAATGTTATGTGCGAAATTAGACATAGATAATAGCTCATTGCAAAAAGTTGCATGTTGTAGTAGGTGGGGAAAGTTATATAAAAGCGATTTAAACCTGTCCTTCTTTGGGCAAAATCAAATGGCCAGTATCGGATATCCACTTCCGATTAAGTATTTTTATTGGACAGTAGTCAACTGAAAGCACTCCTTATCCCCAAGAAATATAACCATGACAGCAGCATTCCAAACTAAATATTCTTGACGCTTTGTCCCAGAACATCCGCAGAAAAAATTGACCCATGTACGAATGTTATGTTTTGGTATTTCAACAGTTTAAAGGCACATCAAAGGAGAGGAGTACAAATGAATTACTGAAAAAATATATGGATTTCTTTTATTATGTTCATAAAAGTCATGGGAATTAGTTAAGGAATGCATTGAGACCCTATTAAATAGACTCATTTAAAATAAGTTATTCTGTGCTTGAAATATAGTTGTCTCCAATTCAATCATGTTTATCAACATTTGTTTACATATTCATAATAACGAATTCTGATTGGTCGGTTCAAGAATGTGTGTATCAACTGTCAAGGTTAGAGGTGAAGAATCAGGAAATCTGAACTTTCTAATCTGGGTTATTTCTGGTTTACTTTCACATTAAAGTTGTGCTGATGGTGTTTTCTGGGGATAACTATTTGAATCTTTCCAAAAGTTTACCAAATAATATAGTTTGTTATAGCATTAATCTCATTTAATGGGCCTTTAACAAGTTAGTGTATAAAGACGAGTGCTTTGATATTTAGCTCTTTCAATATATATTTACCATTTTTCTTATGAAAACCAAGTCCCATAAGAAGTTGATGTTCTGTACTCGGTATATATGCTAAACAATTGACTTAAAATCTCTTGTCACGATCCATACAGTTACATTAAAGATATTGCTGTTAAGAGAGAATTTACCTTTCCACATTGCAACTACCGAAATACATGTTACATTGTCACATTGTTATGAATGCAAAAAGTGAGAGCGTAAATCAACAATGAATGCAATTCTTGTATAAGTTAAAAATGCATATAACACAGAGAGAAAGCCGATAAAAATCAAACACTAAACATTAATTTGATGGTGATGGTTCTAGATATCAAAGACAATTAGACTTCGACAGCTGTATAAATGAATTTAAAAACATCAAAGTCATCGACCTTTTATATCATTTATCCTTTGCTTCACTGTGATTTGTATTTTATTTTTTAAATGGCACTCTTCCCTCAATTGTGAAAGGAAAGTTGAAGAACAAAAAAAAAGACGTAATGAAAAGCTGAAGTGGGGCCAAACAAAAGCTAATGTAAATCTGATTGTAGTTGCAATTTATAAAAAAAAAAGCAAATCTTTAGGTTTATTTCAAAAGTGATTATTAGCGTATAATGATCATAAAGGTGTTCAGAAACTTATTTAATTTCGGCAACTTTAAAAAGTTTCCCTTAGATCAAGCCGAATTTTGATTGAATATTGATATATTTAATTTCGATGGAAAATGCTGATTCTTATAGTTATCAGGATTATACTTATCTAAGTTAAATCATTATTCATATCCCCCATAGTTTGTGATCATATTACAGGGAACCCGTTTATAATTCTGGCTCCTTTTCCGGGAATTTATCAGGAAATCTGGGAGACAATTAGTTCAAAAAGAACCATTGACGTTCAGCTACATCTTTACCATATTTTTAAATAGTTTAGGGCTTAGGTCAAAGTTTGCGGCTTGAATGATATTTGAATGTACAGTTAATATGCCGTTTTATTTTAAGAACCAAAGTATCTCTGCTTAACAGACCTAAGAAAGAGCCTGGCATTGAAAGATTTAAAATGAACCACTTCCAAAAGTATTATGTTATCTGTCAAATGAGAAAACTTTATCAAAGTTATTTCTAAAAAATCTGTAAATATATGCAATTGAATAAAATAAACAAATCACATAGCGAATATAAGCAGATGGGTTGAATAGTCATATAGTTACTGTAAGCCGAATACAAGGCCTGATCAGGATTTGAAATCACCATTATATTATTCTAAGAAAAAAGTTGAAACGGTGTTCAACTTCACTGAAGAAGACAAATAAAAAAAAAAGTGAAATCCACGAAAAGCATTGAATATCCAGTGAATTTATGACAGTTATGTCCTTCGTAGTTTCATGAAATCGACCAAAGCAACGCATTATTTCATTAAACTTTTACTTTCGTCACTCATTTGTTTATAAGTCCTGTTTCAAGGTTCATATTTTTAGCATTGTCACGCAAAATAACCGTTTAGTTGATAAGAAAGGAACAGAACTCCGCAATATTTGATCCTATATGGTACCACGTGCTAGCCATTTTGTTAGCCAAAATGACGTCATAGTGATGACGTTTTTAAATATTACGTCATGAAATACTCCTATGATGTACAATATTTGCCAACTAATTTTGCTTCAAAATGCAGGGTTTAAAATCATTTTTATATAATTTTCCCCACCTACTTCAACGTGCAACTTTTTGCATAGAGCTATCATGTATGTCTAGTTTCGCACATAACATTTAGAAATTCTTTTGCAATTTTGTCAAGGTCGAATCTTATATTGAATGGCCTATAATTTATGTCGCCTGGCACTCCCAGATCAGCCTGTAGAGTTGAACTGGTTCAGTTCACACTGCCAATGGCTGATCCCGGGCGACATTTTCCGCCACCAATGAATATATGATCATGTCTAAAGAAGGCCTTTATGAAACAGAAAATACCACAAAAGGCTCTTAAAAGCGGAAAATGTCGTCCTGCATTAGCCGCCCGCGATCAGCCTGTGCGGACTGCACATGCTGATGCGGGATGACCTTTCACGTAGATGCATTTGAGACCGGTTTTGTCAGAGACCGGTTGAACTAGAATTAGCAACCTTTCGAAACATTATTTTTAAGCAAAATCCATCATGGCATTTTTTTGGACAAATCTATGGAGAGCAGTGGAAATTTAAATTAGTACGTTGGGCGCTAAACGCATTGTGAAACTGTGGATAGCAGATTAAGTTTAAATTGTGTTAATCCAAATACCTTCTAAAGTCTTTGAAGTATGATTTTCATATTTGAAACTCTTTTCTATGTAAAAGAAGGTACTCCGGGTAATAACCTTTGCAATTTTTAGGGGGGGGGGGATGCACTTGAAAATAATAGATGCTTATTTAGATACCATCGTCACCATTGGTGGATTTAGAGGGGGCCTGGGGGGTGCCGGGGGGTGCATGGCGATGATATCTAAATAAGCATCTATTATTTTCAAGTTTAGCTGTTTGTTTACAAAATAAATCCGTTTTAACGGCATGCAATATCTGCAATACAATTTATCTATTTCTTTTCTTTACGGTAATTTTTAGCGTTGGAAAGCTGTCAATAATCCAGCACTATGTTACTTTAGAAATCTTTGTTGTTATTCTATAGATAGAAGATAATTAACTTCAAAAAGTTTAAATCCCAATCTTTGAGATAGTTCTTTTAAGACAAATACTGTGATTTTTCTATTCTTCAATAATACTTTCATCGGAGTCAGACGAATCTATTGTATCTGGAATAGCAGATGCGTCCTCCAAGAATTCACCCCATTCTTTGACTCCAAATTCCAATATCATTTGATAGTGATATAGCACCTCTAAACCCACGGTCTACAACAAATACATCGCTAGCATCAATCCAAGACCTTATCTGCTCAATATTGTTGTTTAAGACATGTTTAAGAATAGATGCATCATTGTTTTTTGAGTCTGCAAAATATGGTCCTAAGACACTTATGAAGTAGCCAGATGTAGAGACAATAACCATTGGTTTAATTAAAGGGTCTGTTCTTATGCATGCTGTAACTTCTTCGCTGAAATTGAAAGTTGGCACTGTTATTTATATAGATATATGTGCCATCAAGAACTAAAATGGCTTTGTCTGGACTTTCAGCAAGAAGATCCTGGGCTAATTGTCTTGTATGATTTTTGATGACTTCTTCACGGGTGATATGTTGAAATCCAAGATGTGATGGTACAATGTTAACAAGGAGGGCTTGTCGAACAGAGTGAAGTCCTCTTCTTATGCTTGATTTTGTGATGTTGAACATTGTTGATAAAATTTTATTGGAAAGTCCACATTTCAATTTGAAGAGAAAAAGACCCATTGTTGTAAAGGAGGTTCTTGCTGGAGTGTTTTTTATTGAAGGTTCAACTTGTTGGTAAAGATTAAGGAATTGCTCTTTGATGAGGCCAGTCAAGTTGATCAGAAAAGGTATAAATGTTGTCAAATGATAACCTTTGGTTTGAAGACTTTAAGGCAAGTTCCCTCGTTTTGTTGATTAGCTCTGTTATAGTAGACCTATTAAGAAATGACTGCTCCTTTGTTTCATGTTCACAAGTTCCTCTTTGTTGAATTCAGACAAACTGTTATTGAAATGAGATGGGCAACATCTGCTTTCTGCATACCTAACATGTGCTGGAACTACTATGATTTTTAGGCCTGGTTTCTTGCAACTGAAGCAGTGCGAATGACTTTTTGACGCAGATCTAATTGGAAGATGAATGGACGGTGGACTTTTACAAGTTGCTGGTGTCTTATATCCATCTGAATGTGTTGAAGCTGCTGGTATTGATGGTTTTGGCTTTGCTGAAGTTACTAGATAGGCATTTTTACTGCATCCCCCACAAATGAAGTCAGAACTGGATGTTTCAAGAAGATAAAATTTCCTTAAATATTTTGAGATAATTTTGTTAACTGGTCTTCTCTGGTGCAGTTTAAGTTTCTTATTGCAGAGGACACAATTCTTTTGAGGCATCCTGAAAAAAGAAAGATTTTTTTTTTCATCTGTTCCTTAATTATTTGAACTCTATCAATTTTCTCGATGTTGCCCTAATTGTAAACAAATTCTCTGGATGACTGAAAACCAATGCTTTTGAGAAGAATAAACCAAAATATAACTCTAAATTAAGAAACCTAAATTAAAAACCATGAGTGAAAAACTTCATTCTTAATTTATTATAGTAATAAACTGATAATGAGTTAAAACTATATAATGAACATTGATAGTAATAAACATTTTGCCATTGCATAAATACGAAATAGTTATTAGTTAAAACTGAAAATGTTAAAACAACTCGCCCTGACCTGGAATAGACCCGGGGCCGGCAGAACTGCAGCTGATGACGTAAACCACTCCGCTACAGCAATTTCCTGAATGCGTAGAATATAATAATTATACAAGTTATCTGTTTTCTTTGTAATAATGGTCTTTTGAAACTAATTTTACATAGCAATATATTTAATTTCCCAAAAGTATAAGCTAAAATATAAATGTAAAATACTTATTTAAGCTACTTAAGCTTCTATCGAATAGCAATTTTTACATTTTGCAATTGCATCTTTTGCAGACAGGCCTATGCGTCCTTAGCAGCACGAAATAAGAGGTTGAACAAAGGTTTCAAATGAAATTGAACAACAAAAACTACATCTTTGGTGATGTAATGTATAAAAATATAAAAATTATTACCTCTTTTAAGATATATCAACGACCGACACCGTCGCAAAAGTATGATCAGTCAAGCCTGACGTCTCCTCGATCCTTTGTTTACGTTACGCGATCTTAATTCAACTAAACCCATCAATGTCCGAAAGTGCATACGCTAATAAGCATTTGTCGAGGGAAAACAAACTGGAACATATACTTTCGTTTTTCTTATAACATTCGATTTGCAGTACATTGGACTCAAACGATTTCCATGTATTACAACCGCACGAAGCATAGCGTTCTTATCAAGTGTCACGTATTCGGACGGTAGTAACTCGGATACGAGATAGACAAGATAATAACTCTCGGCTCTTTTAGACAGCTTTTGTCGATAATAATTTCATCAAAACCAATGTTAATGAATCACATGAAGACTTTGGTGTGGTTTATTCAAACAAAAACATTGTATATATGCCAAATAACCGGATCATTGGCAGACAATGGAAATTTTCTAGGCAAAAACCAATGCCAGAAAACTTTATTTTAAGATGTGAAGAGCCACACCCGACACCACCATATTTCGTTTAAAGCTTCAATATATGCTAGAGACCATTACATGAAAAGCTCTTAGCGTCTTTTGTGGCTCTTCATATTTTCTTTCGTCAAACTCAACAACAAATGACCCAAATTTCTCCATTTTGAGCCAAACTCGTGGAATTTGAAATACACATGTTTGATATAAAAACGAATTTTATAAGTTATAATTAACTTTTTCAGATTGATTATAAGTAGTTTGAGGGAAAACTGTAAGAATTCTATGTATTAAATGGTTTTAGATTCTGTAAATTTTCAGGGCTAAAAATCCTGGTTTGTGAACCTAGTAGCCCTTTACTTGGGTTTTATGTGGGAATTTGCAATTGTTTTGAATATACGGGTGTTTGATAATAGGCGAAAATGAATGTATTGTGCAAAAATGACGTCACAAAAGCTTTATAAGCCGCATTGCTTTTTTTCACCAAGTCATTTTTAGAAAGTAGTATTCACATTCGTCTTACTAGACATATAAAAGCCGAGAGCGATTTTCGAGTTAATACTGGCCCTTCTTGGCAAGTTTTAAGACCAAAACAGTTTATGTGACTTATTTAAGAGGCCAATCTCTTCAAGTTAAAGGCCCATAAAAGGAGATTAATGCTATATCAAACTATATTATTTGGTAAATTTTTGGACAGATTCAAAAAGTTATCACCAGAAAACACTATCAGAACAACTTAAATGTGAAGGTAAACCAGAAATAAACCAGATAAGCAAGTTTTATAATCCAGTTTTCCTGATTCTTCAACTCTGACCTTGACAGTTGATACACACATTTTTGAACCGACCAATCAGATTTCGTTATTTTGAATTTGTAAACAAACAAGTTGTTGATAAACATGATTGAATTGGAGACAACTTTATTTCAAGCACAAAATAACTTTAAATGAGTCTATCTAATAGGGTCTCAATGCATTTCTAAACTAATTCTCATGACTTTTGTGAACATAATAAGAGAACTCCATATATTTTTTCAGTAATTTATTTGTACTCCTCTCGCTTGATGTGCCTTTAACCAAGTTTTACAAAATATTGTGAGAAAAGTAGGACGTATCGAATAAATGTATCTTGTAGGTACGTGTCCTAGGTACGATTCTAGCTCAAAAAACCGATCATCAGACTCTAACTTAGTGAACAACGGCTAGTTTTCGGGCTCAAAACCCCTTAAACTAGCTCTTCAAACTACGATTGTTGGACTATAATCAGCACCCAATGTCTTATGAAAACTACATATTATTGTTGACGTGGTTCATGTCTACAAATACATAAATTTATATGCAAGTCCTTGATATGAGTAGATATTATTGGCCAATTGATTATATCTTCACAATATAATTACAACTCACATTGAATCTGTGACGGTACTAGGGTTTATGTATAAATACTACTTCTACAGTCTTGCTGAAGAAGCCGGCTTTTATTGGCCATGCGGTTGGCTTTCTGACGTAGTTAACCAACGTGCGTTGCGGTTAAATACCAGGACGGGTGACCCGCGATGGCTTTACTCCGAGAGGTACCCGGTACATGTTACTGTCGTATTGGTAGTTATTCCGCTAATATTAATAAGGCTGCAAATGATTTCGACATATTTATAGAAAATATATATACATCCAAAGTTAAAACAATTCACTTGACCCCATAGCGTTCAACGAGAATGCTATATTCTTTTCATCATGTAAAGGGTTATGGACTCATTTTATTTCATTTGATCAAAACGCATGTACCTATACACCATTTGGAAATTCATCTTTCTCCAAATATAATTTCCAAATATTTATGTAAGTAAATGGCAAATGGGTATGATTGGAATTGATAGATAACCTTTCGCTTACGATTTAAGTCCCACAACGAGTTCCTTAAATGCTTTATTTTATTCTAAACTATTCTGTAAACAGACAATAAACAATAATAATAATAATAATAAATACTTTATTGAAAGAGTAAATCTATTTGACAATTTAAACCGACAAACTTCAATAAGATTCTCAATGAACATGCGAACAAGAAAACTAAAAGACTAAGGAAAATAAGGGTATTTTGGCCCATACATGTACGACTTCTCACAGTGAAGTATAAAAATGTTTGAGAAATGTATGAGAAGCACTGAGGAAGAACTAGTGTTTAAAACCAATTGTCACATCCAGATAACTTATCAAGCAAATTAATTACTTTTCAAACATATTTGATAACTCAAATAACTTGTCACTCTTTTTCATCACACAAATTATGGTCTTTCAATGCTTCTTTGATAACTATCCCACAGATGTAAAGAAGGGCTTTTATTTACATTGAAATCTACCATCCATACGTCAATTTGGAGGACGAACAAGGTGCTTGTGAGTTTTCCACGAAGGTGTTTGGATTCGATTCCGTGCGAAGCGGGTCCAACTTGCAGCTTTTCATTAATCCATATTCAGCATGAGTACTGGTTATGCATCCAGTAAGCAGAGTCGATCGGGATAATTTCAAGTTGTTGGAACTTGTTTCACAGTGTAACATAAATACCTTTAAACTAAATTAAACTTAAAGTTATATCTATTCTAAAATAGAAAATTAGGGTGCATTTAATATTAACAGTTGGGCGACATATAGAGTTAATGTTTGAAAGGTTGATTTTATTCATGAACATAGAGGAGTTTACCTTTGGACAACACCTTAACCCTTTCCCAAACAACAAATTTTCAGCTGTTCCAAATTGAAAGATGTGCAGTAGACATTTCAAAATGTGAAGAAATTGAAATATATTCTTCAGATAGGGCTGAAAACCTTGTGGGAAAAGGAGAAATTGCTCTTAGCAAGCAATTTCTCCTTTTTCCCACAATTTTTTCCAGATGTGCCTCCAAAAAAGTGGTTTTATGTCCGTCATCATTGTTTGGTAAAGGGCTAACCCTTTACCAAACGCCAAACTTTCTACTGTCCCAAATTGAAAGATATTGCAGACGACAATTTCAAAATGTGAAGAAATTGAAAAATTAATCTTCTGATAGGGTAGTAAACATTGTGGGAAAAGGAGAAGTTGTTCTTTGAGAGAAATTTCTCCTTTTCCCACCATGTTTTCTAGAGTAGTCAGCAACAAACTGGTCACATGTCATTAATGTTTGGTACATGGTAATGGGTTAAAAAGATGTCCTTTATTAAACAAGTAATAATCTATCTATATATCGATAACATATTTTAGGTATAGGATTCATTATGAAATCATCAAAATTGAAAGACATATTGAGAAGTAGCCCGCAGGTTGGCACTTCCAGCAAAGTAGCCTAAAGGCATACCTACATACACAATATACAGACTTTTACCATACCCTCTCCTTTACCACCATGGGCTCAGGTGAACTAAAACTAGATGTGGATGTGACGAGAAGAAAGAGTATAAGAAGGTAAAAATTAAAGGTAGGATAAGGAAAGAAGTTTGTAACACAAAAGAGAATAGAGGGAATGATGAAAGGAATGACGAAATTTATCTAAGGATGTTTATTGATGTTTTAACCATGTTTTAAAGGATTAGGTAATCAAATGTGATGAAACAACACTACTGACTTGAATCAGTTAACCCTTTACCAAACGCTAATATTTCAACAGTCCCAAATTGAAAGAGTTTGCAGACAATATTTCAAATTGTGACGAAATTGGAAAATAATCTTCTGATAGGATAGAAAACATTGTGGGAAAAGGATAAATTGAGCGTCACAAGCAATTTCTTTTTTCCCCCACAATGTTTTCCAGTGTCATCTGCAACAAAGTGGTTAAATGTCGTTATTGTTTGGTTACGGGTTAGAGCATGAATAGAAATCCAAACCAACTGAGCCTATGAAATGGCTTTCATCTGTTTGAGTAATACATATCATCATTCAATATTCAAAAAATATCAAGTTTGGTTTGATTCTCTCTGCATTCTTACAACCTCCAAATCTCAGTCCATTTTCATATGTGTATAAAACCTCTTCCCTTTTCTGAATTAAAGTTTTGAAATCTGATGTGTATGCATTTTCAAGATGGGAAGGGTCTACAACCTTTAAAAAGATTTGATAGTTCAGAGCAAACCAAAGCAAAATTGTAACTGAATGACTTAGTATCTTAGACTCTTTCTGTCCATCTCTAATATTCAAGAAAAGGTAGCATTCCATACTTTCAAACAATAAGTCATGGTCAGGACTATATAGATAAAGTTTCACTTGTTCTTTAGATATGGCAACTAAAGGCACAAGTCCTTGGTTTTGAACAAACCCACATACAATCGCTTCAGCTATCAGACGATCTCGATGTAGTTCAAAAAGATCATTTTTTTGCTCGACTATTGAATTGACATCCTCTGCGTTCTCCTCTATGTCATCTACAACATCAACAGCGACTGGACCTAACAGGATATCTACACTGCCATGCCAAACTGTAGGGTGGCCTGAAAGAAAAAAGAGTAGTATATTGGCATGTTACCAGGCTCTTATTTTAACACCCCCCCCCCCCTATATATTTTCATTTAACCTTAAGAGAGCCACAAGTAAAACTTTGATGCTAATGCATCAAGTTGCCCGAAGAACTGGATTTTCCTTTCTATATCATTAAGTTTAAGGCGTTAAGGTAAGACCTGGGTAATGGAGAAGGGTTAGAATAACAAAATCAAATACTAAACAGAACAAATGTCATTTCAAAATCAAGTTTCATATCATAAGAATCATTCCGGGATTGGAATTTGTATTTGCTAACATTTTTCATTCATTTGATTGTAATTTGAATGTGAACATTGAAAATGAAAGGGAGGTAAATATAAATTCAATAGACAAATTCTGACCAACACATACTTTTTGACTGTTCTAAATTGAAATAGTTTGCAGACGACATTTCATAATGCGATGAAATTGAAAAATAATCGTCTGAATGGGCAGAAAAGATTGTGGGGGAAGGAGAAATTGCTCTTATCCAGCAAATTCTCATTTTCCCACAATGTTTTCCAGAGTGGTCTGCAACAAACTGGTCAAGTGTCGTTAATGTTTGGTAATGGGTTAAATTAACTGTTGCCAACAACAATGGCTTACATTAAGCTCTTTGTGTTGAGTTGAGCTAAAAACCCTCTTGCTTTTAACTGATAACTACAAGTGTGGCCTCGTCCTATCAGCTACAGACATGGTTCTGGCAGGTGACACAACTTCGAGGGTTCAATGCAATACTATAGTAAGTGCTTCACATATACTATAGTATTGCATGGAACCCTTAAGTTGAGCTTTTCTACTGATCAACTGTTATTCAAAATCTGTTCATGTGTATCTGAGACTGATCCAAGAAAATACATAATGCATGCATGGATTCGATACATGCAAATACACTTGGCAAACATTTTTAAAACAAGTACATTCAGTTAGTCTGATAATGGAAGCATACAAATAACATTTGAAAGCATGTAAATATATGTAAATATATGTAGACTTTGAAGATAGAAGTTAAAGCCTATTCCCTCATACCTACATCATTGTACTTGGCCTTAACTGCCTACAGTAAATTTCAGATCCATCTGTACAGGTATTTCATTTTATATAACTCGGGTTAATTTTGCATTAAGATTATCTCCTTCGCAATAAAAAGAGAAATTGTGCAGCAAAAATAAATCACCCTGTAGTGATAGTGACGGGTTGCTAGTTCAATCCCCACCAGCACTGCTGGTTTTATGGAAGAATCCTTTGGCAAGACACCTCAGAGCCCTAGCCTTGTAATGGTGAATCCCAAAGAAGTTGTAACATAACTTAAAATTTTCTGACACAGTGTTAAACCCCATATAGAAAAAAACAAGAAGTCGGCAGACAGAGGTGTTGCACCTGCAAGGTAACTGATTTATCAGGTTTAATGTAATGTCAACAGTATTTTAGTTATATTACTGCGAAAGTTCACAATCAACATATCTTGCAGGTATAAATCAGGGTAAATAATTAAAAGAGGGGTATTAAGTTCATAACAACTGAAATTTGAAATAAGGAATGGAATTATGGTCCTAACCAGGTAAATGATATTACCATCATCTACATGTGTATAGCCCTTTTCACAGAGTTCTCTATTTATGTTGGAATTCCTCAATGCATGGCAAAGTTATGGTAAAATATCAACCATAGAATCAACATTTCATACCTTTGACCTCCAAGTGTGAGTCTAACCTTGGATAAAGGGACCTAGGTCTTGTGTGGGACACACTGCCTTATGATAGTGAACATTTGTGCCAGGTGGGTTTGGAATCCCTAAACACATGGTGAAAATTTGCTAAAATGCAATTTTTGACCATTGACATCTAAGTGTGATCTTAACGCTAGGGCTGGGATGGGTACTCGAGTACCAGGGTATGGGCTGGGAACAGGCCACTACCCGGGAAGCAAATCACTACCCGTTACTTGCGGGTACTTTTACCTGGGTTATAAATCCACACGAAATTTGTGAATATGCACTCATTGACAAGTGAATCAGGTGTTTCTAAATCCAAAACTAGCAATCAATTATCCCCAAACAATTTCTCAACATGTGTACGAAAATGTCCTACGCATGTTATATACTCTCCAACTTGAAGGCTGCTCATCAGCTATTGAAACTTTTAACATTTGTTTGTCCCGGTCATAGCATTAAGTCGTAAGCGCCTAGAAATATTACTCACCATTCTTTGTGGTACAGGTGCTTACATAAATGGTAACGTTGTCAATCTAGACCTATCGAATTTTCAATATGGAACAATGATGTAGGCAATTTATTGAGGCTTTCCGAAAGCAACGTTGGATCTGATGACTGAATGACTTTGGAGCAGCATTGGAGAGTATATAGTACTTGTGACAGACTTTAACATGTTATGTTTGGGGACAATTTAGTAAAAACTGATCCACCCATCAATGATTGCCAATGATTTGATCATTGGTTACCATTAACAACCCCACTCAATTGTATGGTCCACGTTCAATCAAACATCACACTACCGAGACCAACATGAAGAGTTTAGATAACCACAACTGGACATCATCTCTCTAAAGAAAATATGATGAGTTCATAGCCATATCAGATTTAAATCTAAGAGAGAGTAATATTGGGTTCGGGTACTTG
Source organism: Cerastoderma edule (assembly GCA_947846245.1). Lineage (NCBI taxonomy): Eukaryota > Metazoa > Mollusca > Bivalvia > Cardiida > Cardiidae > Cerastoderma > Cerastoderma edule. The sequence goes on along the minus strand of OX401407.1, from coordinate 18,679,526 downwards.
GGTACCCGCGGGTAACAAATTGCTATCCGCCCAACTATATTTAACACTAGGATCAAGGGACCTTGTGTGGGACATACAGTCTTGTGATAGTGAACATTTGTGCCAGATTATTATGGAACCCATTGATGTAGGGCGAAGTCTTGGTAAAATGTTATTCCTAGGGTCAGTGCAATTGGACCGTGGACGGAAAACCGGATACCTTTTGTTGCCCAAAAGGTTTTTGTCGCCCAAAAGGTTTGACAAAAAAGTAATAGAGACATATAGGACCATTGGGCCAGGTGTTACATTATCATTGTGTTCTGTTTTATTGCTTATACACATGTCACTTAAATAAACTATTTACTTACTTACCTACTTATATAAAGTCATAACTATACATAAACTTACCTAGACTTGTATCCCCATATCTTAATTTGTCTTTACACTTTTCATTTTTACAGCTGCAGTGCGCATTTCTATTTGAGTAGCCAGGATCAGAAATAGTCATCTGTTGGTTGACTGCAAGCTGTTTTAAAACATGAGTCCCGATGAGGCCTGTCAAATCTGCTTCTGATGTGTCTTCACATATGTTTTCAACAAGGATTCTACTGATTTCTAAAAAGTAAAGAAATAGAAACAATACACAAGAGATTCATAAGGGCCTGTAAAGCTTACCAGAAAATGAGCCCTCTGCTTTATCTAGAGTGGTCACAGGATATTTCAATTATGAAAGCTTAATACCTAATTCAAATAATTCAAACTGTGTAAATTTCAGTCAGGAGTGTGAAATCCTATGAGGACATCTCACAGTCATTGTATTTCTATTTCAACAACTTAGCTGTTCACTATTTCATTTGTTGATGACATTAACACCATGACACCATATTCAGCACTGACACAAGATGTATCCAGGACCTTCCTAACTGATTATGAAGAAGCCAGATTCATTGCTGCAAGAGGTAAGCCCTTATCATAATCTTAGACTCTCAGTCACCAAATGTACAACACATAAATACTTTAAGTCCTTTGAATAGAAATCAAAATCGAGTCAATCGGTACCCAAGTCAATCATCATATGTGAACTGTGGTTGTTAAGATATGGCACATTCCCCAATGTGTTCAAATCCCACCCTGATGTGTTGTCTGTGGAACCCAACTCTGATTCATGTCTCCTGTTTCCCCGATGTTATGTGATGAGCCAATTTTGGCTTTCAGGGAGCAACATAACTAAGGCCTCATTTTAATGTGTTTGGTCCCAAATTTAGCCCATACTTTCAAAAATATGGAACTTTTACAGGATAATAAATGTCCTTTACTTTTTCGTGAGTAGGAAGTCTTTATTAAGTATGCATACTGTTAATTTAGCTCTTAATCGATCATGACACACTCAATGTTTCGGAAATACTGGAGATCACTTAATCTAATACTGGCATATCCAAATCAAACTGTATGTTATATTTATAGAAATCATACATTCTGTGATATTCAAATGTCTCTGTGACAGTGCGACAGTAATGATGACAGTAAAAATTGTACTTTTGCAAAGATTGGTATTGACCAGATGGAATTTTTACTACTCCATAATGCTATTGGGTGGGGTAAACAACAGTATAAGATCAAGTGATCTCCACTATTTCCGAAACATTGAGTGTGTCATGATCGATTAAGAGCTAAATTAACGGTATGCATACTTAATTGTACTTTTGCAAAGATCGGTGTTGACCAGATGGAATTTTTACTACTCCCTAATGCTATTAGGCGGGGTAAACGTTTAGTTTCCTATTTAGCTTCCCTATTTGGAACTTATGTATCAAGTGAATTGGAATGGGTATCTCTTTAAAGTTTACTATGTCTCTGAAGTCTGGTCAAGTTTATTTCAAATCAGGTTCCTCCCTATAGTTTATTTCAAAGCATGTTATTTCAATAGTGGCAAGATGTTGCAACCAGTTTTGAAATCAAAAAACCAAAATTGAAGAAATTAATTATAACTGGAAGGTATCAATAATCAGCTTCCTCGACTATTTGATAATGTTGGCGAGTGGAATAGGTCATTGAAATACTATTTGTTTCTAAAATATGAGGATGAACGCAATGATTCCTTGAAACAATAATTGTTGAGAAACAAACATGCACACAAAACGTTAACCAAGATTTTCTAAATACAAAAAAACACAAAGTTTGCTTGAATACAAAACAAGAGATATGAAACTTGGTCAGGGACCTAATATAATGGCTCTGAACATGTTTGACGTCTCAACCCATTCTATATAGTAGTTCATGAGATACTAACTTGAACACAAAAACTTATTCAAGATTCTACTTAGTACAAAAGACTGCATAGTTTGCTTTAATTCAATACAAGAGATTTGAAACTTGGTCAGGGACCTAAGTTAATGACCCTGAACACAATTGTGAAGTATCAACCCATTCATTACAGTACTTCATGAGGTGCAAACTTGCACGTAAAAACTTAACCAAGATTTTCTAAGTACGAAAAGCCATACAATTTGCTAAAATTCAATACAAGAGACATGACACTTGATCAGGGACCTAAGGTTATGACCCTGAACACATATGTGAAGTATCCACTTATACCATACAGTAGTTAATGAGATACAAACTTGCATGTAAAAAGTAGTATAGCTCTCCTTATTCTTCTAATACTCGAGCTAAAAAACGGTAAATTTCATGTAACACTTGACTCACCTTCAATATTTTCCAGGAACAGCTCGAGCCTTTGGAAAGCAGTGTGTTGTGTAGGTGTGAGGTCGACTGGTCCATTCAGTACACGCTGTAGAATGTCAGTATCAAAGAGTTCAGCAAATTTTGCAACTTTTGACTGTCCATTTTCCTGACATTCTTCAATATTTCTGGTTGATTCACACCATGCATTTGAAAAGCAGGTGGAATAATCTCCATTACAAGCAGATAGTTTAACAAAACAAAACATGAAAGCATCCAATCTCCCTACTGCTGCTTCAATAGACGTTTTATGTTTACGCAATGTTTCAGGATTAAATGCCAAACATGTTTTGACTTTTTTTCTAGAAGGACCTGGATCTTCCTCACGTTCTGCCATGTTTTAGTTGTAGAAGTTTCACAGACTCTGAAGTGGCGATACACAGTACTGGCCCAGAATCCTCTTGGCCCACCCAAATGAGAAGTCCTGCTTCACCAATCAAACCAAAACCTGCAATACAATGAGCACTTTCTGAGAGGTATACATGAGGCAACAGTAAAAAAAAAAAAAAAGACTAGTCCACACAGCCACATTTTGGGATATTTCTACCTACTTTCCTATTTTAAGGACTATGTCATGGCCAGAATTTGAAAATGGGTGGATGGAGTACAACAGTTTCTGTCTTATATTGAAGTATTTGGATAAACATATCAAATTTATCATTTATGGAGATGTTAAGTGTTTTGTTCAAGGTGTTAGAATGAAAATATCAACTTGATACACACAAAAAAAAGAAAAATGCATGTTTTGATTAACCGTTCTTTAGTACAAGCTTTTTAAGAATTGAATGCACAAACAAGTACATGTATATAATTCCCAGCATGACAATAATTCTAAGAGTTCCTTTTACATTCACCGAGACTTAACTTAAGAACCGAGAACCGCTCGCCTGAGATTACCACCTATTGAAGAATAGTTAAAAACATTGCTTTTAACTTTTACAAAGAGTTTCTTGTGCTTCTTTGCATTGACCTTTTTTTCATTCTCATTTTACAAGTTGGACACTGTATGCTTGATGTGGGACATTAAAATGGTACATAATTCTTACAATGCCGAAACTTTATATTTTACTTTTACAGATTTTATGTACTAAGATCAGCCCACACTTTTGTCCAGTATGATCTATTGTTGCCATGTTGTGGTAATCATTTTGGCATATTTGGACATCCAAATTGATATTGATGTATTGTGTTAAAAAATCTACCATACAAGTATAAACTGGAAATGCAAACAGGTTCGAATTTCAACGCACCCTGGTGGCCATGTTTTTTGAGATATAAAAAATCATGTTTTTATGAAATATGTTTATTAAGTAATAGATTTTACCATACATGTATATAGTGAAAACAAAATCACATTCAAAGTTGAACGCACGCTGGCAACAATGTTTTACGACATATCTAATTTTTTTTAACAAGCTTTACAGAAGGGCCCCCAAAGAACATTCCTGTGAAATCATTTTGAAATCTGACCAGTGGTTTTTGACAAGATTTTTTCATGGTTTTTACAAAATATGGGCATGGCAACCATTCTTGTCAAATTATTGATTTTTTTTGGACAAATCTTTATTCCCTCCAACTAAATATGCTTCATATGATATCTCATTGAAATTGGCCCTGAGGTTTGGGAAAAAGAGATGGTTGTTAATGTTAAGTTATGAATTTTACCATACATGTATATAGTGAAAACAAAAACATGTTCAAATTTCAACGCACCCTGGAGGCCATGTTTTTCGAGATATCAATTTTTTTTACACAACTTTTAAAAAGAGGCCCCCATAAAACATTCCTGTGTAATTATTTTGAAATCTGACCAGTGGTTTGTCACCTCAAGATTTTTTTAGGGTTTTTACCAAATATGGGCATGGCAACCATTTTGTTAACATGAGTATTTTCTTTTTTACAGATCTTTCTTCCCTCTAACTAGGAATACTCTCAATGAAATTGGCTGAGAGGTTTAGAAAAAAAAGATGTTTGTAAAGTTATAAATTTTACCATACATGTATATAGTGGGGGAAAAAAAGCGTTCAAAGTTCAACGCAGCCTGGTGGCCATGTTTTTAGAGATATCGAAATTCTTTGAACAACTTATAAAAAGAGGCCCCCAAAGAACATTCCTGCGAAATTATTTTGAATTTAGACTTTACCTTATTTCAACCTGTCCGGATATTACAGACAGTTATATCTGTTGACACACTTAACAGTATCTCTGAAAAACCAAAATTAATCCGCTTATTGATATCCCCGTGTCAAACAATGCCCATGGCATGTATAAATAGGGTCTTTATTATGTGTAAACAACTCGACACGCTTGATTGGTCGACTCGATTTGGTTGTTACACGAAAACAAATAATATTTACCACATTCTGCCCATTATGTTATGATGCATGGCAGAATGCGAGAATTAAAAGAGGGTTAATTTGTAAAGTATTTTAATATTGACAGTTTGCTTCCTTCGCTGATGTGACGGTTCTTTTCATATTGCGATCCTCTATTTTTAATCATTCGAATCATCAGAGTGGAGTCTGCTCCAAAATCATGTTTACTTTTCATTTATCTATCGGACATTTCCAAGATGATAATTAACAAAACTGAGAATTAAGAAACATGATTTTATGTTATCTGAGATAAAAGACTCATTTTGATTTTGTCACTCAAACCATAGCCTTTAGATAAACCATAGTTTGTTCGAAAAGGGGGGGGGGGCTTGGAATTTTTTTTTTTTCTATGGTGATATACAAATGGTGAAACATAACAAAAAGAAAAAAAAAATAGAAAGGATTATTCATCACATAATTATATACATTAAACATGAAAAGTGTTTAAAATCAAGAAATTTTAATTGGAGCAATTTGCTCAGAATTTGGCTCCTTCTTAAATTTGGCTCCTTTTTTTGTCATTTGGCGAATGTGCTGGCGCATACTTTTTTCAAGCTAGGGTGAGCCTTGATTCTATATAAGTTTATTTAACAGATATTGTCATATCAATTGACTTTGGATGGCCATTTGTGCTATATATCAGAAAATTAGATATAAAAAAGTCTGACATTATTTGGATCGTTTGAAATTTCGACGTTAGATTGCCCCATTAGAAAATAGAAAGCAATCTTCATGTCAAATTATTTTGACTATCAAAATACAAGCAGATTTGACACATTTTCGCTTGACTGAAATGATATATGTGTTCATGCATGTTCATGTTCAGTTATCGAAGACTGGTGTGCCAGTGGTATATTCAAAATACCAACTCATTGAGAGTAATTAATCTAAGTTGTAAGAACTTGTTTCACAATCGATGTAAAATAAATAAGTTTAGATCGTTGTTTAGATTAGTAAATTAACCCGTTTAAACGGTCTTCAATATCAGCGATTTCAATGTTCTTAATCTTTTCATTACAGTTATTGGCAGGGGTGGAAAGATGTCGATAATCTGATTCTATGTTTTTTCAGAAATCTACGTTGTCAGTTTTACGGTAGAAGACAATTTATTTTAAAAAGTTAAAATCTCAATCTTGAGTCTCTACAAGTGGCCGCGGAAACACATGACAAACCTTGTCAGAAACCATTCAAATAAGTCTCGGTTCAAACATGCACGGTGTGTACCGTCAAATGATCAAACTGTGCATTTCCAGCCATGATTTTCCATGACAACATGTATAAAGCATAGAAAATAATCTACTAACCATCTTGTTTTACTTTGAAAACACCAAAATTTTATGAAGCGGAAAACATGTGTAAAACACGGATTTCGTCTTGTTGTTGTCGTCTCTGAATAGTAAAATAATAGATAAGATTAGTCATTACCTGACACCGGTCCCATATGAATCCTCTTCGTCAGGGCCGTACCTACATTTTTCAGTTCTGGAACTGCTATATTATCAGAGACATAGATAACAGAGATTGGCAACTCCGGAATTATCGCCAAACTCTCGCGTGCCGCGAGGTTCTGCGAGATAAGGAAAGTGCGTACCTGTTTATCCGTTGCCGCGGGAGATGTCAAGCGAAATTGATACTTCTTTATTACAGTAAAATAGCTATGTTTTGGTTATCTGATTGGTTATCTGAAACAACTTCTGGACATTTTGTTTTATTTTCATTTTATTAAATTGATTTTATGTTAAAAACAAAACAAAAAGTTCCAGTAGGCCTTCTTTTTCAATGACAGGCTTGATTACCATGCAATTCAGAATTGTACTTATAACGACAATGTCTTTCAAGCAAAGGTTTGAATAATATTTTGTAATAAATCAAGTGACTCTATTTAGTTGCAGTTAATAACCAAAGCATGAACTTTCCACTAAGACCAAATCCTCCCTATTTTGTTTTCGGGTTCTTTAGGTCATTAAATTTGAATGAGGTGTCAGAGAGTGGACACAGGGTTAGCGCCACACACTTCTTGTGTAATCGCCCTAGCATCAAAAGGTTTTATGACATCAAACTACATATTTTATGGGGTGACAATTTACAATCATAGCCTGTATTGTCCACTACCGTGATTGACTCTATCACCCTTCGTTCTTCAAATGACACATTTCACTTGACATATTTGCAAGCGATCGGAATTAAGAAGAAGTATGACGAAAAAGGAAATATCGTGGTGATTCTGATTAAGAAGATCTATCCATTCTCTTTTGTCCATTATTTGAATGGATTTTCTTCTTCTTATATAGGAATATCACTTTGAAAATACGGGAAACTATAGAACTTAGTCAGCATTTAATACGGGATCAATTCAAACTCATTCAGACGTTTTCAGTAATAACACGTTTGATAAAATCCAAGTCACACAATTTAAGTTTTAATTGATGCAAAAATGAAAGATTTTGATTGAAAATAAAATGGCTGAAATCATGATTATGCTTGTGTGGTAAAGCAAACCTGGTATAACTTCGATATAAACACGACAATAACCATAAAACAAAAATAACACTTCAGGAAAATGTCAAGTATGATATGATCCAGTGCATAGTCTTTAAATTTTACCAGAGACATAGATAACAGAGATTGGCAACTCCGGAATTATCGCCAAACTCTCGCGTGCCGCGAGGTTCTGCGAGATAAGGAAAGTGCGTACCTGTTTATCCGTTGCCGCGGGAGATGTCAAGCGAAATTGATACTTCTTTATTACAGTAAAATAGCTATGTTTTTGTTATCTGATTGGTTATCTGAAACAACTTCTGGACTTTTTGTTTTATTTTCATTTTATTAAATTGATTTTATGTTAAAAACAAAAGAAAAAGTTCCAGTAGGCCTTCTTTTTCAATGACAGGCTTGATTACCATGCAATTCAGAATTGTACTTATAACGACAATGTCTTTCAAGCAAAGGTTTGAATAAGATTTTGTAATAAATCAAGTGACTCTATTTAATTGCAGTTAATAACCAAAGCATGAACTTTCCACTAAGACCAAATCCTCCCTATTTTGTTTTCGGGTTCTTTAGGTCATTAAATTTGAATGAGGTGTCAGAGAGTGGACACAGGGTTAGCGCCACACACTTCTTGTGTAATCGCCCTAGCATCAAAAGGTTTTATGACATCAAACTACATATTTTATGGGGTGGCAATTTACAATCATAGCCTGTATTGTCCACTACCGTGATTGACTCTATCACCCTTCGTTCTTCAAATGACACATTTCACTTGACATATTTGCAAGCGATCGGAATTAAGAAGAAGTATGACGAAAAAGGAAATATCGTGGTGTTTCTGATTAAGAAGATCTATCCATTCTCTTTTGTCCATTATTTGAATGGATTTTCTTCTTCTTATATAGGAATATCACTTTGAAAATACGGGAAACTATAGAACTTAGTCAGCATTTAATACGGGATCAATTCAAACTCATTCAGACGTTTTCAGTAATAACACGTTTGATAAAATCCAAGTCACACAATTTAAGTTTTAATTGATGCAAAAATGAAAGATTTTGATTGAAAATAAAATGGCTGAAATCATGATTATGCTTGTGTGGTAAAGCAAACCTGGTATAACTTCGTTATAAACACGACAATCACCATAAAAATGCGGGTAACCATAAAACAAAAATAACACTTCAGGAAAATGTCAAGTATGATATGATCCAGTGCATAGTCTTTAAATTTTACTTGCTACAACTTTTGAAATTTTTGGTTGGAAATCGAGATGGCTTAACTCATTAAGGTGGTAAATGGGGAATATTGAGTACGCAATAACTTCTAAATGACAAAGAATATCAGACTGAAAATTTGGAAATCGACAAAATCATATTATCCCAATGAAATGGACATGAATCAGAAATGTTTGAATAAACCTCCATTAAAACATTTTACTTTGTACAAGTATGAAATATTTTGGTTGAAAATAAAATGGCCGAAATCACAATCATGCTTGTGTGGTTAAGTAAACCTGGTATAACTTCGTTATGGAAGCGAAGATTACTTTAAAAATGCGGGCAACCATAAAACAAGAATAACACTTCAGGAAAATGTCAAGTATGATATGATCCAGTGCATAGTTTTTTAGTTTTACTTTGCACAACTTTGTTAATTTTGGTTTGAAATCAAGATGGCTGAACTCATTAGGGTAGTAAATGGGATATATTTAGTACGCAATAACTTCTAAATGACAAAGAATATCAGACTGAAAATTTGGAAATCGACAAAATCATATTAACCCATTAAAATGGACATAAATTAGAAATGTTTGAATAAACCTCCATTAAAACATTTTACTTTGTACAAGTATGAAATATTTTGGTTGAAAATAAAATGGCCGAAATCACAATCATGCTTGTGTGGTTAAGTAAACCTGGTATAACTTCGTTATGGAAGCGAAGATTACTTTAAAAATGCGGGCAACCATAAAACAAAAATAACACTTCAGGAAAATGTCAAGTATGATATGATCCAGTGCATAGTTTTTTAGTTTTACTGTGCACAACTTTGTTAATTTTTGGTTGGAAATCAAGATGGCTGAACTCATTAAGCTAGTAAATGGGATATATTTAGTACGCAATAACTTCTAAATGACAAATAATATCAGACTGAAAATTTGGAAATCGACAAAATCATATTAACCCATTAAAATGGACATAAATTAGAAATGTTTGAATAAACCTCCATTAAAACATTTTACTTTGTACAAGTATGAAATATTTTGGTTGAAAATAAAATGGCCGAAATCATGATCATGCTTGTGTGGTTAAGTAAACCTGGCATAACTTCGTTATGGAAGCGAAGATTACTATAAAAATGCGGGCAACCATAAAACAAAAATGACACTTCAGGAAAATGTCAAGTATGATATGATCCAGTGCGTAGTTTTTTAGTTTTACTGTGCACAACTTTGTTAATTTTTGCTTGTAAATCAATATGGTTAAACTCATTCGGGTCGTAAAAGGGACATATTCAGTACGGAATAATTTCTAAATGACAAGGAATATCAAACTGAAAATTTGGAAATGTAGACAAACAAACCCTTTCTTTAAAATGGACTTGAATTGGAAATGTTTGAAAAACCCTTCTTTGGAACAGTTTGAATCTAAAACTACTCAATTATCACGTTTATCAAACAAAACCACGAAATTGCGGATAATTCAATCAAGTTTGTCGCAGTTTGCCATGTTTATTTCTTTGATAATCGCTTGCTGATCGGTCTTGTTGGATGGAGAAACTTTCTAACAATAACAATATAGTAAATTCGGTAAGAAAATAATTTACTTATGACTTAGAACACGCTTAAATGTGTGTTGCCTATTTCGCGTTTAGTTGAAAATAGCGTCGATAGACAGATCTCGAAAGGTCTCGCTAAATAACGCGTCATGCGAGATATCGCAGAAACCGGCTATAGGTAAAGAAGGAGTTGCCAATCTCTGTTATCTATGTCTCTGATATTATAATATATTCCCAAAATAAAAAAAAAGATAATAATAACATACAGTGTTCGATTTTTTTTCATGTTTTCATGACAGTTGTACTACAAAACTGTATTGTAATGCACGTAAAGCTTGACACGTGGCTAAATTATGGAAGAAGATTCCATATATGTACAGTGGGTTCAGTTTTACCACCGGCCTTACAATTTGGATTGAAGGGATAATATTGCAAGCAGCTATCGGTTTTGTCTTTTACTATGGAATTATTAATTCTAGCAATCTGTTTAGCTTGTACATCTCTTGTATGTGTTACTTAAAAGAATATTGCATTATAGCTTCAACCAGAGTAGTTGTTCATAGCATTAAATGGTTACTTTTCTGCATAAGACCAGAGACATATATGTTATCCATGTCCCTGATAAGATGCATTTTTGCTTGATGCAAACCACAGTCTGTATGATGAAGTAATGGGTTCACCATTTGATGAAGAAACCTCTTAAAAAAAACGTTACTAAATGAATTATCGGACATACTTCCATTACGACTTTTTAAAGCTGTTTTATTCATTCAATTGTTAATGCACTATTTCATACTAAAAAAAGTGCATCATTTCTAATTAATCCGTTCCCCAATATGGGATTGTGTGACTCATCTAGTTTTCACTGCAATATCAGTTTCATTTAAGGGTATATTATAGCAGTTCATATTTAATAAACGTCTTGCCTCTAATAAACGTCTTGCCTCTGATATAAGTTAATATAACGTACCCTATAAAAATGGTGCAACTCCTCCGTTTGCTGTACTGGTTTTTAAAGTAATTTGATAAAGGTGCTGTAAGGTAGATATATAATGAATTTATGTGTTTAGTAATCACTTTTATTAATACTTCGCACAGATAAAACATGTAAAGCGCTGTCCGTACTTTAACTTGAAACCATTTAGAGTCGGGTCATCAAAAACATTGAAACCTCGGCACCGGAAGGTGTCCGAACGCTGGATGTTTGATTTTAGTTGTAAATGATATTGTACACGATAAATTTATCTGTATATCTGTTCTTGACAAATGAATGTTATCCCCCAGCAAAGGTATTTTTGTACAATGGGAAGGTTGTCAATGAGCTTCTATTACATTGTATCACTTCAGATATGGTAGGGAATTGGTCAAATAAGGTCACGTTCATTTCAAACATTATCCAATGTTCGTTTACAGCGCTTCAATCGAGATATAATATTAGCCATTACTTTTATGTAACATTGTTTATATAATAGAATGTCTCTGACTGCGAAGAGAATACAATTTAAGTCATGCGTTTCTTTCTTGGTAGGTACAAAGCCTATTTCTGATGAGCGTATAGGCAGAAACATGTGTTCCTCGGACTTTCATTTTGGTTATATGCTCTTTTTCTTCAACGAGTTTGCCTTATCACTTTAGTTGTGTCAAGATACGATGAACTTCAACCGTTAAGTAATTAATGCAGAACATCGATTATATGGGATTGTTTTTAATTGAATTGTGTCACGATCTACTGATCAACCCTCGTTCACCAATATAGTCGTTACATGTATCATACACTCGGCATATTTTACCATTTTCAGCGTCGGAAATGCAGCTTAGATGTCCACGTTGTCACTTGTTTGCGTAGTTTTTGCAAATATTAGACATCTTCGATGGAAGGCACATTGTGAGCATTATTCTTTAATAAGTACGATGTGTTTTAGTCAATGACTTCTGTAAAAGCTAAAGATGTACAGGTGTAAAGGGCATAACGCATTTATGTGGAATAATGGCAACAATTATAATGATGACATAATAAACATGACTTTCAATGACTCTTGGTGGGGGGGGGGGCGGTCCTCTATTGTCAATGGGTAAGGTGAAATCTACAGGACCCGATGAACCACCATCGCTAGTTTCGATGGCCTGTCCTTTGACAGCCACTTCAAAGTCATTAAGACGAATGCGTATAGAGAACAGCTGTTTTTGAATACTCAACCCGTAATGATAAAGCTGGTGGTATGGTAGAGATTGGGGTTTTGAGGTCGATCAATCCCGGTTAAAATCTCGATAGCGACACAGTGTTTCAATGCGGACTAGACACTATTACCTAGCCTATTTTTTTTCGATTCAGTGACCTTCCATATCCTTTGTTCATCGTTTAATGCCGTGTAAACATTTTTTTCAGTTACGTTACTGCGTTTCTTGGTAAGTAGGTTCTGAGGGCTTACAAAACGAAACGCCAATGAAATCCGTGGTATGTGTTTGGCTAAAACGCGAGTGAGTCCTATAGGGAATCGGGGCTAGGGTGTTGGTGCTTTTAACAGCTTATTTCCTTAAACCACATTCTACAGAGGCGAATATGGGTTTTGGACCGGCGGTGGACTAACGAATAATAACGGATACCATTGGCTATTTTCTTAACTGACCGACGTAATGTTAATGTTTATGTTATAGACAGGTAAGTTCTTCCTACATCAGTCATGAGCTGGACATATCGACATAACTGGCATACGCAATGCAATCATCACCCTCCCTACCAAAGACGACCAATATATTAAACATTCAAGACGAATATTTTCCCAGATTATTTATATATTGTTCCAATACACTTCCTCAAGATTATTCAAAATTCTGCTATGGTAGGTTAAGAACAGGTACACATCCATATGAAAGAAGCAACATTGTTAGTTGTCGTATTGAAATGGGTCTGTGCAACGTTTTCTAGTTTGAAACCTTGCTGGCTATAATATGGACTACGTGACAAACTACACGATGATCTTCCTATGCCGAACATCCACTCCTTATATGGACTAATTGCTGTAGGTATTGGTGATTACGGACCGGACGTGTTTCCTTTAAAAAGTTTTACTCTAATGCTGATCGATTGAAAACGTTCAATCGAATTGTGCATTCTAAGTGCAATTTATCAATAGCGTTCGTTCAAGAAACGTACTTCAACTCGGTCATGATAGGAAACTGTCGAGTTTTAACGGGATCAGTTTTAACTTTTAACTAATTGTGATAAATAAAGCTTAAAAATCGTAACTATGGTGTGCGGATTGGACTAAAGTTATAAATGGAATTGAACTTACATTCAATTCAGTGTTGACTTATAAATGAATAGGTGAACCGTTAATCAAATCGGTACCTATTATTAATTAGTTAACCTAAATTGAATATAGATTTGTCCATAGCAAGAGGACAGTTATCTCTTCCTTCAAGATTTTGTTTTTGTGTGCCATTCACAATCGTCGATTCATCATAGGTTTTCTACAGAGTGTATTTGTATTTAATGGCTTCCGTGCTATCCGTGATATTCGGATACATTCTACATTCTAAATCATACAAACATTAAACCCTTTTATATATGTCATTGTTTTTTTTTCTGACGACCTCTTTGGTTGTGACAGTTGCCAGATAAAACTACATCGAGGTGAATGTGATAGGACTATTAAATATTACAAAACAGAATGATGAAGCTACCAACAATCTAAACGTAAAGTAATAATGCAGTGTCCTAAATTGGCTGAGTAAATTGGTGGTTTTAATGAAAATACAACCGTTTGGCTTTTTCACAAGACATTTCTATTTCGAATACGGAAAATGAAGGGGTAATGGGAACACACGCACATTGAATATGATCGTTTGCCCCGTGAAATATCGTCCTATTTTGTAACGTTGGCTGACGTTATAACCAATAGGAACGAAAATGTTGTACAATCATGTAATAAAATTTTATATTTGACACGGTTACCCAATTTGATTAACCCTTATGGACCAGAATCAGATTTGACTTATTATATTGCTAGTAGGTTTGAAAGGATCTTTAGTCCTATAGTGTGTTTTTGAAGTATGATGACGTATTATGACCTCTATATAGTGCCTCACACGTGAAAGGTCTTGATTAAAACAGCGTTTAACGTATTTGCAGGTTATCTAATTAATAAGATCTAATATCTATTGCCTTGGACATAAGTAATTAGCACGAGTTACTACCTTCTACGTTGTGGCTAAAATGACCCTGATGGCTTCCGTACAAAATGGTTGTAGCATAAATACTTTGAATTCGAGTTTGCCTCTCAATTTAACGAATCAACTTATTTGTTAACCGTACATTTCTTATCAATGAACGCTCTGTCATCCGATTAATCTTTTCGCGAAAGAAATATCGTTTCGTTTCAATGATTGATGAGAAACGTCAGCTATATAACACTGCGAGTGCATCACCTGGATCAGATTCTCGCTTTGCGTATCTCCTGCCAAAAGGATAATCTGACCTTTGCACGTAAGCCAGTTTGCGCGGACAGTAATCGTTGAAAACATGAGCTTAACAGTTATACTTATTGCTGCTTGTCTGGCAGCAGTCGAGTGTGTGGATAGAGGGAAGCTGAGTTCCATTCCAGCACCACAGAAGAACTTTATAATTGACAAGGTATGTAATGTATATAGACAGAACTTGAAATCTAACACTTTAACCGATTCACTCTGTTTAAAAGAAAAGAAGGTAAATATGAATTTGATATCAACAGATAAACGTTGGTATTGACAAGGTTCGTGTTAAGCATGAAACCTGTGTTGGTTAAGTTTAATACTTTTGAGACTAACAACAATAATTACTAAATCATTTACATATCAACATACAATTTTACAATGATAATACTTGTTTATGCGTTAACTTCGAAGGCACGTAAAATATGCATACGAGAGAATGTAATTGAAATTAAAAAAGGTTCATTCGGAGATTTCGTAATTTTCCTCGTCGGTGCAATGCTGAAGTGCAATTCGAGAGTCCGCAACCGCACCACCAGGTAAACATTATGATGTTCTATCCAAACAATCCTAAAATCCAGCAAATTTTACCACTTGGTAGTTTTGAGTATCATAATTGATCACAACATCCATTTAGCTTGACATAAAATGGCAAATTGCGTGATATTTAGTATCATAATTGATCACAACATCCATTTAGCTTGACATAAAATGGCAAATTGCATGATATTTTACTGGTTTTGCTAACGGGGTATCGGGAGAATGTATTTTCGCATTCTTCGGCTAGGAAAAAATACGAAATCTCAGCCAATTCCACGAGTTCAAAACTGAAACTTTACTTATAGGCGGTTAGTTTCAATAAGGGTTGAATCATGTTTTTGGATTTTTGATTATTTGTCTTAAATTACATAGAAAAGCAGAAATTTACCCTAAAACCGCTAAACCGGAAGTTGTGCAACCGATTTCGTCGTCAGCACCGCGGAAGTGCGGCAGAGCATTCACCAGGCGTGGCTAAGGGCATGGGCTAACGATATTAACAACACACATCCCTTCAGACAAATTTATTGCAGTATGGTACCTAATTCCTATCCGGACATTGGATAAATGAGCACTGTCCCGTCTTTAACAATATTTACCAGAACTATTAGTTCACAAATCTTGGAATTTGTGCGTACATGTGGAGTCAAAATCAACTCGTAGCTTTATATGGTTGTCAGTCCTGAATTGACTTTCTGCATGGATTCCGTCCTTTTCTAAGATGACGCCATATATCCCAAAGTCTGTAATATGTATACAAACGTTTTTTTTCTTTTAACTTTTATTTCTTCAAAACTGTGAATATTAAAAAAAGATTTTGAATTATCTATGTTAAAGAGAGTGTGGACGGAAGCCTTTTCCTCGTTTGTATTATAGTGGCTAGGCGATTGGTATCATCAAGCTAGATGGGTACCATGTTCCTGGTCGGGGTCCGTCGACTTCACCAACATTATAAGCCAGTATAGGAAGGAACCTTCCGGTACCGTGAGAGACGATGAGTTCTGGTGGTATGTAAAATATGAATATACTTGATCATTATATTATATGATAATCATTATCCGTTCATTTTTATGTTTTTTTCCCCTTTATTTTGTGGTACGTGTAGTACATGCCTATGTTAAAGATGCAAACATTCGACAAACACAATATCTGCATTAAGATAGACGGTTTTGAAACAATAGACTACCATATGTTTACAGACCGGTTTTATTTAAGTTTGATCGTTCAGTACCCTTTCAATGAAAGTTTTGACTCATTTTTGATATTCAACTTCAGGGTTTAAATCACAGGCGGGAATCACATGGCAAATGTTTACATATCATGTCCGAACTAGATGGACGGACCAATGACGGAACGGACAGTATTTGCTTTTATCGCCTACTTTTGCCAATGATACAGTGTAGCAACATAGTGTACCCCGCATAAGTTGACCATCAACCTTCCACCAGTTCTGGTGGTATATGATAAACCATGCTTTATAACGACGTTACGTCCAACACTCGGCAGAGAAATGTGTCTGTTTCTGGTTTGAAGTTTCTTTGGAAATACTTTTTTTCTATTTTCGTTGTCCGTTGTTGCTTTCAAGTTGGACCAGTCATAGGTATCAAGAGGGGAATTGAGTTTAGATCAGATCAATTGTATGGCATCTTTCAATTATGTGTTGCAGGAATGAGGTTTGCTCTACGATAACGATGTCTTTAGAACAAACAGACAAACCTGGCGTCTTCTCTAAAAAGGACCCTATTGGTAAGTTTATAACAACGTTCAAATACCCTATGTGTATTGTCGAAGAGCGAAAGCCAGTCTATTCAGATCACTCGGTCCTTTACGTATGGATAGACAGCATATAAAGGTTTTTCTTAAATACTTGATAGTGTTTTTTCAACTTGCACGTTTAAATTTACGATCTGTCCGAAGAATTAATTTCGCCACAGACGTCCTAGATAACCACTTAGTATTCGACAAAAAGTTCACCCATATCGAATTCATGTACATTTATTTATGTTACGTTTTTACAATCTTCGTATTCAGACCTTGAACATAATGGTGTGTTAGAAATTATGTAAAGATAAATCAAGACAGGTTTCGGTTTCAAAAAATATCTCTCGCAATTAGATTCTTTTAATTCAAGAAAACAAATAACAAGAATGCGTGTTTCTTCACACTGTCTGCTTATTGAATATTTGAGATACGGGAGGGAGAGGAGAGAAAGAAATGAGAGGATGAGTGCATTGTGTGATTCAGGGGACATTTAGGATGACATTCATTTTCTTTGCAAATGTGGCTACTATGAAGATATTAGATTCATAAGAATTGACATTGACTATCGCACTCGGTCGAATATGAGAAAATATCTACAGTTATTAACATCAACCAAAAGGAGGACATTGAAATCCCTTCCTTCATGTATTTATTTGGCACTTGAACGCAAAAAAACTCTAAATAACGGTTGTCTCTATATACGCAGGGGATGTCACTTCTGGTGATGTCGTTATTGTTGCCACGGACTACAAGAAGTTTGCCATCAGCTGGGGATGTTCC
The DNA here is from genome assembly GCA_947846245.1 of Cerastoderma edule. Taxonomy (NCBI): domain Eukaryota; kingdom Metazoa; phylum Mollusca; class Bivalvia; order Cardiida; family Cardiidae; genus Cerastoderma; species Cerastoderma edule. Next base: position 18,661,611 of record OX401407.1, on the reverse strand, counting down.
AAACGTGCTATCGATGGTTCCTGTTCTGATACTCGGGTCACTGTTAAAACCAGGAAGCAGAACCCGTCCCCACACACATGGAAGGTCATTGAAGCTATTCTAGATCATTACTGGAACATGAGAATGTCCGAAATGGTCAGGGTGATCCACGATGAAAAAGGTATGCATTTCTATTTCTGTATAGAAGGTCAACAGACTGAATGATTCTGAAAGTAATCTCAAGTATCAAAGTCTTCTACGGTGGCACAGAGGTGACATGTATGCGATTTGTTTCATAATGTGATGATCTAGATGAGCTATTTAGTCATAGGCAAGATTCAGTGAAATATCTACAGAATCTCAGACAATGCTTTCTTTTCCATCAATGATTGCTGATAAAATATTACTTTACAATAGCGCCAAACTGTTACTGATCCATATTTTCTGAGGCATTCATGATGAAAACCGTAAACTTGTGCAATTTGTCGACTCTTGTGGTTTCCTCGAATAAGTGTTATTTTACCCGGATCCCTGACTTCAAAAGTAAGTCGAAATAACGCATTAATTAAGTTGTTATCACTAGTTAGTATGTCGAAATAACGAGATAGCTTTATCGTTATTTCGAGTTAGTAAGACGAAATAACGACTTATTTATTGCATTATTCCGACTTACGTACTCGAACTAACGACACGATTTTTTTTCGTTATTTTGACTTATTAACTCGGAATAACAAAATAGAATAACCACACACAAGCCATCTCTGTGCTACTGTTGTCTCTATTTTAGTTTAGTCTAAAGTTTTAAACTAATTGATTTCACATCATCTATCTTGGCCGAAGCTCGCTGTTACCGAGGATGCCTAGTTCGAGCCCCGTTAGTGGCGACATTAAAATGCAAGGACTATCCCGCACATCGGCGATGTACTGGTAAAACTTCCAGGAAGCAGAATCGAGTGTGATGAATCTTGATTGTCAGAGCTATTGTCAAATGAACGTAAAAAAATAGGTTAACCTTAACCAGTGAAATAGAACGGAAACTTATGCTGCAAGGACTTCATTAAACATTTGAATAAAAGCTTACCTTTATCCGTTTGGGGCAAATGCGATTTCGGGACAGCATTAAGGCGTTCACAGCCTTAGTCGGGGACCTCTCTTTCAGTCAGATAACGAAGTATTCCCCCATAACACATGTACCGGGGAAGCGTGTGTCTTATTTCAGGATCAAACTTTTATAGTAATAATGCTGAGGTCATATGTGTCAACCTTTCCGTTCAAATTGTTTTCGTTACATATGCGCTTTATGCATGCCAGTACATAAATAGGTAGTTGCTTTATGCATGCCAGTACATAAACTTTTTTCTTCAGATTTTTCCATAATAGCGTCCAATCACTACATCCCATTTTACATATGATACTCATGCAAAACTGGACCATCAAATTTGTTTAGAACAAAACCATAACTTGATACATCTTCGTATTGGCGCTTCTTCAGCACAAGACTTTGGAAACAAATGTGATTAAAAGAATAAAGTGCTTATCGTAATTCCTCATTTTGTCAGAATAACCTTTCACAATAAAAAAGTTAATTTTGATACTTTATTAGTTGTCACTTGTTGTTAATTCCAATTTGATCCTGGACAAAATACAATATTGTAATTGGGTAATGTACGTGTATGTAAACTCCTGGACGTTCTTAACATTATTTCTACTTTTGCTCATTTCAGCGTGTGTTAAGTTAGATGCACCCATACCAAGTGGACCTGGTCATCTGAGGAAGACATACTAGAGTCATTTATTTGTCAAAATATATATCTCAATATACGGCAAAATAAAAATAAAATAAAAAATATATTCTTTTAACAAAACCATTATGTACTCATGTATATACAGCATCGTTCCATTTCATCAACAACCACAGCTATTTGTCTGTGAGTCTGAAATGTGTGTCTTTTTACCGTAAACCCGCATTTCACTCTCGAGTATTAACTAGATTCAGCTCTTGTTTATTAAACAATGAACAAATATATCCCCTTCCCCCCAAATTACCAAAGCAACGTCTTTTTTCCCTTTTTTTTCAAATTTGAAGAAAAGCCAAAGTTTTCCTGCTCGCTCTGCTAACAAACGACAATACCGACATTTAATTGTCTTTCTATGTTACTGTCTATCATTCCGTTACATGATTGTCTTTCTGTGTTACTGTCTATCATTCCGTTACATGATTGTCTTTCTGTGTTACTGTCTATCATTCCGTTACATAATTGTCTTTCTGTGTTACTGTCTATCATTCCGTTACATGATTGTCTTTCTGTGTTACTGTCTATCATTCCGTTACATAATTGTCTTTCTGTGTTACTGTCTATCATTCCGTTACATGATTGTCTTTTTGTTCCATTTTCTGTAAACAATCCATGAATCCCAGGATGAGCCGTCGATTGTAAAACGCGCGAAAGTTCACAAGACTTTGGAAGGCTTCTTTTGAGGAGCTGATTAAAAGGAAAGGCGATATGCAAAGTTAATTTCCATTGAGTATTTTTGTGTGTTTGTATGAAGCACGACTTGTAGCTTAAAGTAAGAATTTATAGGATAAAACAATGCCATTTAATTTTTTCATTAAAGTATTTAAAATTTATCACCATTTGCGAACAATATTAGTTTACAATACTCCTACCTCATGAGGACAGCATAATAATGTAACGTTCGTTGAACGTTCATGCCAATTAGGAACCTAATTTATCGTTTGAAAGAACATGCTGGTATATATATAGACAACACAACCGCTCAGGGTACAACAGTGTTTTTCACTGATCGGATGTGTTTGTGTCTTTGAGTGAGGATCATTTGCTCGGTTCGTTACATTGGTGGTAGCGGTGGGATTAAGACCTCTCCTTCTATCGGAGTTTCCTTCCCCACGTGTTTTCCAAGGGCCAAGACTCGGGACGAGTCTTCTCGGAAGTGGGAGTTATGTAACGTTCGTTGAACGTTTATGGAAATTAGGAACCTAATGACTTGTTTGAGAGAACATGCTGGTATATATATAGACAATATAACCGCTCAGTGAACGACAGTGTTTTTTTTTCACTGATCGAATGTGTTTGTGTCTTTGAGAGGTTCATTTGCTCGGTTCGTAACATTAAGAATAATAAGCAACATCTTTTTAGAACCGTTATATACCCCGATGATAATAATAATGCAACAAGTAAAAAAACATTATAGAAAACCTTATGTGACCTGCACCTGTTTGGGTAATGTTTGTAAAACTAATGTTACATCTTTTCCATGTTATAAGCAAGGTTCATTTGATCTTCAACCAACTGATGGTTGCTTTTACCTTTGACATATTGTCACCAAAAGAGATGGACATAAAGTTTGTGCTGGGGCTCATTAAACTATTAGTTAATGATATAAAGCCTAGCAATAATGCGCTCAAGGAGTGGATAACCCAGATTTTTCATTCCTGTCTATATTGAATTGATATAAATATGATACATAGATCATAAACACAAAACATTAAGGATATGATAATACAAACATGTAGAATGTTATCAAAATGTATGTAGAATAAGCACATGACCAATTCACAAAGAATGTCATATTAAGGTGGAATACCCATAATCAACAATTTTCTTTCGTCGGATTACTCCGGTCGTTCTTGACATACCTTGGTGTGGGCGGGAACTATTCGTATGATGACATATAGTTCGTGAGCTCGTGAAAAGGGTGCCCCTTTTCGGAAATGTCTACATCTGACGCGTTTTCGAGTTAGATGTCCACATTATGATACAGGAGTGATTAGTTTATGTTGTAAGACCGTGTTTCATAATCGTTGTAAAATAAATTAGTTTAAACTGAACTATATCGACTTTGTTAGTAAACCGTACCCCAATAATTCAAAAATCGTTCATCTCGCTTCACCAACTATTGACAAGTATTACAAAGACACTATAGTATGTTGCGTTCAGCCTTTGGTACCAAAATGGCCGGAAAAGTGTGAACCAAGCAATGGATTCCAAGATTACGTTAAGACGAAGAAAAATGCCGCTCTCACATTTTTTCGATAAATCCGCCCGCCATTGTTATTAAACACTTTTCAAAACAAAGGTCACGTGATTGGTTGCCCTGGATGTTTAGTAGATGAATTTTGAAAGCATTTATTTCTATTTAGTAATTTATAATTGTGGTATTAAACATTAAACGAGAAGCAACCTGAATGTTTTTGATAAATCCCCCAAGTCTATCTTCATAAAAGAAGGTTCATGAAACATTGTTTTCTCTAATGACATGAGATATTAGTTCTAGCTACTTCTGCAAGGTATATTACTGCAACAAACGTCATTCAATTTAAAAATGAATTGTTATCATCATGACCCAACAAGGTGTCATTCAGACACGAGACAGTACATCAGGAAAATGTTGTTTTTTCCCTCGTGTTTCCCTCTATTTGTCCGATAGATAGGTCATATTCCGGCAGTGGCTACATGTAACTCCACCTCAACAGCCTTTGATTCATATTTTTGAGTTTGTACGATAGAGCTAATGGAATGTGATCACTGAAGACAACAGTTGCTGTGGGAGATGTATCCATAAATACTTCGGGCTGATAACTTGCTCTCTCGTTAATAAGATAGTTATGTCCCCCAAAACCAGACAGCTGGATCCATTAATTGATTAAATGGACAATATTGGCTTTATTGCAGGTTTTTCTTGTAAATTTTCTTTTCCCTGCTTAACGTTTGTTGTTCTTTTTTTTCTTATTAGAATGCAGTGGTTAAGACGATAAGACAATATTGTTTGAAGCGACATCACCTAAACAATCTGTCTTAGTCCGTACATCATAGCGGCGTCTTCAACCTTTGCTCCTGATTACCTCCTCTTGACGAAGATGCTGTAGAAAGCTTTATAAGCCGTCTTGACAAAATGTGAATCATGTCTTATACACAATCCAACATTGCGTCAAACCCGTTTCTTACCAAGAGTAAAGAGAAAGAATAATGTTAATGCTACTGTGTCGACTGCTGTTGCCTTCTATTTGGATCCATCGCCATATTCCCATACAAGGGAATGGGTCGATATTGGACATCACATGATAAACCTTTCTGTGTCTTTATGTTAACACTGCGTTAGCTTGATGGTCGCTTGATTAAAGAAATAATATAAAGCCATATGTATCCCTGCAATTTTCAATGCGCCGTTGTAAATGTAACAACACAGCGTTTGGGAGAATAGCATTTTCTTAGTTGTCATAAATTCTCTCATCAGAAGCAAGATGTGAAAAAATTCTAATAAATGTGAACTTTTAAAAAACACGTGCTGACGACATATGTGAAACATTGAAATATAATTTCATTTGTTACACGTGATAACTTATGTGCTTAAAGGAAAAGTTTCAGTTTGGAGTACTTTTTCCATTCGACATGATGGTGTCTCAACCCTTCTGTTACAGAAGCATCAACGCTGGTCTATATGAAGTAAGGGTTTACCCTTAGACTACTTGGTAATTATCTTAAAATAGATTTTTGTGTCGTCTGCTTTCAAAACTTTAGATATCTGCTTAACTTTGTTGAGGAAAGATACCCATAGAAGCAAAGAGGTTAGATCACAGGCCAGACGCCAATTTAGTTTGCACAAGCATGAAGTCTGTTACATTTTTATAAGGGTTAAATAATTAAAGCCGAACTCTGTATGGATCTGTACGGGTTGTCGGGGACAAAAACAGGATTAGCTAAAACACCTGCTGAACACCTGCTGATCTAATTAAGCATTGCTGATTGTGAATTGTGTAAACAAATTTGAATGAAGACTCATTTATCAAACGTTATTTAGAGTCTATCAATTTCATAAACTCCATTGGAAGAGGTAGTAAATATTCACAAATTCCACACATTTTGTATTTAGGATAAATTTTTCGCTCAAGTCTCCAATATTGAATGATAAATTATTGAATGACTTCTCCTGTTTATATCTGAATACATTTGTTTCAGCTATTGTTTGTGTGTGGCAACAACATGCTAAGGTTATGCTAATTGATTGTTTGAACTTTGAAGCTGACAGTTATTTGACACATTCACACTAATTCGTTTTATTCACGGTATTGTAGCTGAACAGTGTTCTCACTGATGTAAAAGATGAAGTTTTAGAAAAACTTTTATCATAGTGAACAGGAAGAATTTGAAGAAAAACTGAAACCCAAACTTGTGGAATGAAGTCTTTAATTCGAAACCTACTTAATCAAATAGTTTAACAATTTGCTTCAATCTTACAAGCTATTTGATATTTATTCGATCGAAACGTTTTCGATTGATTCATTTCAGATGTCTTACTCACGATGTAAATTCGAACCCGATATATCCCTTATGTGTACATATCTTTTTGAAACGGCCAATTTCCCGACAGTCATAGTGTTGAATCGATTCCAACATACACTAGACTTGGTAACACACACTAACCTTGCATTTTTCACTCTACCGTCTTCGTCTAAAGAAAGAGATTTTTGTTTACCATAGACTTAACTTGTATTTATATTGGTTTGTGGAAATCACCTAATTGTGCATAACAAATGCAGCATTATCAAAAGTTATGGGATTAAAGTGAATTTCAAACTGAATTTTTATTCTATTTCTTATATATTCATGTAATGTCTGATAGCTCTATTTCTCAAATTATTAATAACTTATATATGCATTTCTTAATTTTGACTATAACATTTATTTGTACCAGTACTTTGTTATTGTAATCCAGTTGTAGCACCTAGATTATACTGCAGCGACTAGCTATGTTGGTCTAACTTTGCCTTCTTTACAAAGAGAACAATTAAAACAGTTAATCGTCAAGATAGTACATTTATGGGCCAAAAGTCAATTGGTTAAGATTCTAATTTCCAGTAATGTTTGATCGAATACTGTACCTTTTTTCATCGAAACACATTTATCAACACATACACTACAGCTGTACGCTGTTTCTGTCTTACTTTTTTACATTTCTTAGAAAAGCTGACAATCTATTATAGCCTACTATGACAATCCATGCGTATCTATGACCATGAACACGAGACGTGTTAAAAGCGTCCTTCGGAACGATATCGGTGTCAATACCGATAACACGGCAATTTACGGTTATTGTTTTGTTTTGGAAAATACAATTCAAAGAGGATTTTGTAACCATAACCAATTCAGAAAGCAAAGATATATCTAAAACAGTGCGGTCTACGAGCGCTATATCTCAAAACCGTTGCTATGCTTGTGAATTTATATATTCATAATTTCACTACATACGACCCTAAAACTTATACATGAAATAGTTTTGATTCCGATAGTTGTTTGATATTTCTTTCCTTTTTTATCGATTTTCCTTTTATCGATTTTATGTTCCCCATGATAGGCCCCCTAATCCCCCATTAGCAAAGGTGTGAAAAAAGATCGAGTCGACGTTCCGGGAACCCACCATTAATAAATTAATAGTAAAACCTAAGAAAGGATTTCCACGAATACAAAACGTTGTCTTCCATATTCATGAATGGTCATAAACTATTTAATGATTGGAAGATTCGAATTAATTAACATCAAAAGACTCAATCAATCTTTTCGCCCAACACCTTTTTATCGTTTCCAAAGTTTAATGAGACGTAGCAACTATTTAAACCCCATTTGCTGCATTGAGAAAAGATTCTCGTCCTGTGTATCTCCTACTGGGCTGATAATCTGACGTAAACGAGAGTGTGCGGTATATAATCGTTGACAACATGAGCTTTACAGTAATATTTCTGGCTGTTTGTTTGGCGGCAGTCGAGTGTGTAGATAGAGATAGACTGAGTTCTATTCCAGCGCCACAGAAGAACTTTGATATTGACAAGGTATGTATATTGCATGTAGACAGATCGTGTAATCTGGCTTTTTAGCCAATTTAATCGGAAAGACGGAAAAAAACGGAAAGAAGACGGAAAACAAAAGTTTGATGACAATAGATGAACTTTGGTATCGTCAATGTAGATTTTACGAATAAAACCTTCGTTAGATTAGTCTAATGCTTGTAAGGCTACAATAACAATTACAGAATTATTAACATATCAACAACACCATACAATTTTACATTAAAAATACATGTAAATACAAATACGATACCTGCGGAAGCAGGTAAAATACGGATAATGGAAAATCTCATTGAAGCTTTTGTTAAAACGGTTATTTCTAATTTAGAAATAAGAAAACGGGTTGATTAATATATGCACATGCCAACATAGATATTGCGCTCATGCGATTTAACAAAATGGTGCGCATATTTTACAATCAAGGACTTTTTAACCCATTATCTTCGTCTTATGACTTGTACGTTGACGTCTTTAAGCGGTTAGCGCTACCCATATACCGTTAAAGTACACCTTAGTACACTACACTAATTGTATATAATCAATAGATTATCTTTATTACCCTGCCAATAAACCACCAAACAATTTTCGTACTTAGCATCAAGAACTCATTTAGATTCGGCAGCATTAAACATTGCGTATTGAAAACCTACCTTTTTTTCAATTGTTTGGGCGGTGTTATGAAATGGTGTAAATCATTGTGACCACCATTTAGATTATATCATGGTTCTGTTGATTTATTTGCCATGTCCCGTTTTAAACAATATTTACATAAACATTAGTATGTATCTCTGATGTTATATTCGAATAAAAGACCACGTTCAGGTTGGCACGCATAATCATCGAGTCCAGATCAACTCGCAGCTTTATAGGGTTGCCAGTCCTGTTTGGGATTTCTGCATGGATTCCACCCTCGCACAGCCTGATATATGTATAAACCTACTAACGTTTCTTTCCTTTTTTCCCCGTCTTTCTGTTTGTTAAATAGCATCCCTTCAAAATACATGTACATTGGTTGTGCACATAGTGCCCATATAAGAAACCCGATTTAAATAAATGTTATTTGAAAATAAATTTAACAATTTAAAGTGTTGAAGAGAGAGTGAACGGAAAGCTGTTTCCCCGTTTTAAATATAGTGGCTAGGTGACTGGTATCATCAAGCAAGATGGGTACCATGTTCATGGTCGGGGTCCGTTGACTTCACTAACATTGTTAGCCAGTATAGAAAGGAACCTTCCGGAACCGTGAGTGACGAAGAATCATGGTGGTATGTACAATAGGATTTTACTTGGTCATTATAACTCCGATAGTGATGCTCCGGGGTTTTATGCTACGTGTAGCACATGCCTTTTTTCGCATTGTATTATTATTGCCATTATTTCAAAGGCAGGGAAGTTTGAGAGCAAGCAAAAGTATAAAAAAAAAAATTAAAAAAAAATTAGCAACTTCTGTATATATTTCTTAATTCCAAATGTGGAATTCAGCGAAACCATCAAACATGAGACATATGTTACTACTCCTTACCAAATTCACCTTTGAAATTCATAACATTAAAGGTCTGTCAGAGATTGAGATTTTTACTTTCTAAAATAATTTGTCTTCTACCGTAAAACAACAATATACATTTCTAACATAGAACTAGATTATTGACAGCTTCCAAACTCTATTCATAACTGTACAAAAAAGATAAAGAACATAATTATCGCAGACCGTTTAAACGGTTTATTTTGTAAACAACGATATAAACTTAGAGTAAGAGTTGGTATTATGTTTATACTATCGTCACGTGGGTCTTTGGGAACGTTTACCGCACATGCACATGGACGCAATATTTTCTACTCCCAACCATAAAGTAAATATACTTTCTTTCTATCCATTTTCGTCGTTTGTTGTTGCTTTCATTTTGGAAGTCGTAAACGCCCCAGTTGGTGAACGGATTTAGATCAGACCAATTGTATGGCTTTTTTTTTCAATTATGTGTTGCAGGAATGAGGTTTGCTCTACGATAACGATGTCTTTAAAACAAACAGACAAACCTGGCGTCTTCATTAAAACGGACCCTATTGGTAAGTTTATGACAACGTCGAAATACCCTCTATACATATAAATGAATTGTCGCGGAGCAAAGGTCCAGGAAATACAAAACGTTCGTTTCTTAAAATACGGATAGGCAGAATATGTATGGTTTTGATTGGAAATGCTTCCTGATGTATTTCAATAATACATTCACGCTTTAATGTACGTTCTGTAGACCGAAGACCTTGATTCCACACAATGCGTCGTACGCTACTGGTTAGTTCGGCGGGGGAATCACGTGACCAATGTTAACGACCTTATGTCCGAACAAAGTGGCCGCACCACAGATCTTTTTTTTTTCACCTTCTTTTGCCAATGATGGCCAGATAGTGTACCCAGCATGAGTTGATTATCAACTTTCCGGTTCTCGTGGTATATGATAACCCATTTTATAACGGCGTTACGCCCAACACTCGGTAGAGAAGTCGCAGTCTACGGGCGCGAATACCCGTCCAGAACAGTCGGTCTTCAATTGCGATTGCTCTGCCGCGTGTTATACGTTATTCACAGATTCGATCGATTAACCGGATTCGTCCTGTCTTTCTCTTTTTTTAATTTTCTTTCTTTCAAAGATATCATGTACAAAACCAGGTAATAACCGCTTTGCATCTGAAAATTATATATGAATTCACGAATATATTAAATCAGGGAATAAATATAAATAGTGATGGTCGCAAAATATGCGATTGATTCCGCCAACATGCTGTCGATTCCAATCGTCTTTTTCACCGATTTTCCATTCAATTTAACATAGGTGTTTGTAACACCGCATGATAAATGCTATTACTTCATTCATCGTACATATCTTTATTATAAAAAGCATCCCGGTACTATAGTATGCCAATTGTTTTCCACGGAACCAATCATTGCTTTAGACCTGAAGATTGTTTTGTTAACATGAAATTTACATACGTGAACGAAAATTATCCGATAATAAATTTCCTATAATTCAGGTGCAATTTTCGACTATATCGATGAAGAAAATAACTTAAACTCAATGACAACATCAGATAATGTTATTAGTGTCGATAAAGGCCGTAGATCGTTTTCGTAAGATTCCGGCAAGTACCATCGATTCCGGTCTAACCACACTTGACTAAATAGCAGGTCGTAATTATTTAGCCGTTCATTGAAATTGAGCAGATCAAGACCGATTTAAATGCAGAGGGGTTAATTCAGTATAAGTTATTCAGTACAGTAAACTACAGTTATCTCTATTCGCACAGGCGGTGTTATTTCTGGAGACGTCATTATTGTTGCCACGGACTACAAAACCTTTGTTATCACCTGGGGATGTTCCAAACGTGCTGTCGACGGTTCCTGTTCCGATCCTCGGGTCACCGTAGAAACCAGACACAAAAACCCGTCGCCGTACACATGGAAGGTTATTGAAGCTATTCTCAACCATTTCTGGAAAATGAGTTTGGCCGAAATGCCCAGAGTAATCCACAATAAAAATGGTTTGTTTTTGTGTTCATCATTCTTGCATCTTTGAAAACTTTGTACGACGTTGATATAAAACCAACTCAAAAAATACAGAAACCACTTTGAAAAGGTAATGCATTAACGTCCTCAGACATTCATTGTGTTGAATTAACGCTCGATACAATGGGATTGCGCGAGACACTGGATTAGGGATGTTTGTAATACGCCGGTTTTTTTGGCATTTCAGTTTAAACATGGCGGTCGGTGCATAAATCGATGCATTTCCTAAAATTGCATGCCTTGTTGTCCTAGTTCATTGGCAATAGCCAACAACGTCGAATGACTTCGTCGTACCGTTTTCTTGGATAGGAAACTATTTCGAAGCCAAGAACTGCTAAACTTCTCAGGAAATATAAATACACTGACAGAAATCTTTTCATATTTCCGACTGTCTCAGTGAATGTTATTCCAGACCAGCACGCTTAGACTTACCCTTGTTCATCTCGCTTAGCGCAACAATAAATGTCCACTTACAAGTGCAATGGAATCAGGAGGTACCATCAAATTAGAAAAAAAACTGATTTACAGACCAATTTGGTTCATCGAGTAATACATTTGGTTTACAATTATTGTGCCGGAACATACGTGTCCGTAACATTACTGAAGGTACACGTCTAAACCATTTCCTTCCTCTTTACTTGTTAATATGCACCTACAGCAGAACTATTTCTAAAAAATAATTAAATGTGATTTTTTTGTTAAGAGCTTTTTCCCCATTGCAATCGTTTATTGCCAACGACTTAAATGAGATAAAACTTTAAATAGTCAACTTTAAATTGTTCAAATCTAAACTCTCAAAGTCCAGTATGTGGAAATGACTTTAGGCAATCTCCAATATGGGATTTTGTCACTGATCCAATTAAAAGAAACCTTTTTTTAAAATTTTAATAGGTGATGTGTTCAATGCCATATATCTTTAGTAAGGAATTTAGAGACACAGTTGTTTATGCCGCATATAAATATACATTTATCTTATTCATTACAGCTTGTGTGGAATTCCTTCAGTCCTATAAAAAGTATGAACAGCAAAGTCACCGAAAGAAGACATATTAAAGTGAAATGTGATGTTCACATGTGGAAACCCCAAAATGACAAAAAGTGAAAAGTAAATATTGTTTACATTTAAAAAAGATAATTTACCTTAATAGTTTGGGTTCTACCATCAAAACATCATGTGAACTTATATACCAAATTCCTGTAGTTCTTAAAAGGGCTATCTCATAGATCTATATCGATTTTAACTTTTAAAAACAAATTATCTACTACTGATAACATGACATCCTAGATTTTCTTAAGTAATACAAGTCTAGATTATTGACAGCTTTTCAATCCCTTTTATGACTGTACTGGAAAGATATAGGTAATTTGTAATGCAAACCATTTTAACAGGTTTATTTCGAAAACAACAGCTCTTGTAAATTGCTGTTTGCTAAGTATTCGAGAAGGAATTCCTGCATTCAATTATAAATCTGCCTTATCATAGACCTGAAAGTCGCGAAGCCTTGCTTTACATTTTTAACGAATCACGAGAGTTTCAGCAACATAGACGTAAATGAATTGAAAATCGCCATTGGTTAATGACAAAAACAGTTAATATCATTTCATTTAAAGTTTATTATCCAATACCACAAACCTCCGAGTTAGTCCCTTTAAGTATTACGTACTAAGTGAACTTTTTCCTTTGTCTAATTTATATGTTCTCATTTTGATTGTTTTATTAAAAATGTTTAATAACCATTAAATAAGTTCTTTCTTTGTCTTCATTTCCATTACTATCTTATTGTCATTTTTCATTTTCACAACTGATAGCAAGGTGATTCTTTATCACCTCAATAGATTGTCCGATATCGGAGAGTAGAAAGAGACAAATACAATGTTGCTCATTAAAACTTCACAAAAATCAGTGAGCAGAACATCATAATACTTGCAGGTGTCCGGAATAACTAATGTATTTCTTAATTAGGACAGATCTGAAAACATTGTGAGTGAATATCAGTCTGTAACTGCAGAATCATAACATGTACGTAGTTGCTTTCATTTAAAGCCTGTCATAAATCCTACCTCATGAAATAACATGTTCTGTTGTACTATTATATACTCATTTGGATGATTCCGAAACCTATATGGAAGATAAAATTATGATAAAAAGATTTTTAAGAAACCATTCTTTTTAAGAAGAAATTAAGAAACAATGTTACTTGTTCCCCAATTGATTTATCATTTTTTTTCTTATATCCTAGTGTCTTCTATTCTTGCCATCAAAATTAGACAGTTGCAAATTCGCTTATAAGAACACATAAAGATATGTTCATGACATTTGCTTTGGCAAATTGTTTCTGTACATGTTGAATGACATGCTCATTAGGATCTATTTGTCATTTCATGACTGAGGTTTCTAAAAACTTTTTTAGACATGTGTAAACTGACTGACTAGAATTTTTTTCTGACAAACATTGAATAATTCAACAATGTTGTTTTCATTCTGCTTTTCTGATTCAACTCCACACAGATCATGGTCTGAATTTGAAGCCAATGTTTTCAACAAAATCAAACAGTGACAACACAATAAGCATGGCATCATCACCATTCTAAACTTGAAAGTGAACCGCAAATGATTAGATAAAGACCAAATGTATAAAGTGCAAAATTTAATCATATCTAGACAAGCAAAAAAATTCAAATATATATCAAGGCCACACTATCTTTTTTATCTTTCTCTTCTTTGTGGTAGGTTCATCATCCTGAAACAGAATGATAAATGACATAGAGCTGTCCAGCCAACCACTTAAACAACAAACAACCAATTTGAAAGGTTGGAGGAAGACATGGAATATTGAAACAGTCCTACATTTATACTGTTAGACCACTGATATTGATATGATTACGTATATGAAGAAAAAAACACTCATGAATGGTAGTTGTGATAATTGGTTGATACTATTTTGGCAAAAGCAATTTCTTCCTCTCATTATTCCATATTAGTTTCATGTCATACCACCATTATTTTAGTTATGTTGCTATACCAGCCTTATAATCATGAAGATAGACCCCCAAAACTTGAGTGACCATAAGGGTTGGTCAAGCGGGATAGAATCATCAACATTTCTTTAATCAAATGTGAAACTTCCTCTTATGAAAGTTCAAATGCTGTCATCGGGATCTGAACCAACAAGGAGATGTGAATTAAATTCTGTACTGTTACCACTATGCCCAAAAATTCCCTCTTTTATTAACACTGTGTTATATAAGATCACCTGCTGCATATGCAATCAAAAAAGTGAATACACAGTAGTAAGGTTAACTGCAGAGTGAATAGTGAAGATATAATAAAAAAAATCAGTTCTTGTGTCATAGCCATACACAAATTGAAGAATCCAGTGACAAAAAGAGAAACTAATTGTCCCAACCAAAATTTACATATTCCTGATTACTAACTGTGACGGTAATAGGGTTTATGTATGAATACCACTTCTACAGTATCGCTGTAGAAGCCGGCTTATATGGGTGATTCGGTAGAGTGGTTGGCTTTCTCTCGAAGTTAAGCAAAGTACTAAGTGGTTAGTACCTGGATGGGTGACCCACGATGGCTTTACTCCGAGAGGGACCCGATACACGTTACAAAATTGGTGGCAGCGGTGGAATTTGGTTTGATATCACCATCATTCCCGTACCCTAAATTGTTCGTCGCATGTTCTCGATCCTTGTTTCTGCTTTGATGCAGTGTTTATAGTGGCAATAGTACCTTCTTGAAATGTAAAAAAGTCGGTAACTGCCCATGTATGTCTTTGTGACATTTGTGACTTCGGGACGAAGTCAAGAGAAAGGTGGGAGAAATGTGACAGAAATAGGGTTTATGTATAAATACTACTTCTACAGTCTCGCTGTAGAAGCCGGCTTTTATGGGTGATTCGGTAGAGTGGTTGGCTTTCTCTCGAAGATAAGCAACGTACTAAGTGGATAGTACCTTGATGGGTGACCCACGATGGCTTTACTCCGAGAGGGACCCGATACACGTTACAAAATTGGTGGCAGCGGTGGGATTTGGTTTGATATCACCATCATTCCCGTACCTTAGTTGTGTGTCGCATGTTCTCGATCCTTGTTTCTGCTTTGATGCAGTGTTTATAGTGGCAATAGTACCTTCTTGAAATGTAAAAAAGTCGGTAACTGCCCATGTATGTCTTTGTGACATTTGTGACTTCGGGACGAAGTCAAGAGAAAGGTGGGAGAAATGCGACTAAAATAGGGTTTATGTATAAATACTACTTCTACAGTCTCGCTGTAGAAACCGGCTTTTATGGGTGATTCGGTAGAGTGGTTGGCTTTCTCTCGAAGTTAAGCAACGTACTAAGTGGTTAGTACCTGGATGGGTAACCCACGATGGCTTTACTCCGAGAGGGACCCGATACACGTTACACTAACCTTTCCATCATATGTGTCCATAGGAGTAAGTCCCTCTGAAGTTCCTTCATCTGTATCACCTTCAATTTTGTTCTTGGGCTCTCCTTCCTTTACATCTCCATTATTTCCTGTGGCATTCAGTTCAGTCTTTTTTGTTTCAATTTCACTGATGTCATTTTTATCTGTTTTAGTACCAAGACTAATCTTGTTTATGTTTAATTGATTCAATGATGATGAAATTGGTGAGATGGTCTCAGACTTGGATGATGGATTCAACTTCAGTGTTTTCTTTTCAAAATTGATACAAGATGGCGGGGGTTTGAGTCGATCACCAACACCTGATGGTGAAGGGTAATTCTGCAGGTGACCACTTACACTCCTGGAAATAAATTGTTTAATGCCATTTCAACAGTTTTTCAGTTACATTACAATTTCTGCTATACAGTATTTAACCTGGAGGTTAAGGTATCGTAGGTTAAAGTACCCATATGGGCCACGTCACGCGAAAAGGGGCACTCGGACATAGCAAACAGTGTAGCCCCAGACCAGCCGCCACGTCACTGACGTGGCGGCTGGTCTGGGGTTACATTGTTTGCCATCTTAGAGGACATCAAGTTCTACCTTTAGATAAATACAAATGATAACTGTCGTGACTAGATGCTGGAATAATAGTGCTAAAAAAGAGCTGAGTCAGCGGTTTTTATTAATTTCCGAGTGCCCCTTTTCGCGTGACGTTGCCCATAAAATTCCTTAAATACAACTGAGGTTCCTGAGATAATTGCAGCACAATGAAACATCTCTATTACCATTGCTATGGATGCTTTCAAAGTATGGCCTTGTTAGAGAGGTGTCCAAAATGTTATGTTTCTTAATCTTATACAGCTAAAGGTTAAAGTCAAACTAATTATCATGAAAATATTAGTGTGCAATTACTTGTATATTTTACATATGAACAAAATATACATAGCGAGATCTGAAAGCTCTTGTTATAATTTGCTTTTCCAGTGAAAGACATTTCAATTTAAAAAAAGTCATCGTCTTGTTTGCTTTTAAATACTTATTACTTTCATATATACTCTCATATATAACACAATTGAAGCCAGTTTTTGATTTTGGAATCAGCTTCTCTCTTCTCTGCTAATGAATCCATTTTAAAAGGTTCTTTAAAAGTTGTTCATTAAATGGACAGGTTACTATCCTTAATAAACAAATGAAGATCCATAATCTTAACTTCAGATCCTCATCCTAAGAGAATAGAAATTATCATTGAAAAAAGAGCAACAAACATAAGATTTTACAAGCAGCTCCTTCTTTCTAGGTATTTAAGGTTTTCGTAACAGATCTGCAAACTCCCAGAATTGCTTTGAAAGAGAGAAATAGTGAAATTAGATGAAATTTTGCAACAGGATAAAGCCCTACATACTTTTTTTCTTCAGGTTGTCCTTCACATTTAATTGAATCTGGTGATAAAACTGCACTGCTTTTCCTCTTCTTAGCGCGCATGATTTGCTTCTTTGTCATTTCACGCCCTCTTCGGTTAAGTCGATATTTTCTCTGAGGGAGTGGCAAAACATAGGTGTTGTAAAGCTCAACCAATTCATCTTTAGAAAGCAGTTCTATGTTTTTCACCTTTATGTATCTCTGAAATATAATAATCATAATATAAAATAGACCAATTTAATGATAACATCATTATTTGCATTGCAAATATATTTCTTTTAAATTGTACTTGTTTTTGCGGTTGTTAGAAGATCTACTGACTAAAATAGAGTTCCTGCTATCTGTTTTATTCTGTGTCAAAAGTAACATGATCCATTAGGCTGGCTCAATGCCTTTATTGAAATCCATATAAATCCATCAAGGTGAGAATATCTTTTTCTTAAATTTAAAAAATTATATTTTTTTATTCTATATTAATACATCATGATTATAATTTAAAAAAGAGAAATCTAAATTTGTCATTTCATATATTTTTGTGTAAAATTGAAATATTGAAATATTAATGGTGTAGAAATCTTGATGTAAACTTTTCCAAACTAATTCCAAATATAGCGTTAACGTTAACGAGGTAACCATATCTATCGGAAAATGTTGAAAAATGTTTGCATCAAGTAATATCTGTCGTTGTCACATCAAACTTTCAAAGGATACATTTAATGGTGGACGGATTGACGAAATTTTTGTCACAACTTTAGAAGACCAATAATTCCTTTCTTTTTGCTATTGACTAATTATTTTACTCACAATTGTGAATTTATCCTTTTTTTAATCAATTCATGCACTTAACATGTCTGTATCCCGCATATATGTTTTAAGAATGGTTAAATCAACACTAGGTGACTATTTTTTTTGCTCCCAATAAGTTCTCTCTGCGCATGCACACTGGATTGTGAAAAACCTATTGAGCTAGTTTTAAATTGTTAAACAGCAATTGATGCCATTATTTGGTGGTATATAAGTTTTTTTTACAAATCTTGTCTTATCAAATGACTGTGGATCCCCATTTTGTTTTTTAAATCCGAAAATCAGAATTCGAAAAGTTTGACACTTTTTGGATCCTTCAAAATTTGGATGTTAGTTTGCCCCAAAAGAAAATAAAGATCAATCCCCACATTGATTTATTTTGACTACATGGCATGATAAGTTTCAGACAATTAGTACATGATTGAACCCAAGACAAATTGAAATGTAAATCTGATGTCTGATACAATTTTTGTTGTCAAATAAACATTGCCATATAATTTGAGCGGTATGTCGAAATAGTGTCAACAAGCTAAAAAATAGTGTCTACAAGCTAAAAAATAGTGTCAACAACAGTATAAATAGTGTCAACAACTAAACTAATATTGTCAACAAGTAACTATAAACTCTTAAGGATGCAAAATTGACTTTTTGATGTTAATAAGCAATAGAAATACAAAATGGAAACATGCTAGCTTCACTTCACTTCATATATTGGGTCAGTATAAGATGCGGAAATTTTTGAAGGTCATTTAAAAAAGAAAAAAAAAATGCAAGTAATGAATCAGATGGCATACGTCATCTGGCATATGTCATCTTAAATATTCATATGGCTAATGCATTAATGATAATATTTACTATCATAGTTTTCACATAGTGGTGAAATGAGAGTGTGGTCATGTTTTTACTGACCCACAAAATGTCCGCGTCTTATACTAAAATAGGTATCCATTTTCTTACTACTCATGCTTTCTACGGTTTATTAAAGTTCATTACATTAGATTTTAAATTCTAAAAACTGTGTAGATACACATAGGACATAATTTGGGACTTGTTGACACTATTATTTCAGTTGTTGACACTATTTCTATAGTTGTTGACACTATTTCTATAGTTGTTGACACTATTTTAAGCTTGTTGACACTATTTCAACTTACCTGATTTGAGCGTTTGGTCATAAATTTGCTGAGCCATTTTTACAGGGGTAGGTATATTCTGCTGACATTTCTCTGCTGACCAGCTGACCGCTGACCAACTGATCAGAGGGTATAAAATGCTGACCAGTATTTTGCTGACCAGGGTCATTTTGATGACTCCCAATGACTGACTGATAAGAACTGATAAGGGATAAACAGATCCCTATATAACCAAATTAATGTAGAAAAAGAAGCCTTTGAGTACTAGTGCTTCAGGAGCAGAATTTGAACTTTGCTATTGTCATTATAACTTTGTTGCTTTCCTTCATAGCATGTTGGAACTTCTGATTTAAGAAGTATTGATATGTGGAAAAAGGACAAACTATCTTTAATCATGTTTTTTGCACATTTTAAAAATCTTGATGAAAGGCTATGCTTATTTTTTCCATTTCTTTTTAAAAAATAAATTGTTTGCTGTTTTTGGCCAATGTTTCACTGTTATTGTATTAGATGTAGGAGAATTCTATTAGTTTATGTGAGTAAATCTGGCAGTTTCAAATATCAGATATCTTGTAATATTTTCTTTATAATTCATCAAGATAGCATAATTAAAAAACAAATCAAAGAATCATAAATTTTGTTTCCATTGATTTATATTCATAATTATAAAAAAAGCATTTAGGACTGATCAGCAACTTTTCGACATGTACACAGTCAGAAGATTATATTCGTCAATAATGATGTAGAGGGCTCTGTAAGCATTCAAACAGAAATGAATTGAAATTAAAACATAAAGTTCATTGCAAATTAAGCACTTAGCCTTCTATTTTAATCATAGTAGCACAAGATTTCTTTTAAAGTTTAATTTCTCATTTTTAAGTGTTGGTTAGCAAATTGGTTTGTGTAAGAAGCTGACCAGTGCTTTGCTGACCAAGGTATTTTGATGACCCCCACTGACTAACTGATAAGCATTGATAAGCCATAAACAGCTCCTTATAACCAAAACAATGTAGAAAAAGAGGTAATTCAGAAAAAGAAGCTGGCTCTACCAAATTCAAGCAGACTTTTATTTTTCATTCTTTAAATCTTGAAAGTTTAATTTGAAAAAATTGAAATTTTCCCTTACATGGTTTTGTGAAAAAATAATCTTGACTAAATGTCAACCTCATGCAATTTTTATTTCTTTGAAAAAAATGTGTTTCATGCTTTTGGTTAAAGTATCACTGTTATTGTTTTTAATAAAGGAGTATATCAGTTGATTTGAGTAATTTTATATGTCATTTTAAGGAATCTCATATTTTTCCCATTTTAATACATACAATTAATTTAGTTTGCATCTATTTTAAGAAATTAAAGTGGTATAAATTTTGTCAACATTGTAATACATATCCATCATTAGAAAAAAAGAAAAAATTGTTGGATTTGACAATGTGTTGACATGAATGCAGTCAGTCAGCAGAACTGGCCAACAAAGATGGAGAAGGGCTCTGTCAGCATTCAAACGTAATTAGAATTAAAAGTTAACAGAAGTTTAATGCAAAACAAGCACTTTAAAAACCCTTTTCTTTATTTGAGTAAAGCACATACAGTGTATATTTTACCAATTCCTTTTTAGTATTAGGACAAGATTATGTGTTGGTAAGCATTATTCAATGGTCTTTAAAGCAGACCAATGTTTTGCTGACCACATTAATTTTGCTGACCCCTTTCAAAGACCTAATAAACAGTCTTTTTATGAGGTCTTTGCCCCGATTGACTGACTGATAAGAATTTATATGCAATGAACAGCTTCTCAAATCAAAACGATACAAAAAGAAGTAGCTGGTTTCATCATAGTCCAAAATTTAATGCCTCAGGATAATAAGTTTTCTTTTCGATGATCTGTCTTTTCATTCCTAATTTTTTTTTTTATTTAAATCCATTTTTTTTGTATTCATTGAAGGGACTTACTCAGATGTTTGTGCTCTTGGATTAATAAATGTCATAGCTCTTGGATTAATAAATGTCATAAACTTGATATCAACACTCATTGTTACTAAACTAAGACAACATCCAATTTCATTTCTTCTAAGTGTATTTTTTAGCTTCTCAAAATTGATGGAAGGATTTTTTTCCAGGTATCATTTCATTCTTGTGGTTGACCATAGTATAGGTTGAGCTTATTACCTAGACACATTGTACCTTTCACATTTAGGCAAATTGTTGCTTTTCCCTATGCTCATGCAGATAGCAGTCTTGTGTAATACATTGATGAGTGGAACTACATAGCATACCAGTCATTAGTACATGTACCAGTATATTGGTTTTATATAGTTGGGGGGCAAATGTACATATACCGTTTATTGCAGATTTTCCAAATAGTCCATTATGTGTAAGTCAGTTTAAGGGAATGAAAATATACATGTGATTATTTAGATGCATTGTTAAAAGAAAATCAAAACATATTAGATGGCTGATATTTGAAAATGCCAGATTAACTTATAAAGTTATATACAAAATCATATCAAGAACAGTTTCTCCCTTTCTCTCATGCCAATGTTTCTAGAATTTTGAAAACTGCTCCCAAAATACAATTTCACAAAAGTAAATAATTTCTAATTAATTACAAAAAGTGAAAATGGAAACTTGAAAAATTAACAAAAGTATCTATTCTGAGGCAAATGATCTCTTGTAGAGCCAGTTTTTTTTTATCTGCAGTGTTCTGATAACAGGGAGCTGTTTATTGCCTATCCATTCTTATCAGTCAGTCAGTGGGGGTCATCAGAATTGGGGTACAGACAATTCCCCACTAGGACAATAACCCACTAGGACAATAACCCACAGGACAATTACCCACTGGACAATTACCCACCGGACAATACCCCACATTTGTGTCAAATAGGACAATTCCCCACTGGTAAAAGGAAATGGTCATAAAAAACAATTTTTTTTTTCAAGAAACTGAATTAAAGAAATATTAAAATATATTTTCAAACCATTTTCTTCAATTTACACATGAAAGTTTATTTATATTACAATAGCCAAACAAATAACACATGGTTGAAAAAAGGTCAAAAGATTGGTCCATTTACATATCTTTTTGTAATGAGAATGAGGACAATTCCCCACTTTTAATAAATAATATTAATAAAATATATCTTTTGATATGTTCATGAATCTTTACTATTGAGGCAATAAATTTAAAACTTATCAAAAATCAGTGATCACGGATTTAAGCATATTATTTGTGCATACTGTAAATGTAGAAAAGAATGAATTGCAATTCAATAATTATCAACCCATTTATTGATTTAGGCAATTGAAAACAGATTTATTGATGAATTTATATTTTGGTAAGCTTTATAATTTTGGATTTGGATTGAATAAACGATTGCTTTGCTCCACACCTTTAACCATCCTTTAGCTACACCTTGCTAACGAGGTCTTAAATTTATATTTGATATATCAATAATGTACATGTTTTACAGTCTGTGTTGGATTTTCACATATTAATTCTTCATTTCTTATTCTTTTAAAATTGTTTTATCATCCCTATGCTTCCTTATATTTTTTTCCATTAGACCCCTCAATCCATCTACTTGAAATATGTAAGCATTTAAAAATCAATATCATAAAAAAATACAAAGAGTTTTTCAATTAGAATCTTCAATATATGCAAAGTAAAGTATTTCATATTAGGTTAAAATTTTTAATCAACAGTCCAATTAATTGGTCATTGATATTAACTTGACTTTTGCAATACTACTGATAATAAATTGTTACTTGCATTCTGTACAATTCTTTTATCAGTATATATGTTTGCAGACAAAAAAGGAACAATGCTTCAAATCTCTATTTTGATAATTTTCCACTCTTATTTTCATTGTTAATTATTACAGATAACGTAAATAACGTAAAATCTATGTTATAAATAAAAAAACATAATTTATTTGAATATATGTTTTATATCAAATAGTGGGTAATTGTCTCAGTGGGCAATTGTCCTAGTGGGTAATCGTCCTAGTGGGGAATTGTCCTGTGGGTAATTGTCCTAGTGGGGAATCGTCCTAGTGGGGAATTGTCCTACACCCGTCAGTGGGGGGTCATCAGAATTACCTTGGTCAGCAAACACTGCTACTTTTTAGACCAACCAATCTACTGTTGTCCAACCAACACACAAAACAAAAACCATTTATCAAAAATAATTGTGCTTCTTTATTTAGAATAAAAGGTTAAATGCTTGATTCGCATTAAAATTAAGTTTTACTATTAATTAAATTCTGAATGAATACTGATAGAACACTACGTCTGACTGACTGCTTCCATGTCAAGAAATTGCTGACCAATCATGTGGATCAATCAACACATTTATCATTTAACCCTTTCCCAAACAACAAATTTTCGACTGTCCCAAATTTGAAGAGTTTGCAGGCGACATTTAAAAATTTGATGAAATTGAACAATATTCTTCAGAAAGAGCAGAAAACCTTGTGGGAAAAGGAAAAATTGTCCCTTACGAGCAATTTCTCCTTTTCCCACAAAATTTTCTAAAGTCGTCTGCAACAAAGTCGTCAACCGTTCTTATTGTTTGGTAAAGGGTTAAGCATGGATTCATAACAATGTGACAAAATTAAAACTCCTTTGATTTCAGTTGTATACATATTGAAATCTAGATAAATTGAAGAAAAATGAGAAAAGGTGATATTTTTAATTACCACAACTCACATTAAATGCCATAGTACTCTTTAAAGTTAATACAATTAAAACATTGACATAATGGCCAAAAACATGAATTGGTAGAAACAATTTACTTTTGAAAAGATGAAAATATTAACATAGCATTTATTTAAGATTTTCAAATTGTACAAAGCAATGTTAAATTTAAAAAAAAAGATTAAATTGAAATTTGACAAATGGATTTTTCTGTTCCAAAGGCATTTGACAATCATGGAGCCATGCAGCTACTTTTTCTGCATAGTTTGATTAAAGGGAGCTGTTTATGGCTTATCCATTCTTATCAGTCAGTCAGTGGGGGGTCATCAAAATTACCTTGGTCAGCAAACACTGGTCGGCTTTTTAGACCAACCACTCTACAAAAACCATTTATCAAAAATAATTGTGCTAATTAATATAGAATAAAAAGTTAAATGCTTGATTTGCATTAAAATTACGCTTTAATATAAATTCAATTCTGATTGAATACTGACAGAACAATTCGTCTGACCAAAGACCTAATAAACACAGATAAGCAACTCTGCAAAATACCGTATTTTCTCCCGTTGACATCTCGTTCGCGAGATTTTGCCTAGCCTGGAGTCCTGGCCCATGCTAACCCGCATAAGTATATGCGGTATACGAACGGGCCAGGCTCCACCAGGCTAGATTTTGCCTTCCTGTAAATACAGAAGCTTTATTTTGTTAATCAAAGCGTCTGCCGTCGCTGATAAGCTATGGTAGCCCTTTTATTGACCCTCCCGACCCCAAAAACCAATAAACAGATGGCCACCAGCTGTGGTGCCCTGCTGTGATAATTACCGGGGATTATAACTTATTGTAATATTGCACTGTGTCAAACTGAAATGTCTAGCTGAATTTTATGACGGAGGAAAATTTCAGCAGCAAAATTTACTGTTAAAATATTAGCTTAAATCTATACTTTTGTGGAATGGGTCTCTAAATGGGAATTTTCTTTTTTTGCGGCATATCATGTACAATATTCTATGAATTAATAATTCGTAATGGGGAACATTCTATTTTCTTTGAAAAATGTACTCAATACCATCATCATCACCATCTGCATCATCATCATCATATTCACCAACAATGTTAGAATTATAATATCAAACAACTAGCTATATACTTCTGTGCACAAATATGCACCCGAGTCCAGCATACACAAACATGCTGTCATTAGCCGCAAATTTTACACTTTCTTTGCATGGCAATTATTTCCAGCTGAACCAACCAGTACATATCGTTACATCTTCCACGTATACAGTTTATATACAATAAGAGAGTACTAAGAATAAATTAAAATTAAAAAAAAAACAAGACCAGTTAAGAGAATTTAAATGCCTCTTAACATCACAAACATATGAAAAAAAGTTCTTGATCTTCCCTTGTTCGATAAAAATATGATTGTGTAATGAATCAAAGTTTGTCTAAATCAACCCAATATTTTGTTTTTGTTTCCGAGGAGGTAGACAAAAACTATTGCTCTACTACTAAAACATGCAACCATATGATTTCAAAAAACCAAGACCTGCAGCCATTTGTATAAACGATGGTAAAACATACCCTCGGTTAAAATTAACCGACGGTTAAATTCGCGGTTAGGTAACCACGACGGTTAAGTCGTTTGTATAAACGCGTTTTACTCAACGGTAACCTAACTAGAAATGGTATGTCTTAACCCACGGTTAAAGTTACCGAAAATCCCAAAATGCAACATGATCGTGACGTCATTTTCCCGCAAAGCTGTCAGATGAAAGGTAAATATTGTTTGTTTAGTCTGAATGATCCAGACGTAGACATTTCATTCTTCGCAACACAGTTACACCTTGGATCATACAAGTTAGTGTTCATTATGGTTTGCCTAAATAACACTTCGACTAGGTACACAACTGTACTTACGTAATCGAAAACATCCCTACAAGAGATGAAATAACAATTGTCAAAACATGCTCGTCTCCAAATAGTGATTGGGAAAGAGAAGATTGCAACAGAAAACTATAAAGAATTAGTGTGTTAGCTACGTAAGGTACCTAAGCTCCACATCATCACTGTGAAAGCTATCTAACAATTGATGTATAAAGCAATTTGTCTTTCCACGCACGCCACACTTCCCTCAACAAACGATCACCTGTACATGTTTACACATGTACAATGTATGTCAAATGATATACTAAGTATAAAATGTGGACTTTAAATGTGACACATTGTCCTTTGTTACAGCATATATTATGTGCTCATGAGACATAGGGGGACCTGTGTAAGTAGATAAGGTGATGGACTTGTTATCCAAGGGTTCTGGGTTCCAGCCCACCACTGGTTTTGTAGGAATATCCTTTTACAAAACACTTCAGAGTCCTAGCCTGGTATAGTTGATATTTTATCAATGAGACAGTTTGAAAAAAAAAAATCTCCATATACTTAATCAGTTGTACTTTTTCATTGTTGAATTATTTCTATACCTATTTTACTTTGCTTTGTTCATTTAAATACCATTATTCTTCATAATGCCTTAAATACAACTCTTTTCCAAATTCAACAAAAGGGTAAATCGAATCTTCAGGAAAAAGCCATTTTAACAATGTGATAAATGCTCATCATGATCAATTATTGTTCCTTTATTGTCACATGAAAAGATTGTGGGGGATACCCAAATATGAGAACAAACATACATGTACATGTATTTCTAAAGACATCTAACTATTTCAGTGACTGACAATAGTTTCTATGATGAAATGTTTTTGTGTCTTTGGAAGGTCTCTTTGCTTGGTATTATATGAGACAGTTACATTACAAAGATCAATTCTTAATTGGGCCTGAGCTTCATTAAGTCTAAAGAAATACTGGGAATTCTTCCTTATATATAAGGTCAGTTGGTATTTAACCATGTTGTCTGTATCACTCCCTCTAAACATGTCAAATGTACTCTATTATCTACTTATATTTTTGATTTTGCAGAAAACAGATATTCCAGGACAGCAGAAACTAGAGTAGACATGGAAAACTATTCTAAGAGTGTATTAAAGTGGACAACATTTCCAAGTTATTTCAATATCCATTTATGAAATATTTGAAGACAACATATTTCAATATTATATTTCCTTCCAGACTAGATTGTGTGTTAATTAGAGGGAATATAATGCCTGCTTTGAGCCTCTGTGGCTTAAGAGTAACAAAATTAAAATTGCATGACCCTTCTCGGCATGGGTTCAAATCCCGGGTGACCGCATTTGGATCTTCATGTGATAATCTTCTGACTGACAAGAAGAATGTGGATGGTTCAATCCTGCTAGTCCAACCCTTATGGGCATTCATGTTTGGGATATTTCTTCCTTTAAGTGTACTGGGCATCACAACATTTCAGAAATATTGACACAATGTAAAGTCCATATAAATAAATAAACCATGCTAAACACAAATCCTTTCTGTAAAATTTATTATAAATTATATTGTACAAGCAAATTTGATAAATGTAGGTCTTTGTAATCTTCTGGACACTGTATGTTGTGCTGCATCTGAAAAAAAAGAAGCATGTTCATTGAAAATTTAGTTTAAAACTTTCAAAAATAGTATAAACATTAAAAAAAATCATCATGAAAACATGCCATATTTTCAATTGTTAGTTATATTTGGTATAACAAAAGAGAGCAGGAGTAGTGTAGTATAATCTTATTTGAGGTGCTATCATTTAAAAGACTTTTTTTTACCTATTCCTCATGTGATATCATCTGGAATTGGAATTCTGTCAAGTCTGTCATTTAGTTTCATGTATACAGTGGAAAGTTATGTTTTGTATAAAAAGACATATAATAAATATTATAATCAATACAGCTGATTACTGTTTTTTTTTCTCAATGTTTAAACTGCACAGTATTGTTTTGTGTTTGTTGCTGTGTCAACATTTTTTCAGTTATATTACAGCTTATCTGAATTGCACAAGTACTTATGCCAAATTCATAGAATCAGCCTTACCTGGATTTGAGTATTGAATATGAAGGAATGGTCTGCATGTGTACCAACTACCTCCAGAGATAACACTTTTGTCAGTCTGAAAATAAGAAACCTTTTTCCATCAGTCATGTGATCTATCTTAAACATATGTAACATGTGATGAAACCAAAAACAAAACAGGTAAAGACTATGTCTTTGATCTACTATATAAGCTTTGGAGGAAATTGTCTGCCATATAAATTATAAACATCAATTCATAAAAAAGCAAATATATATTTTAATTTCAAAAGTTGACTACTTAAAGTAATTGATGTCAGATATATACTCACATAGGATTAAACCCTTCCTTTCATTGTTTTACCTTTAAATGCACTTGAAGCAAGAGACAAAAGAAACCATTGTGACAATAAGTGAAATTGCTCAGCATGAGCTGCTTTCATGTTACATGTAATTTCCAATTTCATAGTCCAAAAGGCCATTTCTCATAATTGATGTGTCTGATGTGATCATTTTTGGCAATACTCAAAATCCAAATTGAGGAAGAGGGTTAATACTGTTAACTCATTCCTTCATATAAACAAACTGTAATGTACCTTCAGCAGAAGACCTAATGAACTGCTGGTGAGTAATGGTTAGTGTCATGGACTTGAAATTGGACAACTGATTCAACAATCGGTTCAAAACCTGATGTTCGCATATATTTGTGTGGAGTGTCTTTGGGCAAGACCCACTTCCTAGCCTAGAACAGAACTCAGGCAACATGTACAACAGTTTAAAGAATGGTCAAAGTGATAACTCTGCCATATTGGTTCTTTGAAAGCAAAAGGAAACAATGTTATTCAAAGGTCTTTCCTTCAAGACCAATTTCTCCTTTTATCAAAATGGTATGTTACTAAGATCCCTGTCCTCTCTGTCTGGGTTATGATCAATGAAGGCATATGGATTTTCAAACCGATTATTTCTTGACTGACATACTGAATGGAGATGGTTCTTCCTTAATAGCAGTTAAGATTGTGGTCATTCTCCATCTGTTGATAACCATACATCACAACAACACTCAAATTCTTTGCCACTATGTCAATCTCAAACAAACACAATGTGACTTTTCATAATCTCATAGTTTAGTGTTCTTGGTGTGCTTTGAATTTCGACATTTCTCAAAATCCCATGGGAAAATTGGTTTTAATGGTAATAAAAACACTGATATGTGCTTTTTTCTAAATAAGAACTGAACTGCAACTCCCTACCTTCACATGATTGTACATGAACGGCGTTACGAAGAAATGTTTTTGTTTGTTATTGTTTCGTTTTCAGAAGGAAGTCCTCGAAAGGTAGAGGATAATCCCTCCCAATAAAATGTACCGGATTGATAATCGAATAGCTTTTATCAAAAGTGAAAGTAGAGAACTTTAAACTTAAGAGACACTGCAAATAAATTTGTTACTGTTAATGCGGGGTGCTTAATAGTTCCCATTATACAATATCTTTTGTTGATGTCTACATGCTAAACAGTGGTCATGTTCTCGTTAGTTTTTCGAAGAACTAATTTCGTTGATTTAAACAATAAACAATGGTCTCACATGTCTCGTAAGTTTCTCGATGAAAATCTGGAGGGTTTCCGTAATTCTGTTTTCCCATAGCTGGTCAGTTGGCGGTCATTTCGTCAAAAATTCGTTTGAAGCGGGGCCGATTTTACAAGATGGCGGCCATATTCAAAGCGGTAACTTTTCTGGTTAAACAACTTACCTTGGTCCTAGAGGTTGGTTACTTTTACCTGGGTTAATTCGCGGTTAAAGTTACCTGCGAGTTTTATACAATCGCTTTCTGCGTTTTAACCAGGAAATTAACCCATGGTAAGATTTAACCGTGGGTTAAACTGTTTATACAAATGGCTGCAGATAAGAGAATTTAAATGCCTCTCAACACCACAAAAATGTATAAAAGTCCTTGATCTTCAATTGGTCGATAAAAATATGTGTAATGAATCAAAGTTTGTCTAAATCAACCCATATTTTGTTTTTGTTTCCGAGGAGTTATACAAATAATCTACCATCCCATCCAATTCCAGCACTTTCGGTTCTATTGATGATACACATTTTAAAACACGTGTTTCACCAGTGGTAAAAGGAAATCAATTGTCTCATATGCAATTATTAATAAAAACAACACACTAATAAAGGAATGTTAAAACTATCGAAAAATTCATAAAATAAACGTTAGTTTTCACACTTTATTCAACCTTCGTTTACATCGTCTAGCTGGCAGACACATTCAGTGCCGACGAGATTAGGAAGTCTCGCATAGTCTCCCGAAATCTCATCCTCCACGAGATGATAAGGGAGTTAGGTCTTTACCTATGGGGAGATGCTTATCTGTGTTTATTAGGTCTTTGGTCTGACTGACTGCTTCCATGTCAAGAAATTGCTGACCAATCCTGTGGACCAATCAACACGTTTCTTATTTATCCATGGAATTAGAACAATGTGACAAAATTCATACTCCTTTGATTTCATTTGAATATATATAGATCTATATATATAAAAATCTAGATGAATTCGAGAAAAAAAATGAGAAAAGCTGATATTTAAAAATTACCACAACTCACATAGATTGATGAGTAATTGATGATAATGGATAGGCTTGGACAGAGTTAATCTTTTTGACTTTGTGAATTTATCCTTTATAATTTGAACTTTATTGAACGCTTTATGTCGGAACTTGAAACATTGTGAGAAAAGCACTTTGTTTCATTTTGGTTTAATAACTTGACTTTGTAACTTTAAGGGATTAAAATCTTTATTATTTCCTTTTAAGATTTTGTTATTTTTCTTGTAAGGCTCTAGCTACCTTAATTGTCATTTAATTTAAAAGCTAGTGGTGTGATCCTGACTAACTAATTGTTTAACCCGAGTTAGACAATTTTGATCCAGAGCCCGAGCCCGGTAAAACTCGCTACCCGAGGCGAGGTTTACGACACATGTATATAACGTCGTCTGCAAAACAAACCCACAGATTCCTCTTGTTGTCTGGTAAAGGATTGATGATAATAAGTTTGAACTATTTATCCCCACCCCTTCTTCAAGCACTATAAACACTGTGCAACGACATATTGTTATGAAGGTGTTAAGTAAAATATTCATTATGTCAAAATGTGTTGTTTTATTCCTTTGACATTAAATCTACTGTGTAAATACGTGATAGATAGACTCTGGTTATGCGGTTTTCACATGCAGGTTGCTGATAGCATGTACCCGATGAACACCCAACGTCATGAGTAACTTTTTAAATACTAGTTGCAGTAAGTATATGTTTGGTGTTCATAGGACTGAACATCACCGATCCAACACAGGTGAAGGAAATAGTTTGTTATAGTTTCAAGGAAATCAACTACAAGTTTTATCGGTCCGACGTCAGGCGTTTTACGCTAGGCGTAAATATCGCTCCAATCACAATATTATAAATTGAACTTTAAACCCTTTCCCACACAATAATGACATTTGACCAGTTTGTTACAGATACTCATGGGTGAAAGTTGGAAATTCTGAAAAACCTGAAATTAAGCTGGGGGTCAAGGGGGCCGCAGGGCCCCCTGTCGGTCCAGGGCAAAGCCCTGGCCAGGGGTCCAGGGGGCCGGAGGCCCCCGGAAGCTCCTGGATTCCAGCAATTTAAGATGGTAGAAATCCATCTTCCTGACTCAAAATGTGTCAATAACTTAGAAACAATTCTATGTTCTGCAAGAAGGAAAAATGAAGTCAAACAAAGTAGATTCAGGAGAAACAGATCATATAGGAGCTATCTAAGCTAAATCAACTATGTAAATAAATGTTCCCTGATGCACCCCTAAGGCTATATAAGTTTGAAAAAGAGGATTTAGAAGAAATAACACAAGAGTGAGTAAATTTCAACATTAATATAATCTCTTTTTTTCATTTTACTATAGTCAACATGATAAACTTTGAACTTTTAACATATTATTGGTACATTTATGCCTCTGGCCCATAAAACATCTTATTGAATTATAACAATCATAATTATCAGTCCCTGAAATAACATTCACACTAGCAAAAACGTATCATTGATAGATATCAGTCTATTAAAGAATAAAAAGAAAAATCAATTGTACAAACAACTTAGAAAACGTACATCATCATGTATGTCACTTATTGAAAAATTAATTAATAGTTACAAGCAGGGATCATAAAAATGCCGGTTTTGGACTGATTTCGGTTGTACTGGACTGAAAAAATCGGTCCGGATAATAGACAGATATGACACTCTACACACCTAACAATTCCCCTCAGAATCACATAATTGATTTGCTAATTGTTAAACAATGCCAGAGGCGCGTATTAGTGGGGGTTTAATATGTAAATAATAATTAAAGATACAGAAAAGAAAACATGAAAACATTAATTTGACTAGTTTGGGGTGAAGTGAACACAAACGAGGTATAAAGTTCCGTAAAATAAACTATAGATATTTATGAATGAGTCATAGTACTATACGCTTTACATTCATACTCGTGTTGTTTTTGGACGTTCATTCATAGAAAGGAGAATTATACTAAAGCATAGATAGCAGTTATTGTGCTTCACTCAGTTTATTGTTTATTAAATTGAGTATGCCTATCAATATGTTACTATCCTATTCGCACTATGATGTAGAGCGACCTGCAAAAAGTGTTAAGATACTGAAGTAGTTAGATTGGAAACGGTTTCAAACGTCTTCAAGACTGGGATCAAACGTCTTCAAGACTGGGATCAACATTAGACAACAGCTTACTCAGCCATCAGATAAGTATATTGACATATTATTGCTATTTACATGTAATTACTTCAATTGATTGCTTTAAATCTCCTATATTGTTACTTTGTATTGTTATTTTGAAGAATGATTCTTTGTGTAACTTTATTTATTACAGGTGCAGCCTACTTTTCCTCCTGTTAGTCTTAGTGACCTCTAAAGTAATTATACACCAACCCTACAGATATACATCAGTATACCTAAAGATCACTATCCTGACAGAATGGCTGGATTCAAGACTTGTCCAATGGTATGTTAGAACCTTTAAGATACTTTTATAAATGCTATTCTTCCGATAGTTTGATAAGATGGTATATGTAGGTGCACAATAATTTTATTTTTCTTAATTCTGTTGTCTGCAAAAGACTGTAGAATACCTGAATACTACTATCTCCTCTATACCATGATAAGAGGAATTCCTGGCATATATCAGTATACTTAGGACAGTTGATATATACTATACATGAATGAAAGCATTAAATCTCTCTCGAGCTCTATACAGAATTTTGAACATAGTAGACACACATGATTGATATGTGCCTACTATGTTTAAAATTCTGTATAGAACTTGATATGGGACAGCATATGTGAGCAGTCTCCATAGGTTTTAACAACAATGGTATTAAATGTGATTATTCATAAAATTTATGAGAACAAATTATCAATTTCTACAAATACAGTATTCTTGCAGTAAAATAAATACAATACAAGTCTTAGTGGAAAGAGTCAAACTTGATTTTAAGCACTAGACATCACAGCAACTTAAATAAATATTAACATATATGTGTAAGGCAGCTATCTTCTAGCACTAAATTGTGATCACATTATATGTACATTTTAAATGCTAAAGCAAATATTGACGACTGCATTGCAGTTATTGACTGACAAACAGAGATCCCCCAACTTGAAAACAATTTCAATCTGATAAAATGTATACTTGAGCAATATTGTATACCGGTACTCTAATTCATGTAGAATTATTTATTTGTAATCCTCTGAATATAATAACAATGGCAATGAGGGTAAACAATGATCTGATCTATTTTACAAAAATTCTGTAAATAATAGTTAAAGCTTTATTTGCAGTAATTTACACTTAAATTGTGAAAGTTCTAGAATAATTGATAATTAACTTAAAAGTGCTTAAACTTCGCTTTTACAGAGGAATTAAGACTGTAACACGTTCACATGATGCTTTTAAAAAAGTAAATACTATGAGGTTTGTTTACAATTTGTGACAAAACAAGATCTGCCTAGAAACGTTGGGAACCAATAAAACCCAAGAAATTCTCCATTTTGAATGTTCACATTGTTAATATTGAATAAGTGACAATATTTTGATGTGTTTCACATAATTGTCCTAACCATGTTAATGCCACTCATTAATCCGAGCACTCCTTGCTATTTTAGATGTTACTCAAATGTAAACAATGAAGTTAAATTGGTGGGCACCAAATTTGTGAAAATGGCACTTAGATAAAAATAGATAATAAATAGTACATGTGTTAAATTGTCATGATCCTGATGTTTTTTGCTATTTTTAACATATTCTTTCATTATTTATAACTCATGTTACCTAGTTTTAGTAAAAGCACACTAAAAGCTCAGAAAAACTGCAAAACTGGGTAAAATGAGTTATAAATTATGATAGAATATGTTGAAACATAGGGAAACATTACCAGATTGTGACAGTATAAAGCCTGCTATATTTATCTTCTTTTATTTTTAAAGTTATGTTTCCATCAATTTGTTGCCCATCAATCTAACTTTATTGTTTACATTCCAGTATTATCTATAATAGTAAGAAGTGCTTGGTTTAACAAGTGGTGATCACCTGGTAAGAAAAGTCATGTGACACACATACAAATCCTGTCATTTATCAAATACCAGCAAAGTGAACATTCAAACTAATTGAAGTACCTTTAAATTACTTTTAAGTTAAAAGTCAATTATTATAGAACTTTTACAATTTAAGTGTACATTAGCACAAGTATGGCTTTAATGTTGCCTTTTTTAGGCATACAGCTCGTACAAAAAGTACAAAATAAAAACAGCATGTCAGTTTAATCTGATTCTCTTCCACTTTCTGTTTTCATTACCCTCCACATATTCATGTTTGCGTTTCTTTATAAGTCTATTTTGCAATCGAACAAGTTTTGCAACCTTCTTAGCCTTTGCTGCTTTTAACAGGTGCAAGGACGAGTCCAATTTGTCCTGCATAATTTTTTGCCTGAGGTGTTTTTTATCTTGTAAGTACTTCTTGTACGAGCTGTATGCATTAATGCAAGAGCGCTTCATTTCAACATCAACTTTTAGATTGGTGCTTTTTACACCTTTTTTTCTCAAAGTTGTTTTTACTATTGCTATGGCTTCATAATTTTTAATTGTTAGACAAG
This sequence comes from Cerastoderma edule, assembly GCA_947846245.1. Lineage (NCBI taxonomy): Eukaryota > Metazoa > Mollusca > Bivalvia > Cardiida > Cardiidae > Cerastoderma > Cerastoderma edule. Next base: position 18,626,574 of record OX401407.1, on the reverse strand, counting down.
CCCTATCTTTCTCTATTATATCGTCCATGATGTTGAAACTGGACTCTACTAAGGGCCCACTGAAGATGGTGAGCATGGAAGACACAAGAGTTTTCAAGTTGGGGTATCTTGGTTTGTTGAAAGTTTCAAGCAGAAAAACCTTACTCCAAAACCCAGTGTCAACAGACTCATTTTGAATGTAGTTCTCTGCAAGACTTGCAACATCAGAGTCAACATTGAACCTAGATGTTTCCTCAGCGATGGTGCCCATTTTCTCGTCGTTTTCTGAGAAATCAGAGAGACGCCCTGCAAGGTCCCGAAAGCAAGACTCTGTTTGCTGATCTCCTACAAATGCCGGGTCCAACACAGAAAGCTTTCGAATTGTGCTGTTTTTCACTGGCATTTGCAGAAGTTTTTTGGCAGCCTCCACATATCCACTCCTGAGGCTCTTGTACAAGGGGCTCACCCAGTAGTTGCAGGACTTGTCTAGACGCGCCTTGTTCATGCAGACAAAGGCATATTTGCCCACATTAAGGTCCTTGTCTCCCTTTTGCAAACTTCTGTCAGACAAATCAAGTTTAACGAGTCTGCTGATCCTCTCTGGAAGTAGTTGTGGCTTGACGAATAGGCCAAGGAACTGTCTTATCAAACTCACCATTCTGCTGTGCAGCGTGTGAATAAGGGGTGTTTCTGATTGGAACTGCTTGACAAAAGTACAAAATGTGTCAAGCAGTCCTCTAAATATGTTTAGTTTCGCTTCTATTTCCACCCTTCTATGGAAAAGATCATTTAAGATCCTGTCTTTCCTCTCAGAACTTGACAAAGTCTTGTGCTGCTGTTCTTGGGCTATCTGCAACAAGATGATGGCTGCTTGGGCTTCATCAGATACATTGTTGTCTTTTAAGATCTGGCTGATGACAGGCCTGGAAATGGAAGCAGATTCTATATAATATATATGCTTTCAACTGGGTGTGTATTGTATTTACTACATAATTCTTGTTCTTGTTGATCTGTATGCACAATTGCTCGATAATAATTAAAAGTTAAAAGGGAAATTAAAACATATAAGCACTGATGTTTCAGGTAGTGGTGTGCTGATTAATCATGTTCGTCACAGCTTGTGATTATTTGGTCCGTGACTTGATTATGACCCCAAAATAATAAATCATGATTAATCAGAATAAGGGTTGACAAAGTTGTCCTTCTTGAATATTTCTTAAATGATTTGAAACGCTTTCTCATTGGCTTTATTAATATATTATTTCTGCATAATCAATCCCTTTTTATCCAATCAACATTATTTTTGGAAACATTCATTTGTAGTATTCAATTGTGTTGGTTGTTTTTTAATATGGACTAGATGGAGAAACTTCATCGCAATCCTAGAAAAACTAAGTCAAAGATTTTGGGTTTAAAATAATTGATAAGATGAAGCTATCGAAAGAGAATAATCTCAACATGCAGTACATGTACTGCAATATTTTATAAACATCCTACAGCAGTACAGGAACCATCATAAGTGTGGAAGTAGAAGTCACATGCCCCATTTCGTCGCATTGTTTGCTACCTTTCATAGATTTCTAAATTTACAAATTTTATGATAAATATAGTACTGTAAAAGTGACCTGTTGCCAGTCGGGCCTGCAGACTGGCTCTTTAAAAATATATTACATGTTTATCTAGGACTGACATGTAGTTTTCAGAAATATAATACAGTGTTATAGTTGTGGTAGTCCTTCCATAAAATGAAAGCATTTTTTCTATCATTTTATTTAAGCTTATCTGTCAATCAGTTGATTAATTAAGCTGATTTTATATATACTGCAAGCTTGTTGGACTGTTTTTATTACCTTTGCAGAATTCTAAAGGCTATAATTTGATGTTAAACCCTTTTATGCCATTAATCATGATTAATTGATTAATCAGTGACTTTTGGTAGCCCAAGTTTAAAGTTCTGAATTGAAATATATAATTTTGATGATTACCTGTATTTGGTTTTTTCCTCTTCTGACAGAAAACTGTAGTAGTAAACTGTCAGAGAATCTAATACCTCAAGGACCCTTGAAGTAACGTCACTCATTTGGAGAAATCTACTTGAAATTGGTCGAATTAGGTGTTTGGGTGATGCAACATTCATCAACACTTGCAGTTCTTGGTATATGTGTTTGACTTTTGGGGACTCTTCTATGTCATAGTAAAGGTCCATACAAAGACCTTGAACTTTTGAATCCACACTGTTCATTAGAGTTTTAGCAGCATTGCTCACCATATGAACACAGTCTCCACTGACGTCTAACAAGAACTCATTCTTTTCACGAATCAGTGTTTCTACCCCACCTTTCACCCCTCTCATTGTGTTACAATTGTCCATCAGAACGCTCAGCACCTGCCACCACTTGATTTCATACTCAACTAACACACTCTCTACTGATCCAAGGATGTCCTTTGCTGTGGAAAGGTTCTGTATCCGAGTTCCAAGATGGCGTAGCTCAACTTTGTTTGTCTCCTCATCAAAGTACTGAATCATAATGTTCAGAACTTTATCGTTGTTGTTGTTTGTGGCCTCATCAATGTTGAGAGAGACATACTTCTCTTTGACCTTCTGCTTCATTTCTTGTTTGAAATGTTCGGCGACACCATGTGTAGTTATGTACGTAGCACTTGTTTTGGATAGTGTGGCTTTGTCCAAGGCTTGTTTGTCCTGACTCAGTCGTTTGGCAAGATTCAGAAGATCCTCAGCAATGTTGAATGACAAGCAATGCTCACTTATGAAAGCTGTTGTAATTGCTCGTACTGCAGCTACACGGTCCTGAATTGCTTCCGTCTTTTCAGAAGCCTTGGATGAACCTGGTAGAACCTGAAACAGAAAGGTCATAAATGTGAAAGATTTTTTCCAGTTTTCTATATCAGACCTATAAGGAAAATGATTTTTTTTAAAGATTTACATTCCATATTTACAGGGTGTTTAGAATGGAGGCTATGGAAATTAAAGGATTTTCTGATTATAGAATTTTAAACAATAGCAAAAATTAATTGTTCTTTAGTTGTATGTTGAGAAATAGCTCTAAGGAAGACCCGGAATCTATGTATTAAGCCATGAGTCAATAAAAAGTCTCAATGATGATCGGATCCATGAACGAAGCTTTTTCAACATTTGGACATTTATTGTGCTTTAGCAATATTTCATGTTCAAAGGGACTGACAAGAATAAAGAAACCTGAAACACATAAATTTAAAGTTTTTGTCACGTCTCAGCCCACACTAGTACCCGATACACCTAATGAGCGAGTTATCTATCAATTAACATCAATCAAGCTCAAAGTAAAGCTTTCGACATCCATTTTGTTTACGACCATCAGCAATATTAACATAATCGCATTCCATAGTACACTATGGGAATAATGTATGCGTCTTATTCAAAATGGATTTGTACCTAATACAACAGTTGAATTCTACATAAATCCATCTTTTCAAATAAGCAGGAACAAAAGTATAGAATCAAATCAGGAAAATATGGAGCAAATTATTTAAGTTGAAGTATAGTGTCAAATGCTCACAAATATTGTACTCTGGTTATTTGTGTTCACTGTTATTTACAGTGATACATGAAAATTTGAGTGTTGGCCTACTTATTGGAACCTGTCACGTAGCTCAGCCATTTGGATGTTTCAGACTTCTACGTTTACATTTATTTGGCACTTTTTATGTGTATGATTTTAATCAAAATTTTGGAAATCAATACAATAGTGACACTTTTGAAACTTCACACATTGAAAGATAATAGTTGAACCCCAAATGGGTATGTTTGATTTCATATTCCATTGTATATCAAAGGCTGTTAAACGTGCATAAAAAATCTGTGCAGAGAAATCTGACATAAAAATCACGATTGACTCTGACCTCTAAGGCGTCAGCCAATATAGCAATAGCCTTTGAGACAAGAAATCTGGACAAAGTCAATAAAATACCAAAATAGACCAAATTTGAAATAAAAATATGTTTTTGAGTCATTAAAGTTACTACAATGACCCTGGTTGTATTAAACATCGTTTTGAGATGATGAGGTGCCATGTGTACCCATGGATTGATCAAACTTCATGATTGATTAAAAAAAAAAAAAAAAAAAACTTACCTGGTTTATGACAATAGTCTTTCTGTTTCTAAGATGATATGGTTCATCAGAGTGAGATTTCAGTCCCTTCTTCCCACTCGATCCGTATTTGATCGTCTTGGCGCAAACTGAACAAAACGCTATTCCGGCGACGTCTGGCTTTGCGAGCCAAAGGCCCCATTTGTCACCGTTTTTGTCACACTCTTTTAACCATTCCCATCTCCATTTGTTTTTCACAGCTTTCTCAAGTTCCTTCGTATTATATTCTACGGGTAAAAACTTCATAATCGTGACGCTATGGTGAATTATTACAGAACAATTCGTTCCGTCGAACAATTTGTTTGTTTATATTGACGCGCCATCTTCGTTGCTAACAAAGCCTAACAGAATAAGATACGAGCGATTTGATTGGACCAATCTAACCAACCAAATCGATCGATTTATTTACAGTTGATTACCGATTCGGCAGTACTCGGTCTTTTCCGTGATTTCTATTTATTTCATTGCCGAGTCGCTCGGTAATCAGCTGTTTTGAAACTTCGATAGCTTCCGTATTTTGTAAATGTCGTAAAATTTTACGGATTTGCGGCAATTAGCAAACAATTCGCAAACGTTTTCCTTCTTGAACGCAAGGCAGCTGTTTAGAAACTTTGACAGCTTCCGTATTTTCGAAGCGAAGTGGGACTAGACAGGCCGCGTCAGGGCCTTACCCCCCCCTCTCCCCCCAAAAAATTCTCAACGGATTTGCATGAATTGGAGAAACGGCCCGAGAGGCCTTTTAAAAACCGGAACCTCCGGTACCTTCCGGAAAACTTTCACCCATGGATACTGTGCAAAACATTGTGAGAAAAGGAGCAATTGATTGTGACGAGCAGTTTGTCCTTTTCCCACAATGTTTTCTGCCCTATCAGAAGATTTTTTTCCAATTTCATCACATTTTGAAATGTCGTCTGCAAACTCTTTCAATTTGGAACAGTCGAAAATTTGTTGTTTGGGAAAGGGTTGAATGATCCTTATTCCTGTTAGATTCGATTCAAAACAAAACATGAAATGATTTCCGTTCATTTTGAAAAAAAAAAAGCATATGTATTTTTCTATTTTGGGTAACACTACAATCACGTAATAGGCCTACTTAAACAAAATAAGCGAATTAATAGATAACAAAAACAATGATGTTATTTTAGAAAAACCATAACGGACTATGCTTCAAATACTGCTTTGCAAAAGACATCTTGTCCAAGCATATCTTCTCCGAATCTGTATGTGAAGAGAGCTCAACTTTGTACAACTTGACTTTAGGGGGAAAGACGCGTACTTCATCGCAAACTGTATACATAATGCGATGACCTCTGACCCGCAAGATATCCGTGGGAATCTCGCGGCCGGCGGTAAACAACATGGACGGCGATTGTTTATTTTTGGGCATCATCGATGTTTCTTGATAGATAACTCGCAAATAAGAGGTGTACTGGATACTTGTGTGGGCTGAGACGATTCATAAATGATTTATGTATGTATTTCAAGTTTCCGTTTATTTTTTGGTCCACTTGAACACAAAAATCGCAAGTTAAAAGCACTGAGACGGTCGTTCGAAATTTTGTAACATAAAAATCACGTTGGACTTGAGACGTAGCGAAGCACGATAAATGTCCAAATGACGGAAAGCTTCGTTCACGGATCATTATTGAGATTATGGTTCACCCTAATTTATGGACATCTCAAACAATAAGTTAATGAAAAGTGTTTTTCACTCTTTGAGAGTATCTTTGAAAGGGTTCTTTGCTTTCTTTGATATATTGTCGTCAACGTTGGCCAAAAGACTGCCCTTAGTCGAGTGATCGTATGTGATTGTGTCCTTGTAAGATTTCCTTTGAAATCCATGTGAATGCACGAAAACACATGACATAATCAAATTACAATAGGAACTTATGTGTACACGGATTGCAAAATAACCCCCAGTGTTCGATGAAAAATAAATAAATTACCTTTGAAAGTATGCTGATAAGTTCGGTTTCAGATAAGAGATCAGGGTACAACCAGTTGAATGATTCTTCCGATCCGAGATTTGTTGCCATTTTGGTAGGGTTTAAAGGGTATTTTTGTTGTTTTTTGTTTCAAAAATTGCAAAACTAAACAAAAGTTAATGAATAATGTGCTTTGTGTTGCATTTGAAATCTTTTTATTCCATTGTAAGAAATTGGTTTAATCTCAAGTAGAGATATTAGCAGACATTAAAAAACAATGCATGGAAATGAGTTCAAACAATATAAAAATCCCATCAAAAGGTTTGAAATGAATAAACTTAGTGAAAATCGATTACAATTTATATTTGCTAATACTGAAACAATATCGGTACCTCATTGAAGCGTCACCATAATTATTCGTTCCAATCAAGATTCGCTTCTTAATATACCGATCGATCAAACGGCAGTTAACTAGCTTAGGCGCCTAAAGTTACTTGTAAAATGTGTCATTTTTTAGGAATCTTAAACTTAAGAATTTAAATAAAAAACGATGTAAACGCACAGGCAGGCCAAGATCCAAAGTAGAGTGGGTATATCCACGGGTTATAAACACAAACTAATGCCGGTAACTGCATGGGCCAGGACCAAAGGCTTGTACATGTTATACGCACGGGGCAGGACTCTAGGCAGGTGCTGAATATACGCATGAGACAGTAACCTAGGCAAGTGCATGGTATACGAACGGGACAGGACCCCAGGCAAGAGTGATGTATAAGAACGGGGCAGGACTCTAGGCAAGTGTGGGGTATACGAACGGGGCAGTACCCTAGGCAAATGCTCGGTATATGCACGGGGCAGTACCCTAGGCAAGTGCTTTATATACGCACGGGGCAGTACCCTAGGCAAGTGCAGGGTATACGCACGGGGCATTACGCTTGGCAAGTGCTAGGTATACTCACGGGGCAGGACTCTAGGCAAGTGCGAGGTATACGCATGGGACAGGACTCTAGGCAAGTGCTGGGTATACGCATGGGACAGGACTCTAGGCAAGTGCTTGATATACGTACGGGGCAGGACTCTAGGCAAGTGCGGGTTATGCGCACGGGACAGGACTCGAGGGAAGTGCGGGGTATACACAGGGGACAGGACTCTAGGCAAGTGCTTGATATACGTACGGGGCAGGACTCTAGGCAAGTGCAGGTTATACGCACGGGACAGGACTCGAGGCAAGTGCGGGGTATACGCAGGGGACAGGACTCTAGGAAAGTGCTGGATATACGAACGGGGCAGGACCAAAGGGAAATGCTGGATATACGCACGGGGCAGTACTCTAGGCAAGTGCGGGTTATACGCACGGGACAGGACTCATGGCAAGTGCGGGGTATACGCACGGTGCAGGACTCTAGGCAAGTGCAGGCTATACGAACAGGGCAGTACTCTCGGCAAGTGCGGAGTATAAGCACGGGGCAGGACTCTAGGCAAGTGCTGGACATACGAACAGGGCAGTACTGTCGGCAAGTGCGGAGTATAAGCACGGGGCAGGACTCTAGGCAAGTGCTGGACATACGAACAGTGCAGTACTCTCGGCAATTGCGGAGTATAAGCACGTGGCAGGACTCTAGGCAAGTGCTGGATATACGAACAGGGCAGGACTCTAGGCAAGTGCGGAGTATAAGCACGGGGCAGGACTCGAGGCAATTGCTTGATATACGCACGGGGCAGGACTCTAGGCAAATGCTTGATATACGCACGGGGCAGGACTCTAGGCAATTGCGGGGAACACGCACGGGACAGGACTCTATGTAAGTGCAGGGAATACGCATGGGACAGGACTCAAGGCATACGCGATGTATACGCAAGGGGCAGGACTTTAGGCAAGTGCTGGGTATACACAAAGAGCAGGACTCTAGCAAGTGCTGGATATACGCACAGGGCAGGACTCTTGGTTAGTGCTGGAAATACTCACGGGGAAGGACTCTAGGCAAACGCGATGTATACGCACGGGGCAGGACTCTAGGCAAGTGCAGGGTATACGCACGGGGCAGGACTCTATGGAAGTGCGGGGTATATGCACAGGGCAGGACTATAGGCAATTGCTGGGTTTACTCACGGCGCAGGACGCTAAGCAAGAGCTGGATTTACGCACGGGGCAGGACTCTGGACAAGTGCTGGATAAATGCATGGGGCACAACACTAGGCAAGTAATTGATATACGCACGCGGCAGGACTCTTTTCTAGTGCTGGATATACGCATGGGGCAGGACTCTAGGCAAGTGCTGGATATACGCACGGCGCAGGACTGGAGGCAAATACTGGGTATATCCACGGGGCAGGACTCTTGGCAAGTGCTGGGTATACACAAAGAGCAGGACTCTAGCAAGTGCTGGATATACGCACAGGGCAGGACTCTTGGCTGGAAATACTCACGGGGAAGGACTCTAGGCAAACGCGATGTATACGCACGGGGCAGGACTCTAGGCAAGTGCAGGGTATACGCACGGGGCAGGACTCTATGGAAGTGCGGGGTATAGGACTTCCAGGCGCGCGGTTTCCACGCAGGACTCTATGGAAGTGCAGGGTATACCTAACAGGGCAGGACTCTGGCGGTGGAAGTGCAGGATATAATGCAACAGGGCAGGGACTTATGGAAGTGCAGGGTATAATGCGACGGACAGGACTCTGCGTGGAAGTGCAGGGTATGCTCTAACAGGGCAGGACTCTATGGAAGTGCAGGGTATACGAACAGGGCAGGACTCTAGGCAAGTGTGGGGTATACGAACTAGGCAGGACTCTATGGAAGTGCAGGGTATACGAACAGGGCAGGACTCTAGGCAAGTGCAGGGTATACGAACAGGGCATGACTCTATGGAAGTGCAGGGTATACGAATGGGGCAGGACTCTATGGAAGTGCAGGGTATACGAACAGGGCAGGACTCTAGGCAAGTGCAGGGTATACGAACAGGGCAGGACTCTATGGAAGTGCAGGGTATACGAATGGGGCAGGACTCTATGGAAGTGCAGAGTATACGAACAGGGCAGGACTCTATGGAAGTGCAGGGTATACGAACAGGGCAGGACTCTAGGCAAGTGTGGGGTATACGAACGGGGCAGGACTCTATGGAAGTGCAGGGTATACGAACAGGGCAGGACTCTAGGCAAGTGCAGGGTATACGAACAGGGCAGGACTCTAGGCAAGTGTGGGGTATACGCACGGGGCAGGACTCTATGGAAGTGCAGGGTATACGAACAGGGCAGGACTCTAGGCAAGTGTGGGGTATACGAACGGGGCAGGACTATATGGAAGTGCAGGGTATACGAATGGGGCAGGACTCAATGGATGTGCAGGGTATACGAACGGGGCAGGACTCTAGGCAAGTGCGGATTATACTCACGGGGCAGGACTCTAGGCAAGTGCTGGAAATACGCACGGGGCAGGATTCTAGGCAAGTGCTGGAAATACGCACGGGGCAGGACTCTAGGGAAGTGCTGAACATACTTACGAAGCAGGATTCTAGGCAAGAGCGAGGTATACACACGGGGCCAGACTCTTGGCAAGAGCTGGATATACGAACAGGGCTGGACTCTAGGCAAGTGCGGGTTATACGCACGGGACAGGACTCTAGGCAAGTGCGGGTTATACGCACGGGACAGGACTCTAGGCAAGTCCAGGTTATACGCACGGGACAGGACTTTTGACAAGTGCGGGGTAAACGCACGGGGCATGACTCTAGGCAAGTGCTGGATATACGCACGGGGCAGTACTCTAGACAAGTGCAGGTTATACACACGGGACAGGACTCTAGGCAAGTGCGGGGTAAAAGCAGGGGACAGGACTCTAGGCAAGTGCGGGGTATACGCACGGGACAGGACTCTAGGCAAGTTTGGGGTATTCGCACGGGACATGACTCTAAGAAAGTGCGGGTTATACTCACAGGCAGGACTCTAGGCAAGTGCTGGATATATGCACGGGCAGGACCCTAGGCAAATGCTCTCCGAGACGCTTCCAATGACGTGTCACATTGCAATATTGTACTTTCATTGAAGATATTATCCATGTTAATCAATTATGACTTACGCAAACATTTTCCGTAAGTTGTTTAGTAAAACGGGCCCCTGGACTCTAGGCAAGTGCGGGATATACGTATGGGGCAGGACCCAAGGCAAGTGCTGGATATACGCATTGGGCAGGACCCAAGGCAAGTGCTGGATATACGCACGGTGCAGGACTCTGGACAAGTGCAGGGTATGCTCACGGGGCAGAAATCTAGTCAAGTGCTGGACATATGAACAGGGCAGTACTCTAGGCAAGTGCGGGGTATACGCACGGGGTAGGACTTGAAACAAATACGGGGTATACTCACGAGGCAGGACGCTAGGCAAGTACAGGATTAACGCACGGGGCAGGACCCTTGGCAAGTGCTCGGTATACACATCGGGCAGGACCCCAGGCAAGTGTGGGGTATACGTACGGGGAGGTACCCTAGGCAAGTGCTGGATATACTCACGTGGCAGGAATCTAGGCAAGTGCGGGGTATAGTCACGGGTCAGGACTCTTGGCAAGTGCAGGATATACGTACGGGGCAGGACCCAAGGTAAATGCGGGATGTACGCACGGGGCAGGACTCTAGGCAAGTGTTGGATAACCGCACGTGGCAGGACTCTAGGCAAGTGCGGGGTATATGCACGGGTCAGGACTCTAGGCAAGTGCTGGATATACGCACGTGGCAGGAATCTAAGCAAGTGCAGGGTTTACGCACGGGTCAGGACTCTAGACAAGTGCTTGATATACGCATGGGGCAGGACTCTACGCAAGTGCAGGGTATACGCACGGGTCAGGACCCTTGGCAAGTGCGGGGCGTACGTACGGGGCAGGACCCAAGGCAAATGCGGGATATACGCACGAGGCAGGACTCTAGGCAAGTACTGGGTATACGCATGGGGCAGGACTCTAGACAAGTGCTGGATATACGAACAGGGCAGTTCTCTAGGCAAGTGAAGAGTATAAGCACGGGGCAGGACTCTAGGCAAGTGCTGGATATACGCACGGGTCAAGAATCTAGGCAAGTGCGGGGAATACGCACGGGACAGAACTCTATGTAAATGCAGGGTATACGCATGTGACAGGACTCAAGGCATACGCTATGTATAAGCACGGGGCAGGACTCTAGGCAAGTGCTGGGTATATACACGGGACAGGACTCTAGCCAGTGCTGGCTATACGCACGGGGCAGGACTCTTGGCAAGTCCTGGAAATACGCACGGGGCAGGACTCTAGGTTAGTGCTGAATATACGCACGGGGCAGGACTCTAGGCAAGTGTTGAATACACTTACGAAGGATAATTTTAGGCAAGTGCACGGTATACGCACGGGGCCGGACTCTTGGCAAGTGCTGGATATACGAACTGGGCAGGACTCTAGGCAAGTGCAGGGTATATGCACGGGACAGGACTCTGGACAAGTGCAGGGTATATGCACGGGACAGGACTCTAGGCAAGTGCGGAATATACGCACGTGACAGGACTCTAGGCAAGTGCTGGACATACGAACAGCGCAATACTCAAGGCAAGTGCCGGGTATACGCACGGGGCATGACTCTAGGCAAGTGCTGGATATACGAACGGGGCAGGAATCTAGGCAACTGCGGGGAATACGAACAGGGCAGGACTCTAGGCAAGTGCTGGTTATACGCACGGGACAGGATTCTAGGCAAGTGCGGGTTTTTTGCACGGAACACGACTCTAGGCAAGTTTGGGGTATACGCACGGGACAGGACTCTAGGCAAGTGCGGGGTTTGTGCACGGGACAAGACTCTAGGCAAGTTTGGGGTATACGCACGGGGCATGACTCTAGGCAAGTGCTGGATATACGAACGGGGCAGGAATCTAGGCAACTGCGGGGAATACGAACAGGGCAGGACTCTAGGCAAGTGCTGGTTATACGCACGGGACAGGATTCTAGGCAAGTGCGGGTTTTTTTGCACGGAACACGACTCTAGGCAAGTTTGGGGTATACGCACGGGACAGGACTCTAGGCAAGTGCGGGGTTTGTGCACGGGACAAGATTCTAGGCAAGTTTGGGGTATACGCACGGGACAGGACTCTAGACAAGTGCGGGGTATACGCGCGGGACAGGATTCTTTGCAAGTGTTGGATATACGCACGGGTCAGGACTCTAGGCAAGTTTGGGGTATACGCACGGGACAGGACTCTAGGCAAATGCGGGGTATACGCACGGGACAGGACTCTATGCAAGTGCTGGATACACGCACGGGCAGGACCCTAGGCAAGTGCTGGATAAACGAACCGGGCAGGACTATAGGCAAATGCGGGATATATGTTCGGGACAGGACTCTAGGTAAGTGCTGGATATACGAACGTGGCAGGACCCAAGGCAAATGCTGGATATACGCACGGGGCAGGACTCTAGCCAAGTGCGGGGTAAACGCACGGGACATGACTCTAGGCAAGTACTGGGTATACGCATGGGGCAGGACTTTAGGCAAGTGCAGGATATACGCATGGGGCAGGACTCGTAGCAAGTGTTGGATATACGGACGCGGCAGGACTCTAGGCATACGCGATGTATACGCATGGGACAGGACTCTAGGCAAGTGCTTGATATACGCACAGGGCAGGACTTTAGGCAAGTGTGGGGTATACGCACGGGCATGACTCTAGGCAAGTGATGGGTATACGCACGGGACAGGACTCTAAGCAAGTGTTGGATATACGCACGTGGCAGGACTCTAAGCAAATACGGAGTATAGGCATGGGGCAGGACTCTAGGCAAGTGTTGGATATACGCATGGGGCAGGACTCTAAGCAAGTGTTGGATATACGCACGGGGCAGGACTCTAGGCAAGTGTTGGATATACGCATGGGGCAGGACTCTAAGCAAGTGCTGGATATACGCATGGCGCAGGACTGGAGGCAAATACGGGTTATATCCACGTGGCAGGAATCTTGTCAAGTATTGGGTATACACAAGGGGCAGGCCTCTAGCAAGTGCTGAATATACGCACGGGACAGAACTCTATGTAAATGCAGGGTATACGCATGTGACAGGACTCAAGGCATACGCTATGTATAAGCACGGGGCAGGACTCTAGGCAAGTGCTGGGTATATACACGGGACAGGACTCTAGCCAGTGCTGGCTATACGCACGGGGCAGGACTCTTGGCAAGTCCTGGAAATACGCACGGGGCAGGACTCTAGGTTAGTGCTGAATATACGCACGGGGCAGGACTCTAGGCAAGTGTTGAATACACTTACGAAGGATAATTTTAGGCAAGTGCACGGTATACGCACGGGGCCGGACTCTTGGCAAGTGCTGGATATACGAACTGGGCAGGACTCTAGGCAAGTGCAGGGTATATGCACGGGACAGGACTCTAGGCAAGTGCGGAATATACGCACGGGACAGGACTCTGGACAAGTGCAGGGTAAACGCACGTGACAGGACTCTAGGCAAGTGCTGGACATACGAACAGCGCAATACTCAAGGCAAGTGCCGGGTATACGCACGGGGCATGACTCTAGGCAAGTGCTGGATATACGAACGGGGCAGGAATCTAGGCAACTGCGGGGAATACGAACAGGGCAGGACTCTAGGCAAGTGCTGGTTATACGCACGGGACAGGATTCTAGGCAAGTGCGGGTTTTGCACGGAACACGACTCTAGGCAAGTTTGGGGTATACGCACGGGACAGGACTCTAGGCAAGTGCGGGGTTTGTGCACGGGACAAGACTCTAGGCAAGTTTGGGGTATACGCACGGGGCATGACTCTAGGCAAGTGCTGGATATACGAACGGGGCAGGAATCTAGGCAACTGCGGGGAATACGAACAGGGCAGGACTCTAGGCAAGTGCTGGTTATACGCACGGGACAGGATTCTAGGCAAGTGCGGGCTTTTTTGCACGGAACACGACTCTAGGCAAGTTTGGGGTATACGCACGGGACAGGACTCTAGGCAAGTGCGGGGTTTGTGCACGGGACAAGATTCTAGGCAAGTTTGGGGTATACGCACGGGACAGGACTCTAGACAAGTGCGGGGTATACGCGCGGGACAGGATTCTTTGCAAGTGTTGGATATACGCACGGGTCAGGACTCTAGGCAAGTTTGGGGTATACGCACGGGACAGGACTCTAGGCAAATGCGGGGTATACGCACGGGACAGGACTCTATGCAAGTGCTGGATACACGCACGGGCAGGACCCTAGGCAAGTGCTGGATAAACGAACCGGGCAGGACTATAGGCAAATGCGGGATATATGTTCGGGACAGGACTCTAGGTAAGTGCTGGATATACGAACGTGGCAGGACCCAAGGCAAATGCTGGATATACGCACGGGGCAGGACTCTAGCCAAGTGCGGGGTAAACGCACGGGACATGACTCTAGGCAAGTACTGGGTATACGCATGGGGCAGGACTTTAGGCAAGTGCAGGATATACGCATGGGGCAGGACTCGTAGCAAGTGTTGGATATACGGACGCGGCAGGACTCTAGGCATACGCGATGTATACGCATGGGACAGGACTCTAGGCAAGTGCTTGATATACGCACAGGGCAGGACTTTAGGCAAGTGTGGGGTATACGCACGGGCATGACTCTAGGCAAGTGATGGGTATACGCACGGGACAGGACTCTAAGCAAGTGTTGGATATACGCACGTGGCAGGACTCTAAGCAAATACGGAGTATAGGCATGGGGCAGGACTCTAGGCAAGTGTTGGATATACGCATGGGGCAGGACTCTAAGCAAGTGTTGGATATACGCACGGGGCAGGACTCTAGGCAAGTGTTGGATATACGCATGGGGCAGGACTCTAAGCAAGTGCTGGATATACGCATGGCGCAGGACTGGAGGCAAATACGGGTTATATCCACGTGGCAGGAATCTTGTCAAGTATTGGGTATACACAAGGGGCAGGCCTCTAGCAAGTGCTGAATATACGCACGGGGCAGGACTCTTGGCAAGTGCTGGAAATATGCACGGGCAGGACTCTAGGTTAGTGCTGAATATATGCACGGGGTTGGTCTAAAGGCAAGTGCTGAATATACTTACGAAGCAGGATTTTAGGCAAGTGAGAGGTATACGCACGGGGCCAGACTCTTGGCAAGTGCTGGATATACGAACGGGGCAGGACTCTAGGCAAGTGCAGGGTATACGAACAGGGCGGGACTCTATGCAAGTGCGGGTTATACGCACGAGACAGGACTCTAGGCAAGTGTGGGGTATACGCACGGGACAGGACTCTAGGCAAGTGCGGAAAATACGCACGGGACAGGACTCTGGACAAGTGCGGGTTTAACGCCAGGGACAGGACTCTAGGCAAGTGCTGGATATACGAACGGGGCAGGAATCTAGGCAACTGCGGGGTATACGAACAGTGTTGGACTCTAGTTAAGTGCGGGTTATACGCACGGGACAGGACTCTAGGCAAGTGCGGGGTATACGCACGGGACAAAACTCTAGGCAAGTGCTGGATATACGAACGTGGCAGGAATTTAGGCAACTGCTCGGTATACGCACGGGACAGGACTCTAGGCAAGTGCTGGATATACGCACGGGCAGGACTCTGGGCAAGTGCTGGATCAACAAACCGGGCAGGACTCTAGGCAAGTGCGGGATATACGCACGGGACATGACTCAAGGCAAGTGCTGAATATAGGCACGGGCAGGACCCTAGGCAAGTGCTGGATAAACGCAAGGGGCAGGACTCTGGACAAGTGCGGGGTAAACTCAAGGGACAGGACTCTGGACAAGTGAGGGGTGAACGCAAGGGGAGGGACTCTGGACAAGTGTGGGTTAAACGCACGGGACAGGGTATGGTACGGGGCAGGACTCTAGGCAAGTGCTGGACATATGAAGAGGGCTGTGCTCTAGGCAAGTGCGGGGTATACGCACGGGGCAGGGCTTGAGGCAAATACGGGGTATACGCACGGGGGAGGATTCTAGGCAAGTACCGGGTTAACGCACGGGGCAGGACCCTAGGCAAGTGCTTCGTATACCCATTGGGCAGGATCCCAGGTAAGTGTGATGTATCCGAACGGGGCAGGACTATAGGCAAGTGTGGGGTATACGAACGGGGCATTACCCTAGGCAAGTGCTGGATATACAAACGGGGCAGGACTCTGCGCATGGCGGGGTATACGCACGGGTCAGGACTCTAGGCAAGTGTGGGGTATACGCACGAGGCAGGACTCTAGGCAAGTGCTGGGTAAACGCACGGGACATGTCTCTTGGCAAGTGCGGGGTATACGCATGGGACAGCACTCTAGGCAAGTGTGGGGTATACGCACGGGGCAGTACGTTAGGCAAGTGCTGGGTATACTCACGGTGCAGGACTCTAGGTTAGTGCTGAATATACGCACGGGGCAGGACGCTAGGAAAGTGCGGGGTATACGAACGGGGCAGGACTATAGGCAAGTGCTGGATATATGCACGGGGCAGGACTCTAGGTTAGTGCTGAATAAACGCACGGGGCAGGACGCTAGGCAAGTGCGGGGTATACGAACGGGGCAGGACTATAGGCAAGTGCTGGATATATGCACGGGGCCGGACTCTAGGTTAGTGCTGAATATACGTACGGGACAGTACTCTAGGCAAGTACTGAATATACGCACGGGGCAGGACTCTAGGCAAGTGCTGGGTATACTCACGGTGCAGGACTCTAGGCAAGTACTGAATATACGCACGGGGCAGGACGCAAGGCAAGTGCTGAATATACGTACGGGAAAGGACTCTAGGCAAGTGCGGGGTATACGCATGGGACAGGACGCTAGGCAAGTGCTGGGTATACGCACGGGGCAGTACGTTAGGCAAGTGCTGGGTATACTCACGGTGCAGGACGCCAGGCAAGTGCTGAATATACGCACGGGGCAGGACGCTAAGCAAGTGCGGGGTATACGAACGGGGCAGGACTCTAGGCAAGTACTAAATATATACACGGGTCAGGACCCTAGGCAAGTGCTTGATATACGCACGGGGCAGGACTCTAGGTTAGTGGGGGTATTCGCCCGGGGCAGGACCTTAAGCAAGTGCGGGGTATACGAACGGGGCACGACTCTAGGCAAGTGCTGAGTATACGCACGGGGCAGGAATCTGGACAAATGCGTGGTATATGCACGGGGCAGGACTCTAGGCAAGTGCGGGGTATACGCACGGGGACCCAAGACAAGTGCTAGGTATAAGCACGTTGCAGGACTCTAGACAAGTACGGGATATACGTACAACAGGACCCTAGACAAGTACTGGATTTACTCACGGGGCAGGACCACATATAGTACTGGATATACGCATGGGCAAGACCACAGGCTAGTGGGAGGTTTACGCACGGGCCAGGACCACAGGCTAGTAGGAGGTTTACGCATGGGAGAGGACTCTAGGCAAGTGTGGGATATACGTATGGGTCGGAACCTAGGTTGGTCGGGCTATACCCACGGGGCAAGACCACAGACTAGTGGAGTGTGTACGCTCGGTCAAGACCCAAGGCTAGTGGTCCGTCTAATATCGATATAGACTACGATTACGGTAGATTTTCATTTTCGTGGTAACCGACGTCCTGCTGACTCACACTGTTTGTCACTTTGTATAGAACTTTGTTACTGGTGTCTTTCTTCATCACTTATGAGTCAGGAATGGCAATTTAGCTGAAGCTTTGTTGAAGCAATGTAAATTCCCAATTAAAACGTTTAGACATTACTTTTCATTTCATTCTGTTTTCGAAAGACACAGTTGTCTATCGTGAATGATATTGACCGATTTGCGGAAGTCTTTTCTGTGACCAATTTTAAACCATTAATAATATCATACCTACACAAATATTGTCCCTCAATATTGGAGAGTTGCATGTGTTCTATGACCATTTTTAAACCATTATTAATATCATACCTAAATAGATATTGTCCCTCGATATTGGAGAGCTGTATGAGAAGTTTATAAGGAATCCATAGCGAGGCGCTGTCAAATATTGCAACCAGCTTGGGTCTACTTGGCTGTCCTCGCCATTACAACTCAGTATAGGGAGAAGGAAAAACGTGTGATTATATCAATTTGAAAATGTGTAATCATCAAGTGTAGGAATAAAACTGACATTCAATAAGATACGGGTACAAGTATGAATAGGTCGTCATTCATAAATAAATCCCCTCTTGAATAAGAAGTTGTGCACCATCAGTATGTATAAACATGTCGTAGGCCCTATCAATCATAAGGTCCCCTTATTCGTCTGTACAATGAATTGTCATATTTCACAGTGCTATCATATAATCCAGAACATTTTTCATTGAAGAGCTTAATCATAATTAAGTTATTTCACGGAGATCAATTGAACTAACGAAGTATTCTGGCAGACCTAGATAGGATTTATATTTTCTGAGATATGTCTCTGACTCCTGTATGTTGGTAGACTACTCAGGAATAACTTCCGGAGTCCGTTGTGCAGTAAAAAGTAGTTCATAAAAAATAGAATGTTATGGTGTTGGCCATGTTTTAAACCTTTGGTGTTTTCTTTTCCTCTAGAACTACTTTCGTGGAAGGTGAAGCCACAAGGAAGACGGCCTTCGCTGGTCCCAGCATTTTTGGATGCGATCTTTAAGGGTGGTTAAAAGAGATTGCCGATAGCGAAAAAAGTAGCTAATCTTGGGCAAAAAGCAGATCATGAAAATTTTTAATTTTATTTTGTGTTAATTATATGCTTATAGGATACACGAGGGTTATGATGGGTTATGCAGGGTTATGCGGGGTTATGTAGGGTTATGGAGGGTTATGCAGGGATATGCGGGGTTATGTAGGGATATGCGGGGTTATGTAGGGAAATGCGGGGTTATGCAGGGTTATGCGGGGTTATGCAGGGATATGCAGGGTTATGTAGGGAAATGCGGGGTTATGTAGGGATATGCGGGGTTATGCAGGGTTATGCGGGGTTATGCGGGGTCATGTGGGGTTATGTAGGGTTATGTAGGGTTATGCGGGGTTATGCAGGGTTATGCGGGGTTATGTAGGGAAATGCGGGGTTATGTAGGGATATGCGGGGTTATGCAGGGTTATGCGGGGTCATGTGGGGTTATGCGGGGTTATGCGGGGTGATGCAGGGTTATGATGGGTTATGTAGGGTTATGTAGGGATATGTAGGGATATGCGGGGTTATGTAGGGTTATGTGGGGTTATGCGGGGTTATGATGGGTTATGCGGGGTGATGCAGGGTTATGTAGGGATATGCGGGGTTATGTAGGGATATGCGGGGTTATGCAGGGATATGTAGGGATATGCAGGGTTATGCAGGGTTATGATGGGTTATGCGGGGTGATGCAGGGTTATGTAGGGATATGCGGGGTTATGTAGGGATATGCGGGGTTATGCAGGGTTATGGGGGGTTATGCGGGGTTATGTAGGGATATGCGGGGTTATGTAGGGATATGCGGGGTGATGCAGGGTTATGTAGGGATATGCGGGGTTATGCAGGGATATGTAGGGATATGCAGGGTTATGCAGGGTTATGATTGGTTATGCGGGGTGATGCAGGGTTATGTAGGGATATGCGGGGTTATGTAGGGATATGCGGGGTTATGCAGGGTTATGCGGGGTTATGTAGGGTTATGCAGGGTTATGCAGGGATATGCGGGGTTATGCAGGGATATGTGGGGTTATGTAGGGTTATGCAGGGTTATGCAGGGATATGCGGGGTTATGATGGGTTATGCGGGGTGATGCAGGGTTATGTAGGGTTATGCAGGGCCATGCAGGGTCATGCGAGGTTATGCAGGGTTATGCAGGGTTATGAAGGGTTATGCAGGGTTATGCGATGCAGGGTCATGCGGGGTTATGCAGGGTTATGCGGGGTTATGCGGGGTTATGCGGGGTTATGTGATTTATGCAGGGTTATGCAGGGTTATGCGGGGCGATGAATGGTCATGCAGGGTTATGCAGGGTTATGCGGGGTTATGCGGGGTTATGTGATTTATGCAGGGTTATGCAGGGTTATATGCGGGGAAATGCGGGGTTATGCAGGGTTATGCAGGGTTATGCAGGGTTATGCAGGGTTATGCAGGGTTATGCGGGGTTATGTGATTTATGCAGGGTTATGCAGGGTTATGCGGGGCGATGAAGGGTCATGCAGGGTTATGCAGGGTTATATGCGGGGAAAAGCGGGGTTATGCAGGGTTATGTGATTTATGCAGGGTTATGCAGGGTTATGCGGGGTTATGTGATTTATGCAGGGTTATGTAGGGTTATGCGGGGCGATGAAGGGTCATGCAGGGTTATGCAGGGTTATATGCGGGGAAATGCGGGGTTATGCAGGGTTATGCAGGGTTATGTGATTTATGCAGGGTTATTCAGGGTTATGCGGGGTTATGCGAGGTTATACAGGGTTATGCAGGGTTATGCAGGGTTATGCAGGGTTATGCGGGGTTATGCGGGGTTATGTAGGGTTATGCAGGGTTATGCAGGGTTATGCGGGGTTATGTAGGGTTATGCGGGGTTATGCAGGGTTATGGGGGGTTATGCTGGGTTATGCAGGGGTATGCCGGGTTATGCGGGGTAATGCGGTGTTATGTAGGGTTATGCGGGGTTATGCGGGAATATGCGGGGTCATGCAGGGTTATGCGGGGTTATGCAGGGTTATGCGGGGTTATGCAGGGTTATGCAGGGTTATGCGGGGTTATGCAGGGTTATGCAGGGTTATGCGGGGTTATGCAGGGTTATGCGGGGTTATGCAGGGTTATGCGGGGTTATGCAGGGTTATGCAGGGTTATGCAGGGTTATGCAGGGTTATGTAGGGTTATCCGGGTCATAGGTTGCTTGTTGATAACTGCAGCAGATCCTAACCTAAATTCAATGGTTTACAATGAGTTGACTTTTCCACGGGGTAATGGGAATATCATTACGAATGATTGAATACCCTTCCAAACCAAACAGGGGAAACATGAGTTAGATCCATACATCGCCGTATTACAGATCGAGAAATGTTTAGGATGGCGTAAAATCACAAACAAAAACAAATTTGGACCAATCAGGTAGCTCTTGAGAGTAAACAGAAAATACGTTCGCTTTCGGTAGATGTAGCTCGTCAATCTCCTATGTATAGTTATCGTCCATTCACGGATACATTTGGGAGCGTAGCGGGAACCAATTTACTCGGGTAGAGATTGGTAGCTCGTATGACAATCTGAAGACAAGTTCCTGTCAAAACCATTCGACCTCTCTCAAAATGGGATAGGGCCGGCGAAATAAAGACCTCTTGGAAGATGTAAAAGGTATCGTTTAGGATCAAACAGTCCGGTGTAACATGTCTGATTCTACACGCTTCATTAGAAGTGCAGTAAGAAGGCTTTATTTACCACATAGTATCACGTCTAGTATTACAGAGAAGTAAAGTGTCTCAGATCAGAAATAGACAGACTACGTGTGCTGGTCATGGTTGGCACATAATACGACTGACAAAGAGCACTATTCCCATTTTCTTGACCAAGCTTCTATACACAGTGGAATGGACCAATTTAACAGTATGTGTGAGAGGAAGAGGAAATGAGACAGGCAGGGGGCATGTTTTGTTGACTCGGTGGTAGGAGAGAGATCGTGGATCGATACAATTTGTCTGTAGTAGGAAGGAAAGATAGCCTTTATTTATGCTGGAGCGGGGATCTTTCCCCGGCTTTCCCATACGGGCGCTCGACTGACATATCCTTTCATACACAAGTCGGCCAGAACACGTTAGAATCGCGCAGGGGCATTCGCAACGCCCATCACGTTCTTTCCTGTGATTTTCAAAAATGATCGATGTGGTTATTATGTTTCCTTTCGTTTGGATGTGAATCCATGTGTTCCTTCTCTTTGTTGTTTTAAATGGGTGGGTTAAAAGAGTTATTTTCGTTGCTGTGTGTTTCCCAGTATTGCTTGAGGTTCTGCTTTGGCATTCTAAAGCAAAAAACTCTTTTATTTCAAATACGTTTTGTTGTAGTTAACAAGATTGGTTCGCTGTTTTTGTGGGAGGATTTAAATTCCAGCATAGTTTTACATGGGAATTTCCTCGGAAATAAGATCTTCAGTGTAAGTGTCCGTGGGGCGTAAGATAACGCGGGTGGTTATTGTGAGATAAGTGGGAAATACAGAACTTGAATATTGGTCTAGTACCGTTATTGCGCTGAATAATTTGTGTTGTGCGTACGTTTGATAAGTTTTCATTTCGAATGACAATTTTACGACGTTCGTGAATTGATGCTGAGACTAAAGGAATAAGAACAATAAAAGTCACGCCACGTCAATAATCTTGGATATTGTGGGATTCTTGTAAGTTTTTGTTATTGTTAATTATTCAAGACACAAATTTTGGCGTCAATTAACTGGAACTTCAGGAAACCGTATATCAATTAGAAAGGAATGTGTTTTAATTTGTAGTGCTTTGGATATTCATTTATACGTGCAAGTCTTTATAACAGTTCGTGTATTAGAGAGTATTTTTGGGTAAAAAAAACATCTTAAGGGCATTTTTACTATTTACTTTAATCTTTTAGTATCATCTGGCATTTCTTTTGCAAAGGATCCCGTTGTTCATGTACTGCATATCCGCTTTAGACGATGTCTGAGTTATTGCAGAGAAATCAGAAATTACCCATACGACGTATGTCTTCTAATGACTCTCTTAACAATTCAAATATTTCATATTTTGTTTCATTTATTTATCGTCTGCGACATCTATCATTTTTAATAAGTGTGTCGTTTTACTCGTCAAAATATGGCAAATCCCTGAAAAGTTTGTTTTTACTTTGAGTTATGGAGACAGTATTCGTTACCATACGATTAAACTTAACAAAGGCTACCTTATAAAGAAAATCAAATGAATAATATTTGATAATAGTCAAGGCAAACTGTAGGGTAAATGTTTTCGTAGAGTATGTGTCTTCTGCTTGAAGCTGTTTATTCACATATGTGTGAACATTTTTTTCTTTAATACTGTTTTAGCAGCTGGAATGTCGTTTGAGACGTAAAGCGGAATAGCCACCAGAGGAACAATTAGCTCGTTATTTCCTCAACCTATTAATTCTAACGCTTCCGACACGAAAGGCGATCTGAAGTAGCATTGTGACAAAAGAGAAACTTGATTGCAAAAGGATATGAAATGAATATCACAGCTTTATGAATTTCTTCTGGTTAAAGAAGGTCTGGTCTGCTGGGTATCGATTTTACTTTGTATCTCAGCATATTAAAAAGTGGGTTAACCACCATATTCTAAAACGAAAGCAGACATTTGGCGATGGGATTTACAGATGTTTGCTGTTGATATCTATGAAGCAATTCGTTTCGGCTGTAAGGTTGCTTGTTGTTTTACATCGGTTTCATCAGTATCAAGTGATAACACAGTGGTAGACGCATATATGCATGTTTCTAGTATAAAATCTCAAATGTTTTTGACATGTATATACAATGTATGACACGGTTTGATAAATGTTTGAGCTAACTTTGCTTTATGAGATTTGCTTGTGTTGATAAACGCTCATTTTAGCGTGTCAGATTGCAGTTAAACACCGTTTCAACAGTTCTTAAGTCACGTCACAATAAACAGTACACATGTCTATGTTAGCAATATTTCTACACCAGCTCAACACACATTCCTTTCAAAATCATTGACTGTTTTCTCACAAGAACGTCGCTCTTTATACGGGGTTTCGTTTAGAAACGAAAACGAAATCAGTGGGCCTAGAGTCTTAATCTAAACGTATTAATGTGACATCATAAATCACAGTGAATGTTACACAAGTACCTATAACTATAGGCTAATCACGGTTGCTTCTCGTACTTGCCCCGAATGTGGATTTATGATAGGTAGAAAAGTGGGCCACGTTATTCACGGGGTTTGAACCAGCGCCCTTTATTTCCCATGGCCGACACTCTATTCCGGTACCAATGATTTGTTTTGAACTCAGGACCCCTGTATTCTATTCATGCTGTTAACTTTGTCCACACCGTATCCAGGTCAATAGTTTCGAGTATCCGTTGAATTGGGTTTAATCTAACTAAATCATATATACTGACGTCAAAAAGAAACGCCTCACCTGTATTAAACCATTATATTTATTTCATCAAAACGTTAACCCTAAAATTTTATTTTGAATTCTCAAGTCCAGGGTATTGTAAGCATGTTTGGAAAAGATAGTTACGTAAAAACGTCATTTAATGGCTTAATTTGCGTTATGAACACCCCACCCCTTAAAAAACGTCAATATCGGGTATTGCCTGTCAGAACGTTTCGTGTCAATCGGGATTCATATGGGCGCGCATTGTCTTGTTGAAACGTGAGTCCTGCGTGCCGGTTGAACATTGGTAAGAAAGTCGGTCTTAAACCTTCATCCACGTACCTCTGGACTGTAAGGTTTCCACGAATAACGGCTAAATTAGCCCTGAATGTGTGGTTGATAGCCGCCAATACCATCACGCCTCTGCCACCGAAACGATTGGGTTGCAAAATACAGTTAGGAGCGTAACGTTCATTACGCCGTCTGTACACACGTAATCGTCAGTCAACTGTAGATATAGAAATATTTAATCTCGACTCGTCACTGAACACTACCCTCCTCCAATCCCTTTGCAGATTGTTCTTTGCCCAGCGCAGCCGTTCCCCTTGACGACGTCCTGTGAGCACAACGCCACGTTGTGGTCTCCGGTTAAAAATCCCGCGCTCTCGCAGTCGATTTCGCACTGTATTTCGACTTATCGCCCATCCGCGATTACCAAGGACAGCAGCCGACGTCGATTGTGCCGTAAGAAAACGGTCACGTAAATGACGTTGACGTATATAAACGTCTTGTCTCACGGACGTTTCACGTGGTGTACCGGGATGTGGTCTGTCTTGAAGGCTTCCAGTGGTGTTGACACGATTAACCAATCTCCGGATAGTGAATCTGGACACGTTAAAGTGCCGTGCAAGAGCTTCTTGTGAAAGCCCGCTTTCCAGCATTCCCAAAACCCATGCCCTTTATTCATTATTAAGGCATGGCATTTTTAATGACGTCTCTTCCGTCGTTATTTTGTAAATTCTGATTTGTAAATCAACTATAGATGCCTCCTGTGTAAGTTTTAGGTGAAAGTACCTCGTGTTAAATGTGTACTGGGTGCACGTGCATATTGTGCAACGGTGCGCACCCTGAGTTGCAAGGGACTATGCGGTGAACGTTTTTCACGCTTGCAGTTGCATTATAAAATTTTAACATCACAGGTCGAGTTATAAAAGTATGTTATTAAAAATAAAGAAGTTATTTATAATTTAGTGTGAGGCGTTTCTTTTTGACGTCAGTATACATTGTATACCGTTTTACATTAACCAAGTCGCAAAATTAACAGTCCGTATTACTCAGCTTGTCCAAAAGTTAAAACGGACAAGGGTTTTACTGAAACGTACTATATAACCTTATACATAAAAGTGCAGGAAAAGATTCGGCTTTTACGTACAAGCAATTTAAAATTAGATTCTGCCACCCCTGTAAACTGAATTAACTCAAACAGCAATCGGTCGATAGGTAGCTTTGCCTTCATGTTATATACCCGGGGTTGAAATTGAGCCACATGATTACGACATTTTGACATAATACATTCATTTTTCACAGCTGGATCTCATTTGCTGGGTCTATAGCGTGTCCGACCTTGAATATTTGGGTCCTGGGTTCGAGCCCCAGCTCATCCAACGTTTTATGAAGTATGATTACTTTGATTTATAGAGACAGATTCAAAGTAATGAAAATAAATAACGCCTGGCGAAAGCGGTATATCTATATAATTTTAGGGGGTTTGCCTTTTTATCATTGCGAAATGAGCTATTCGTTTTTCACCAACTATCATTCATGTTCATTTGGGAAAGTAGTCATAATCCTTGAATAAATGATGTACAGGTGGTAAAATACCAGGCGCATTGGCAGGTGTGCAGCCCGATGTAATGTGACTTAGATACCGTTTGGAATGACAAAAAAGACATATCAAACCGACCAACCATTTATCTGTAACTATCTGCACAAAACTTAGCATGATGGCTAATTCGGCAAATGATAGAGTGAGTCGATGAATTTTAGTTTGACCAAGACGAGTTTGACGTATTGGCTCTCTCCAAACAACGGAAAGAAAGTTGGCAAATGTTTCATTCAAATTCGCCAGCCCTGTTTTCGAATTTGGCACCTCTATCGAAATGGTGTGTGAAGAATGAGCGCGAAGAATCAATTGTGGCTTCAGTTGGGTTAGGGCATTGGCACTAAGACTTTTTGTGTTTGTAGATTATGCAGTTTCGCAATGTTTCAGTACATACTAACATCTCTAGGAAACTTGTATCTGAAGATAAAATAAGCACTGTCCTTGTCTGAATTGCCCTTTGCCTTCCTGACACAGTGTAAACCCCGATATCCAGAATGCCAATGGGGAAATACAATCCAACGTGTACCACTGTTTCTCTGTCTTTTCACACAAACGGCACCCTTGATTAGACGACAGATGTATCTTAACATGAACATTGCATAAATCGTTTGGATTGCTGCTATAAAATGAGTCTTATTGGATTGGGTTTAGCGTGAATCGTTCACTTAGGTTGTATAACTATTTCAACAATGTCGCAATTGTATCTTGCTCATTCCTTGAGAGATGTAGAAACCTGAAATGGCATGGAACTCTGAGGCAATTGCTACCTTTGTTTCCTACCTGTTGTTTGAACCTCAGCGGTCTTTAGACCACAACTTCTTATAACACGCATGATAACCTTTATATCTGCGAAACAACGATATACTAACGTTATTGGTATAGGCATGCACATCATTAGAAGTTATATTCAAACTGCGTTTGATGATATGTTTAAAACCTGGCACCTCTTTAAGAAGTGCGGATTACATGATATTAGCGGCATTTCTGACGGACGTTCATTAACAAAGTATGTAGATGCGTCCTGATTCTTTTGTGAACAAGCATTGTAAAATAGTTATACAGGATAAAAGGGCAAACAGCGGGTAAGCTAGAAGGAAATTAGTTACGCACTACCATTATATAGCAACAAAAGTTTATTTGTTCATTCTTTCGGAGAAATGTATCCCATTACACTATAATAATCATGCATTGTCAAACCCAACTTTACATTTACATAGATTATTTTCTACCCGTGACCGACCCAAGAACCGATCTTGATGTATCAATCGTCACACATCACTGAATCCGCCTTTGATCTATGAGCAAGCCCATATAGAATCCAGGCGAGAGCGTAACGAATACAGTAACAATTGGTCAATATTCAATTAAACCGAATATTGAACAATTGAAATCGATACTTTTGATGTTCGCATAGGCTTTGATCAATATGCTTTTATATTTCATGTTGCATGAGGTTTTTGGTTGGTAGTTCTTTCAATCTTAATCAAGTTATGGCAATTGGATAATTCGCCCATAATGGAGAGGTTCTCTTTTTACAATGCGTTTCAGAGGTGAACACATGCTGAAATGAAAATAAAAGTTAACACCAATCAAATACACATATCTCTCTCTCTCTCTCTCTCTCTCTCTCTCTCTCTCTCTCTCTCTCTCTCTCTCTCTCTCTCTCGCCTCTCTCTCTCTCTCTCTCTCTCTCTCTCTCTCTCTCTCTCTCTCTCTCTCTCTCTCTCTCTCTCTCTCTTACTTTCTCTCTCTCTCTATTACTTTCTCTCTCTCTCTCTCTCTCTCTCTCTCTCTCCCTGTCTCTCCCTCCCTCCCCTCCCTCCCTCCTCCCTCTCCTCTCTCTCTCTCTCTCTCCCCCCTCCCTCCCTCCCTCCCTCCCTCCCCTCCTCCTCCCTCCTCCCCTCCCTCCCTCCTCCCTCCCTCCTCCTCCCTCCCTCCCTCCCTCCCTCCCTCCTCCTCCTCCCTCCTCCCCCTCCTCCCCTCCCTCCCTCCTCCCTCCCTCCTCTCCCTCCTCCCTCCCTCCCTCCCCTCCCTCCCTCCCCTCCTCCTCCCTCCCTCCCTCCCCTCCCTCCCTCCTCCCTCCTCCTCACTCCTCCACCCTCCCTCCTCCCCCTCCCTCCTCCCTCCCTCCTCCTCCTCCTCCCTCCCTCCTCCTCTCCCTCCCTCCCTCTCTCTCTCTCTCTCTCTCTCTCTCTCTCGCTCTCTCTCTCTCTCTCTCTCTCTCTCTCTCTCTCTCTCTTTTTTTTTCCCCTTCCCGAGTTTCTACATGTCGTGGTACATACAGACTGTACCGTTTGATCCAAAATTATATGTAATGATGTAACGACAAGCCTAGCTCCTATTTAACTATAATTCCTCACGAGAAACTGTTCTCACTGTCTAAGAGGAATACTTTGTTGCTAGAATTTAATCTGCATTCATCATTACCCCATTCTTTCGCGCATTCGGTTATCTTCTTAACGCGCTTAAACTAATTCATCACTTTAACACGAGGAAATGCTGCCGTGCCGAAACAAACTTTACTATGGAAGAGTCATTTGCTATCGTAGATTGATATTAGAAGGTGTCAAATTATTCTTGACGTATGAACCGCCACACTTCACTGAATCCGTATTTGATCTTTGAGCAAGCGCTAGAATCAAGACGCAAGAATAAATAAACGAACATCGCTAATAATGTGTAATAATGTGTCGATTGTTTGCACAAATATATTTCTGTGACGTAGGCTTTTTATTTTGTTTTCTTTTCCTGGGAGCTATGTCTGTAGTTGTCTGATTTGATGTATCCATATTCTGTGCATTCCCCTATGTCTCTATTGTCTCGCCTTTTTCCTTCCACGATAGTCTATTGTACGATTACTTAATCGAGACTCATTCAAAGTAAGGAAAATACACAACGTTCAGTAAAGGTGGTATAACTGCATAACTTTAAGGGGTTTTGATATTATATTATGTCAAACGTATTTCAGCTATTTTACTATTCTTGTTTTGCCTTGTAACTTTGTAAGGTTAAGGAAAACAAAACAAAAATGCTCAAGGGACGTACGTCAGACAAAGTAATCGCTTTATCGTTCCTCGGGCGCTGTTTTTTTTTTATTTTGTTTTTTATTTCGGACATGTGATTGGAACGGAAAATCTTTACGCTACCCCCTTTAACCCTTTACCAAACACCAAATTTTACACTGTCCCAAATTGAAAGAGTTTTAAACTATGTTTCAGACAGTGATGCAATTGAAACATGATCTTCTTATAGGGCAGGAAACATTGTGGGAAAAGGAGAAATTGGTTAAGAAGTTGTATGACTTGTCCAAATGGATGGCAACACCAAAAATCATACATCAAATATTACATGCCTTGTTTTTCGTGGGAAGATGTGGAAGCTATTTATACAAAGTGAGTAATTGCTCGTCACGATCAATTCCTTATTTTTAAATAGTGGTTCATAAAACCTACTGCCGTGTGTCATTTAAGTATGCTTGATCAAAGATGTGAGGAAACTTTGACACAAAAAATATTTCTTAAAAACCGCGTAGGAGCTGTACTGTACTTGTATACAATGATAGAGTGTGTGTTCAGAACCTATTTTCTCTACAATATTATACTGGAATGAAAATTTCGTATTGTTTCAAAGATAATTCATTTTGACTTTCAAATGATCTCATTGATAAACAAACATCTTTAAAGTGCTTTTACATAAAGTAATGTTTTGAAGTAAATTGTAAAGTACCCCGAGGGATATTTGACAGAGTATTCGCCGCTTTGCATTGCTCATTTTATAAGACAAAGTTGTCGAGAAGGAATATCGCAGTCTTTTACTGATTCTGAAGTCTATTGTTTTATCTGATATCAAGTGAGTCTCGTAGGGTACAGTGTATACACCTATCACCGAATTACCATGTCTGGATGGACTTTTGTTCATTTTAGGAAAATTGAGTTAGTTAACATTCATAAGTGCGACGTCTTGGCAAACAGATCTTCAATGAAAAATTATTAGCAAAACAGGTATATCTTGGTTCAAATCCTTCCGACTAATAAGATTGTGCTCGGTGTCTGAAATATCTTGGTGATAATTTCAAAGAGGTTTCGTATAGTGTATATGTAAACCATGTTTCAATATTAAAAGATAATTTTAAAAAATCCCCATCTTTCCTCAAGGGTTCTGCTTTGGATATTCAATCGAATCTCGGCGAGACGGTTTTAATTCATCCAAAATATGATGCCCATCAATAACACCTTGGTTTCATAGTCGGTAAATATAGATCGAACGAATGGTACTTTATTCATGGATCCGGTATTTCGTTGAAACAAATGGACATTTGTCAACATATCTCGTAGATATAAATTGAACATAATGAGCTTTAATTAATGGCTTCGGTCTTTCAAGAAAAGGAGACGACCTTTGTCATCCTTATGCAACGGATGTCTGTCATGTAAATCAATATACGTGAACATGGAAAATACAACAATTCAAATGCTAAGTATACGGGTTCCTAGTCTGCGGATATGTTGAAATTAAGAATGAAACAGTGTATCCCGCAAATATACATTTATGAGTAGATGGGACATTAACTATGGCTTCGGTACCTTGTTGAACCGTAGGCAGATAGTCTGGAATATTGCGATGTACTGCTGACGACATTCAATGTACATAGACGTTAACAGCCGTGATAGGAAGTATGTTAAACCAAAGACCTAATAAACTTATCAGAAGGTCTTTGGTTAAATACAATAGCTAAGGTATCGTTCTTAAACAATGGAATAATGAAAAGATGCGAATCTAGTACTTCCATTAATATAATTGATAAATCATTATTTGATCGGAAATAAATATTTACCTTGGAAGTAATATTTTGCAGAACTGGTGAGGGAGTACTAGGCGCACGGAACCGTTTGCTGTGAGCCACTTTATGACTTAAATACTGTTGAAAATGCCGTAAAATTTCAATACAGCCAACCAAATATATTGTTCGTTTATCAAGGAAAACCATGGCTTCTCTCCCCGACAGAATAAAATCTAATTAAAAACGTCGATTATTCGCATTACAGAAGGAGAAACACTTATCATTCCCAATCAGGTTGCCTCTTCCCGCGACTAATTACCTTTACGACCCCGTGTAATGCCTATTGGTGGAAACACATCTCGACATTTCGGCAACTGATTACGGTAATTACATAACACAACGGTCCTTATTGTCACGGGGTGGGGGTGTTGCCATATGTCCTAGCCTGTGCGTAATCTCTGTTTGTGGTATAAGCACGATGCGGGACTGCAAGGCAAGTAGGAATGTCCAGTCGCATGGCCAAGCATACGCATTTACAACCCCGGCGCATCTGCTTTGGACTTCTTTTCTATTCTTATTTTTACATCGATTAAAGAGCAAGATCTTACAGTTTGAATTGAGATATGTCGGTTCTAATTTATCGAGTACACCCTTATATCCCGACATACGTATTGGTCGGGAGAAAGATAACTATTTTTCTTTCATATCCTCTTGACACTCAAATTCTAGGTACTCTATAATTGAAAAAGAAATTAAAATTATAATGACTAGGATAACTGTAATTTATATTTTCAACATGAAAAATGATTCCATCAAAACAACCGAGCAAGCCAGAAATATCTCCAAACTGCACCGAGCGATAGAAAACCTCAATAGGGAAGATTGGTGCCGCCACATATTGAACTCTCGAACACCTTTGCCTGTCTGTCGGTCGGTCGTTCGGTATTCTGGTAATCGGGCAGGCTACGTCCCTGAGTTCTCACATTTGTCTCTCACTCTCTGTCGAGCTCAAAATGGCAATTAAAATCAACACAAATTGTGTTAATTCCATTAAGACGTTGACGCAATCAAGTATCGCCTTGTTCTGAATTACAGAGAGCGATTGACTCTGCCATACGTCTGCATTCGAGCTTGTACCACGTTTACAAAGAGAGACCTAACACTTCTCGTGTAGAAACACTTCTCGTGTAGAATTCATGGCCAACTTATAAATAAATAGATGGAAATATAGCAACATGAAATTAGAATCATTGAAGAAAAGATGAAATGAAAAATAGACAAAATGAATAGATAAGTAAAAACCAAGAAATAGAGATACATGATAAATAATTAAATATGTAAAATGAAATGTATACAGATATTATTAAGTAAATGTTCTATAAGATAGATAAGTATACCATTGTGGAAAACAAATACCAGCAGTGCTAAAAGTGTACTACTTTAGAATGGATAACACCCCCACAGTATTCAGTATTATCATTGAAGTCCTTTAGAAAGAACAACACCCATCTGCAGTGCTACTTGATCTATTGTTGAATGGAAACGCAGGTCATCATTGTCATGTTTAACCACTGTAGAGAGAAAAATATACCCATCCGAAATATCTTTTTCGAACTATGATGTTTGAACTCGAACAAGCACAAAGACAAATTATAGTATCTTCCCTTAACTTGCTAATATTGTGTCACTACTGTCCCTGAAACAATCCCTTTCTCTAAAAAACAAATTATAGCGTTTTCCCTTAGCTTGCTAACATTGTGTCATTACTCTCCGTGAAACAGTCCCTTACTCTAAACATATACGCATGCGCGCAAGCGGACGTTCAGACTTTACACCAGAAAACAAATGTCACACGTAAATACGATGGTAATTGATTCAGTTTCGTATTTAGATTTGTGAGAATGTAAAAATTGCATCGACTAGTAGACGCTTTATGTTACCCCATTACTCCATATGGGTTGCCCTGACTAGTGAAATAAACTATAAACATATTTATTTATATATCTCAATTTGTCATAATTGTTTTTTTGAAATCTTTTCAACTTTATGTGGAACAAATAGTTGAGATGAAACTTCAAACTATTTTGAAAGAGACTCTTGCAAAGATATTTCATGGTAACTCGTCCAAAACGGCCACATCATGTGTGGCCTTCCGTTATTCAAGACGAAAATGTATGAAGCGTTATTCAGATTCAGATAGAGTGTTTATCTTTGCTCCTCTGCACAACACTGCATAGATACTCTTTGTTCGATACTGCACATGATATCAGCTTGTCTGCTGAATTGATTGTTTTCTTCCAACGTTAGATAAATGTCCCCGTAAAACAGATCTCTGAAGAGAAATTTCTACTTTCCGATGTACCCCATTTTTCTTTTGAGATTATTACATATTTTCATTTAAATACAGCTGCAACTGGTCATTCGTTATCAACAGGCTCTATACGCCGGGTCATGAAACCGTGTGTCTTTCTACGCCAAGATCATCACGATTTAACTCACCCTCGAAGAATGATGTGCTGTAATTCATTGCCCATTCTGACGAATTGGCCTATTGATACATGTACCTGCTTCAATAATCATGGTGCGAAAAATCAACCCTTAGAATGCTGGGTAGTTTTCTAAAAAATGATTTTTTTGTCGACTGCCTTGCAAAACCTTAAATATCTGCTTAATCTTGAGAAGGAAAGATACCCAGAGTAACAAACAGGTTAGATCAGAGGTCAGCCGCCAATTTACCTGGCGGCTGGCCTGGCTCCAACCTAATTGCATAAGCATGAAGTGGGTTCTAGCACTATAAGGGTTAAAGAAACCATTGGGACAAATGAGGAATCGATCATGAAGGGAGTGTCTTCTTTTGTTATAGTCCTGTCTATAAATGATGCGACTTTCCTCAAACTTATGATCAGTCAATTCCAAGCAAGTTCCTTTTTTACAATGATTTCTCTAAAAACACATATAACACCTTTAAATAACACCGGTATTAACCCTTTACCAAACGCCAAACTTTAAACTGTCCCGAATTGAAAGAGTTTGCACATTTCAAAATTTGATGAAATTGGAAAATAATCTTCTGATAGAGTAGAAAACCTTTTGGGAAAAGGATAAATTGCTCGTTATGATCAACATTCCTTTCCCACAATGATTTCATGAGTCGTCTGCAACAAAGTGGTAGAATGTCGCTTTGTTTTGGTAATGGCTTAAACCAACATATGAGGAATGATGTACCCCATTGGCAAAATACCAGAGCTCAATGCCAAGATTGATTCAACATTTTAACTGTTTTGAGTGTTTATTAGTGGATCTCATCAAAATGAATTACCAAATCGATTCATGACAAAAGTCTGACTGGGCAACTTTTACCTGTTATCATTCAATTCATTTTGATAAGCAGAAAGTGTACTCATTGGTGCAAAACGTCAACGTCTTTTCAAAAACATGTGTTTTGAATGCATATATGTTTAAAGCGATGTTTGCCAGGATTATCTACAATCCATCAATTGAAATAGTTGATCGAAATATATTTAGGCATAGAAAATTCATTTGAAGGTGCTTGTTTCCAAATGAAGGCCATACACGCAATACAATCAAAACTGTGCAGTATATCGATGGTCTTAACCCGTAATGCATGAATAAAATGTTTATTCGCTCAATTTATTGTGGTTGCAATCAACTCAGCTTTTATCAATTCATGACACACGCAGTGTGTTGGGAAATATCATGGTATAAAAAGACAAAATCTACCGGAAATCGCATTTTCACAGTTTTCATTGATCACGTG
Organism: Cerastoderma edule; assembly: GCA_947846245.1. Classification (NCBI taxonomy): domain Eukaryota; kingdom Metazoa; phylum Mollusca; class Bivalvia; order Cardiida; family Cardiidae; genus Cerastoderma; species Cerastoderma edule. The sequence continues at coordinate 18,592,062 of OX401407.1, read as the reverse complement.
ATGTAAAAATGAAATGTTTGCCTGTTTTTAGATTAAATTGAGATTCAAAAAGGCATTGGTTCTGAATTTGACATCGGTTCAACTGCAATTGCGAAGATAAAGTGACTCTCTCCGAATCGAATTAGCTATCGATGGCGAGTTTGCATTACGTAGAATAAATACACCATCTTCCTCATCTGAGGATAAGTACCTTTAAGACATCTGACTAGCTATACACGTATTGACTTTCGCTTTAACATACACACATAGCATTCTTTAAATGTGGATGCTTGCTTTGTTTCGTATGATTGTCTACTGGTATAAATGGGAGCTGTGAAATATAAACGACTCACCTTGTCTCTTTGTCTTTGGTACGGTTACAGAAAGCTATATAAATGTGATTTGAAAGACAACATGGTTAGGTTCAAATTCTTGTTTACGTAAGTTAAGGCAGTGAAAGTAACAAGAAGCATAGAAAGGATATTATACAGTACTGGTGAATAAATGTCAGTGGCATTGATGGGTGCTATAACCCTGACGATAAAGCGAACATAATGTTAATAACGTAGTTAAACAAAGTTAAACAAAGTCGGGCCGGGAGGATCTTTCAATTGTAATTCAACACCGAAGAAATAAGTTCATGTAGGAAACGGTCAATGTCTTGGAAAGAATATTGGCTTGTAGAAGTGAATTATTTCCATTATTGTGTATTTATTCGTAGCAGGCTCTCTGAACATATTGATACATCTGAATACCTACCGTCAGGAATGACATAAACCCCAAAAATCTACCATTATTAGACACATTATGAACTCTTGTGTCTTGTCACTGAGCGTCTGCTTGCTTCTTGTGGCCTCAAAGCTCTATCAAGACAATTGCATGTTTATGATAGTTTAGCTAGAGGGTAACAATCATGTGTGTCAATTAATTAGAGTCAGGCATCATTGTGCATATATTTGAAAAGAGGTCGGTCAAATAGTATTTGACAGAAACATTCAAGATTATCCATAATTACATATAGATACTTATAGATACCCTTTTCCTTACACCAGGGTACCGTTTTACTAAACAGTTTACGCTTAAGATTTGCGTAAGTCTAAAACAACAATTCCTCTTATTTCAATATTGGACGAAGCAATATTGCAAAGTGACACATCATTGGAATCGTCTCTCCGAGACGCTTCCAATGAAGTGCCACATTGCAACATTGTCCTTTCATTGAAGATACTATCAATGTTTATCAATTATGACTTACGCAAACATTTTCCGTAAGTTGTTTAGTAAAACGGGCCCCTGGTATCCGTATACACGATTTCCCACAACGTGTTGCCGTAAACTGATCGTATTGTAAAGTCTGATCATTTACGACATCCAAGCAAATTCATCATGAAAGATGCTTCCTTCCTTCGGGTGGTTGTATTATAATAACAGGTTGATTCGATAACCTAGCAGAATCACTATTATAGTTGGGATTTACAGTGTAGAAATTTCCAGCAGGTTTCATGTATTTATAGGTGTAGCTCAAGGATAACGTAGTGTGTGTTATTGGATAAACAGCATAAAGTGGCCGACTTCATCCTGCGTTCTGCGTTATGCTATTATGTGTTATAGATTACAGAAGCGATTCAAACTAAGGCTCAAATTATAACATTATGTATACATTATCAGAAGGCCCGATATTCATAACAGTAATAGAAATTGTTCGAATCGAGCGTTTTCTCTTTTTATCCCCAAGATTCACACTTAGTTTGATTACCAAAACAGTTTTACCATATTAATATATTTCCCATATGCAAAAGTCATACTTGAACTATATTTTTACTTGACCATGTTATTAGAGTCGTACGGAGGTATGAAACTCGGTTACCAGGAAATGTGTTTATGGATCTATAAGTGATGTGAAAACTAATCGTATACCATTTTCTATTCAACACAGCAACGAGGAAACCTCTGTACACAACCATCCAGCAGAACTACCACCAATCAACACGAACAGTTCATTCATTCGATAATAACACAGGACAACGTGCTGAAGGAAAATATCTAAATATTTCTGCAGGAATTATTGACCTTTCGAACCGATAAGTGAAAATAACTAGGTAAAGATGCATAAGTGTTTGGATATATATCAGGAACTTCCCAACAGTGTTAACGATGGCAGCATACAACATTTGATTTAGGTAAGTAAAGTGTTTTACTTTTCCACATTTAGTTTCTTATCAACCCGAACAATCCATTTTGAATATATCATACCTACAGTATTAAAAAGTAACACTCCGTTGGGAGCGTCTCGGAAAGATACCCCCAATGACATGTCACATTGCACTATTTTACGTTTGTTCCTAAAATGAAATTGACGCATATCGGTTTATACCAACACTAATATTTTCTATAAGTCCTTTTAAAAAAACGCTGTAGAACACTTAAAACATATAGAATATCGTTCGCATGAATTCATTTACAGGATAAATAGTATTTGATAAAACGCTTTAGAACGCATAATTATCTTCTTACTCCTAACAATTCGACAAACGAATGTTTATTTGTCTGTAAAATGTATGACTGATTTGTTTCATAGGCATACCTTATACGCAGTTACCAAACGAATTACTCCTTATAAATAGTATCATGATTTTTACTCTGTGCTCTTTACTAAACGATAAGTTTTGATAGACCAATGTGGTTAAGGTTGTCTATGAAAGTTGAAACGAAAATAGAGTTTGAATGTATTATGCTTGCAAAATACACACAAAAGTTAAAGAGTATGTCGTTTGATACTTATACTGATGAACCAAAACACAGTCAGATGTAAATTCCTGGCAGAATAAGCCCTATCGTTGGTGGGCCAAAGACTTGCAGACGATATTGTTTTTACTGATAACACACTACTAAGATACATGGAATAGTCTTTTTGTCGTATATAGTTGGACTATCGTAAGAGATGCCAACGTTATTACGTTAAAACGGGTTGTTAACCCTTTCCCAAACAATAACGACATTTGACCACTTTGTTGCAGACGACTTTAGAAAACAATGTGGGAAAAGGAGAAATTGCTCGTGACGAGCAATTTTTCCCTTTTCCACAATATTTTCGGCCTTATGAGAATATTATTTTGCAATTTCATCATGTTTTGAAATGCCGTCTGCAAACTCTTTCAATTTGAGACAGTCGAAAATTTGTCGTTTGGGAAAGGGTTAAGCAAGGACCTGTCTCACAAAGGTAAGCACAATAGATATGCACATAAACGTGAATATGAGAAGGAAAAACTTCGACGTGAACGGAAGATGAGTCCTACATTTGAAATCGTTATAGACATATCAAGAACTCATTCGCATTGTTCCTTGACATATTACAGGGCGCTGGGCTAATATTAGACACCTTTCGCTAAATAGTGTTCCTCTTTCGAGAAAAGGCTGTAGGTGACCGTCGGTCGCAGATGTGCCGGCTTATAAGTAAAGGCTTTATCGGCCACAACGGACATTCAATTAAGCGCTTGAAGGGTTTCGCGGTCGACCTTTGGTCAAGTATTTTTCCATATAACGAGGCTAGTATTGAAGCCCGGCAGTTATCTATTGTTCCTTTGGGGGGAGGCCGTTATCATTGACCACCCCGGACAATGCAGTATTGACCGGCAATGAGGGGAGTCTTTTGTTTGAGTAATGCAAAAATAAATTGGAAAACGGAAATCGTCATATCGATTATAACACTCCCTGATCATTGAGTCAATGTTGGCTTACATGACCGTTGTTAATTCGAATTGATTTTTTAATATGACTTTCATCATGTCAATGTTCTTTATCATTACATCACAATTTTGTCACTTTGATCTATATACAATGATTTCATTTTCGGAAGACACCTCTTTCTATTTTAAGATAACTGTAAAATGCAGCATTAAGATGTGCTGTTGGCTTGATCATGTAAAAGAATGTTCTGAAGAACTTCGACGATAACCGATCGTTTGGAGAAAGAATCATTTTCGAACCGTACAAACAGATAAACGTCCGTATTGTTGCGGAACCATTGCATATAAACTGCCCTGATGTGACAACGGTTTAAGCGATAACACCTACATAAATGAGTGCTGAACATTCAAATCAGTAAACACAACGTTATGGCAATTCTTCTTTTGCAACAATTTATCCAAATGTCATTTTATTCCAATTTTGTTGTATTAGGCCAGGTATGTATTTAACTAATTACATATAAGCCTCTAGAAAAGAATCGTTGGACGTGATACCCCGCGGTTTGCCGATGGTTCTACCGAGCTTGACAAGTTGTAATTGGATGTTAATCTTTCCCAATCATTTTGATGTTGAAAACTGGTTAAAGCATTGTTGCACGGTAACGCCAATGTTTGTTGACAGTGTTTAAGTAACTGATTGGCAGCGAAGGGTGAATCCCCCTCTCCCCGCCCCGATCTATAACGAAACGTCTAGTGGATTGTCTAAACAATGTACCGCACACCAAACAAAGGTCAGACACCAAGGTCACACCTCACTGTCGTGTTTGTCCCATTGTGTTGTGAAGATGATATATCAAGCGTCTGTAAATGAGGAGTAACAAGACAACCAATCTGTCTGCGATATTTTATGCGTCAAAACTCAACGGTCCAAATACGTGTAAAAAGCATATGAAAGTGTGAGGTCGGTGTTCGACAATCATTCTTTGTTGTATATGAGAAAGGCAATGCTGATTCTTCCATAAATAATACCACGAAATACATCAGCTTTAATCACTTTTTCTTGATGAATTTCATACCCATGTACAGCCCTTAAACACAAAATAAACCATCGCATAATCATCTTGATTTTTTATTGACGGATTCATATCATCAACATTCTATATTGACATCGTTAAACGCATAGGTCACCGTTAACGGCCAGTTTTGATTCGTCCGCTACAGAAAGTATTTCTAAATGAATCAACAAAGCCATGGTTCAAAGCCATGGCTACCACCCACACAATTATTAAAATCAGTGAATAAGGCATCCTTATATATGCTATAGGTCAATGTTGAGTATAAAATGCAGCATTTTGATTTTTTAATGATTATTTCTTACCGCACAACGACCTCTGCAGTAGTCAAACTCTCGTGTAGCACCAAAACACAGTCTCTTAGATATAGTATTTTCACATTCATACTATTAGCCCAAGTTATAGGTACTTATTAGAAACGTCATACCAGGATGGTTTTAATTAGTACCCACAATATGGGTTTTATGGAAGAAATATAGAGAATAGATGGTTGGTGTCGTGAATCGGAAATGTGATCGGGCAAGGCCTAGGACTATTGTCCGGTGAGCCTGCCGAAGGCGAATCGGATCACAATCCTAAGTCAAGCCCTGTAACCTTTCCTATTCAAAGATACCGACCATCTCTTACATTTCTCCCGTTATCTTTATAGATTCAAATAAACATAAATAAAACGAATATGGAACACGAAAAAAGTGAAATAAAACGGAAAATCAATACTGATAAATTGTAGGTGCACGCAACGTTCACGTGATCTAGTGACGCATATCAAAAATGTTATACGACACCCTGTTTTTAGTCCTTAAAGTGCCCTGGTGAAAGGATAAAATGGGATTGCAAATAAAATACACCTCTTATGTGGACGTCTGATAGATGATAGCTCATTTGAAGCAAGTAAGTAAGTAAGTAAGTAAGTAAGTAAGTAAGTAAGTAAGTAAGTAAGTAAGTAAGTAAGTAAGTAAGTAAGAAGTAAGTAAGTAAGTAAGTAAGTAAGTAAGTAAGTAAGTAAGTAAGTAAGTAAGTAAGTAAGTAAGTAAGTAAGTAAGTAAGTAAGTAAGTAAGTAAGTAAGTAAGTAAGTAAGTAAGTAAGTAAGTAAGTAAGTAAGTAAGTAAGTAAGAAAGTAAGTAAGTAAGTAAGTAAGTAAGTAAGTAAGTAAGTAAGTAAGTAAGTAAGAAAGTAAGTAAGTAAGTAAGTAAGTAAGTAAGTAAGTAAGTAAGTAAGTAAGTAAGTAAGTAAGTAAGTAAGTAAGTAAGTAAGTAAGCAAGTAAGTAAGTAAG